>RXPK01000298.1:1009018-1607048 GCA_004143645.1 Protaetia brevitarsis
AAGTTTTATTATTATTAATACACATGCATTTTCCTTCATGTACAGTTTATAATATTCTCTCTTTTACAATTTTTTATATTCAATTTCACTGGAAACAATTTAATAGTCTCTAATTTTTCCATTAAACCATCTGAGCAATCATAATAAATTCACCTCATATAAATTTCTACTCGCTAAATATGTGTAATGATGTAATTGTTGTACCTTATAATATTTCATTATTTCAAATATTTTATTAACATAAACCATATCTAACTAACGAAAAAAAAACAATATAACGCAAAATTATAAACGTTCTGTAGACAATTATCAAAATATAATACAATCTTTATCGATATGCACACTTATAGTTTTGTAATATTTTCGCACAATAACTTAAAAAAAAAAAAGTAATTCCTTTCTTTCTGTATGTCCAGATTGCCAATACATCTGCCCGGTCTAAGTGTTGATTATTCTTCATACAAGGTAGTGCCATGTACCTAACTCCCGTATAAGAATCCAACATTATATCTGTGGAGCATCGCCTAAAGAAATGAACGACTTAACTGTGCTTCAAAAAAAGAATCTTCAAACTGAGTTATACACAATTAGTGTCATCTTTACATGCATGAATTCGATGTTTTGAATGCTTCTTATATATTGCATACAACCTGCCCCATTTATGTCGTAATCTGCTCGTACTCTCGAACAGAAAAAGCAGCTCGGAAATTTGTTGCACATCCCAAAATATCAGGAGAAAAAACTGGTATAGATCAAGAACTATTTTTTGATTTGCAGTTATATTGCAAGCAATAGCTTCAAGGCGGCCAATAAATATCAATAATTTTAGAGAATATACAGTCCAAACATTACAACGTTTTCTCGCATTGTACAGTTTCTTATCTTCCCATTTTACAATCCCTTTGTTCAGTTCCGATGTTTATTGTAGTATCTAAGACCATTTTCAGTTTTGCATTTATTTTAAGACCAAGGGACATGCAATCTAAGGATGCCGACGTGCTCAGGTCCTCAGAGATGTATACCATAGATATTTATTTGACCATTGCCGACAAATTGCTACCTCTTATTACATATTTCCTAACTATACCCTTAGCCATATAACAGCGAAGGTTCGACTGTGGGCGGTGATCCCCGACGCTTAGAAACTATAAATATAACTTTAAGAGAACTGTAGTAAGAGATTCATTCTGTTGTTCGAACACTTCTTGCAATACCGCTGTTACATGTGATAGGCCAGTGATCAGAACCCTTTTATTTTTGTTTAAATATTAAGACACATCTTTCATAAAATTCACACGTTGTATTAAACTTCATAATAAACGTAGATTGAGTGGGTGTTTTTTTCAATCAAGACAAATAATCGGGTGTTGTGGGCGAGCAGATCCATAACATATTTTCCTCTGTACGTACAAGACAAGTTACTGAGTGCAAAAGCATGTTTACTATTAAGTAGTAGTATTGATAAGTAGTAATAAATATATATTAAATATAGTAACATTAGCAAGTAGCATTAAATAAGTAAATACAGCATTTAATAAGATGATAATAACATATAGTATATCTGCGTTCACATTTGAGTTGCCTTAAACCCTGTATACAGGGTGTATCAGATATAGAGGTAAATATAATAATATGTAGCAGCTGTAATCATATACAATCATAAAGTCTTAATGCACAGGGGGTCTATCTGTAAGCATTAACGAGAAAAAAAATATTTTATAAATGCCGCGGGCTAGAGCCGCACCTGTGCCCAACCTAAATGCTGTTCCGAGTATACCCCCACATACCACTATCATTCAGCCATTACCGCTGTTAGTTTTGTGTGGATCGCCACTTGGAGTGCAAGCAACTTCGAACATTTTATTTAAATTCTTCCCGTCTCGAAAAAACGATCCTTTTCAGGACCATCATGATTTCATATAAAGAAATTCGAAGCTTGATGCATCGGCAAAAGCACAGGAATGTATAGATTCATTTTAGCGCGACATCATAGTAAAAAGGCGTGTTTGCAAATTTTCTGTATCTACATTTATTTCTGTGTAATTCGATTCAATTCATTTTGCGTTATATGATTAAATAAATCCAAAAGAAATAACTAAGATTCATGTGGTACCGTTTATTAACAACTAACTCTCGATTCGACGAAGCAAAAGAAAAATATTTACGTTTTTTGTAACTACTGAAGTCGCATATCCGGTGAAACTCGAACGTCTTATCAGGATATTAAAAATAATACTTTGTAGACTTACGTAGAATGCTCTTAACAAAAAAGGAATGTTTATTTTATAAAAAGAAGAAATTTAAAATGCCTCAGTTTTGCTATTTTTACAAGGGCACACTGGCCGATTGGCCTTTATTTATTCAGAAGGACGTTAAACGGCATACCATTAAGAATAATACTAAATGAGTGCAATGTATTTATACATAATACCACGTTTAGCGAGCGCTTAACATGACATTTCCTTGCATCAGGCCCGGACTAAAGACTTTTGGCTCTAAATTTTACTTTTTTTTATTTTTAATGATGAAATCCGGTTTCAGTGGGTTTGTGCTTTATATGTCGTGTAGTTAACACCCAAGCAAAATTTACTTTTTTATTTGATACACCCTGTATATGTATGCAATGATGTCATCCGTCTGGTCTACCCTCGCATCTATTCCAGACGTAAATATTTATAGTTACGTAAGTATTTTAGTATAAGCAAGGGGATAGACCTACGATAATAGAGGCGAAGGGCACCACTATGAATCGTATATCATATAGTCAAATAAAGGAGTATTAGTAAAGAGTTACCGACTATTACTATCAAACATAAAATAATTATTTAACAATTCAGAAGTGGGACATAATCTCTCTCTCTCTCTGCACTAACAAATAACTTGTATAAAAAAAACCAGCAATATTAAGCTTAGTGAAAGATAAAATACGAAAAGTTTTACCAGACGGCAGTGAATCTAAATCAGAACACCCCATTAGAAGGAAACGATAATATGAGGGAAATCAGAATGATATTGAGAAAATCGTTTCCCGTAAAGTTATCGAAATTTTAGCTCAAACGCATTCCCTAAAACAACCAACTAACGCATTCGAAGGAGCCGGTACAACGATTAAAAACTGAAATAAAAAAATTACCCTTAAGAAATTCAAAATGTAAGATACAACGAAGATTTTCATTATTGAATAATGGATACTTTTACCGGGTGTAATTCCAGAAATTCACGAAGAGTCAGAACAATAAAATAAATAACTAAAAGTAGCAAATGAGCACTGGCATACATATAATTAGGAATTCATTAATATAATATTTGTTTTACCTGTTTTTCTTAATTCTTTAAAAAAAAAGTACTATAAAATTATTTTTTAAATGATTTATTACACAAATTTGATGAGTAACAAATTCGAAAGGATAATTTTGATACAACCAGTAAATTTTGCTTTAAAAAACGTAAAATATCACTTAATATCTACAAAATACTATTTCTTTTTACTTTAGCCTAACAGTTACAAATAATACATAAAAATGTCAGTACCTTGAGTAATTCTTTGGTAATTGTGACTTTTTCCAGTAAAGAAACGACTTCAATGACTGTGGGCATGTCGATAACCTGTTGAGAAAACACATTTTAATTGAAAAATTCTTAAATCGCCACGCAGGGGGTCGTCGGAATCTCCCAAATACACTCCACTGTACTCCTCCAACAATCATATGACATTTCTGTGTCTATCAAAACGGAATCGATCTAATTTAGGTTATATTCGTGGTAAAAGGCGTAAAATTCGCACAAATAGGGCCCCTTTCGTCGATCTCCGATCGATTCGCGACATTAGACCTCTGTGGGTTTCGCCCCTGGTGCTTATGTAAAGACGCGAAATTACGAAATTTTATTTTGCGTTTATTTTTCGAAGTGGCGATCCGTAAAATCCCGGGGCGAAACGGGGGCGAAAGCGCCGTACATTTAAACGGAAGTACAGAGACGGACCAACTAACGCATTCGAAGGAGCCGGTACAACGATTAAAAACTGAAACAACAAGAAAAAGAAGAAAAGAGAAGGGCTGAAGAATTTCAGTTAAAGAAGCATGGTCTAGAATTAGATATTGAATTAAAAACAGCTCAATTGGTTGTTTTAAAAGGCCATCGCAAAGAGGATTTGTAAAAGAAACGATTTTTTTTTTAAAGTTCAATTGCTTTATTTATTTTATTATGTTTTAGAATCTTATTTTATTTTTCCCAGTTAGTTATAATTTATTGTAAGAAGTTTTTAATTTATTTTATATATCTCATTTTCTTTGTTATTTTTGTTATCCTTATACAATTTGTTAGAATTTAATAAATTTGATAAAGAAATATAAGTATGTGATTGAAAATAAAGAAACGGAGGCCGTGTCGTGGAAACAAAAGGAAAATGTATGGAAATCAATAGAAAAGCAATTTAATGCCGGTACAGCCACATTTAGATCAGCCCACGTTTGTAGGCTCGATCTAATACTTCTCGTGCTATTCTTGAATAATGTGCTGGGCAACCGTCATGTTGGAACCACATGAACACAAAAAGATCTTAATAAGATTTGTTATAATGTAAGGGCCTCACTGAACGGTGCAAAAAAAATATTTTTGTTATGGTTTAATTATTTCATCTTACAATCTTTACATTTAAGGGGAAAATCGTCTTGTTCTTCATGGCGCAATATTTTTTCGACTGTTTCATAAAGTTGCTTGCAATGTGGTGATGTAAAAGTTAACCTGCCTTGGTGTTGTTACCCATTTTTCATTCAGGTTGATCATTATTTGGGTAGCTAGTTCGTAGCCGTAGTGTTATCATAACAATCTATCAACACATCGTGATGTAGCGATTTTTTTATTATTTAAAATTTATGGCAGCTATGTTCGTTTACGTTGTCTTTTTCAAAAAAAAAATCTTGTGGTTCAATTATTTCATTTTACATTTAAGTAGAAAATTTTCTTCTTTCCTTGTACAATATTTTCGCTTGTTTCATAAAGTGCTTGCATGTGGTACACATTGGATCCATACCTGGTACGGATTGATGTAAAACCGGAACCCTCACTTGGTGTTGTTAATATTAAATACTGTTCGCTATCAGCTCTCGTCCAAGACTTTTTAACTTGTGATTACTTTGAAGTACAGTGGGCGCTCTTTTAACCGGCATTCGAAGAACCAGCACGTTCTACTTAACCCGGCATTGGCCGAGCGACGCATGATCGGTTGTTTCCGTCGCGATCGGGCACTCACCGGGGGAAGTAGCCGTCATTGAACTCGGCTGTGTACGCCATTTTCTTTCTTATTTAGCATCTCCTGTGTCTAACAACACAACGTTCAGTACTTGGTCTCCAGTGTTTCCCAGTTTCACCTGTTCTTGTTTATATTCGCTTACTATTAACGTGAGTATTAATGAGTGAGCAGTAACTTTAAGTGAATTTTTAATCTACATATAAATATAGTCACAGATTATTCAAAATGTTTCCAATCTTACAACAAGTTCGAATGCCAAAGAGTCTGTGAAGCACAAACGTGTTGTTCTTACAATAGAGCAAAAAAAACTAGAAATTCTTAATCGTGTAGAAAAAGAGTGAGAATAGTAATTTTATTATGCGTGACTTTAATATTGGTTCATCGATAATTTACGATATAAAAAAACAAAAAGATGATCTGTTGAAGTTTGCTGTCAGGCTGTAACTTCTAAACATACAGAAGTAAGACGTACATTGAAGAAACCCAAACTTGAACTTTTAGATAATGCCTTGTTCACCTGGTTTCGTGCAAAAAGGTCAGAAGGTAAGCCAGTGACGGGACCTATGTTAATTGAAAAAGCTAAACAGTATCACTGTCACATGAATATGGAAAGTGCTTGTGTATTTTCTGATGGTTGGCTTCAAAAATTTAAAATCCGGCATGAAATTAGGCGATTAGATGTAACTGGGGAGAGCAAATCAGCGGACGAAAATGCAGCTCAAGAGTTATAAAAACACATTTAGTACCCTTGATCTCAAAGAAAATTAACCCGTTGTCAGGTATACAATGCTGATGAAACCGGTCTGCTATGGAGATGTTTGCCAACGTCTACCCTGGCAGGCAGAGACGAAAAATGCGCTAAGGGGTTTAAAAAAAATAAAGACTGACTGTTATGCTTTGTGCGAACGCCGCTGGTGACCACCACATAACGCCGTTCGTAACTGGATAGTATAAAAAGCCTAGAGCTCTTAAAGATGTTTTAAACCTGCCACTTCATTACGACACCCAAAGAAATGCATGGATGAGTAGTGAGTGGTTTAAGGACTGGTTTTTCCACCATTTCGTTCCTGAAGTCAAGGAGAACTTTAAAAAACGTGGAATGCCAGAAGATAGCAGAGCTCTTTTGTTGTTGGACAACTGCACCGCTCATCCTGCAGCTCTTGAATTAATTTCCGGTAATATCAAAGTCGAGTTTTTGCCACCTAACGTCACTGCCTTGATTCAAACAATGGATCAAGGTGTTATTCAAAACTTTAAGTGTCACTATAGAGGTTCGTTTGTATGAAATCTCTTAAACTCTGTGACGTGAAAGATTTCCAAAAACAATTTAATATAAAAGATGCGATTTATGCAACCGCATTGTCATGGATACAAGTCAAGAAAGTGACCCTACAACGGTGTTGGCGCAAGCTTTGGCCGATGGACGAGGAGCCAGAAGAAGATTTAAATATTACAAACAATTCTGGTGGTGAAAATGCTGTGCTAGATTTATTACATGAGGCACAAAACAACCCTTTCGTCGATGTGCCCGTGGAAGAGATTCAAGAATGGATTGAAATAGACAAATATGTGCCAGTGATTGAAGAACTTAGTGACGAACAAATTATAGATAGTGTTTTGAATCCACAAAAAAAATCCAGTTTTAGACGTGGAATCTGAGGATGAAGAAGAAGCCACTCAAAATGCAGCTAAAATTTCGTGGAAAGAGGCGACCGATGCATTAAATACATTCATAGGATTCGCCGAATCTAATAAAACTTTCAACTCCACGGAACTTATTAATTTGTGTGTGATCCGAAATGACTTTTTGAAAAAGCAAAACGAATCACGAAAGCAACTTGATATTAGATACTTTTTCAAGAAGTAAATACACAGTTATATATGTAAGTACAGAATATTGTTTGTTGTATTATGTAAGGTTATCCAATAAATGTTTGTTATTTTGTACTCCGTGGTTTTTCGTAACATGCATTTCCTTATTTATATTGTCACAGTCTTGCATAGTCTTAGTATGTACCGTCATTGTCACGTAAGTACGTAACTCAACTGCTCGATTAACGGCAGAATCAATTATCCGGCATGGCCGTCGTCCCGAATATGCCCCAATTACTGCATGTATAGTAGATACTGCTTCACTTTTTGTCAAAAATATTTAAAAGTGTGAAATATAACTTATACCTACTTATTATGTTGCAAACTACTACTATTTATTCTTAACTTTTTATTATCAAAAGGTGGTTATTCTGTTAACAGATTCTTTTGAAATATATTATGCCACCTCTAGAGAATATTTATTATAACATACTGAACATGTTCTATAAATCTAGTACTATTGTAATTAGAGAATGTTACAGCGTCCGATGTCCGGGTCGGCCCATAAGAGCGGTTCACTGTGCGTCGGCTATTACAAATGTTCCCCGGTCTCGTACCGGTGACGGAGTTCTATCCGCCGGCCGAATCGTGAACAGGACGGTGCACAAAATGGTAGAACGCGAACCATGCCGTTTTCAAGCACAAGCTTCTAGGGTGGGTAAATCCACTTGGATCAGGCGTTTCTGTGTGTAATTTGTCCTAAAACATCAACAATCGTAAATTGTTTATTGTATATGTGTGTGTGTTGTGCGACCGAGTAACATGTCGTCTATATATTTATAGATGCCTAGATATAATGGTGGGAGGAGGAGGAGCGGAGCCTGAGCGCTAGCGCCGACAAAGACCTGGAACAATGTTGCAATAACGGGTGGATTTGATACTAGAGTTGGCGCTGCGGCATCCGAAGGATGTTTGTAGAGTTTATGAGCCCGTCACCCGCTGCGTGAGTTTCTCTGTTGCCGGGAACGCGGCGAGGTGAGCGCGCAGGCTGCGCTCACGATGAAAATGACTGAGGGAGGCGACGATTTTTTTGTTGCGTGTATGGAACGAAGATGGGAGGCGGCGACGACGATGCACCGAGAGACGAATACATCCGCTCCGAACACTACACACCCCGATGAGGCCATCGCATCGCCGCACAGTGGTCCCAAATCCCGAAAAACTGGCCAAAAATCGAAAAAAAAAGTTCCTATGTAGAAACTTTTAACTATCGGAATATGTGTAGAACTACATATAGTATATATTACCAACATTAGAGCAAGCCACGTATTCACACCTGTTTGCAAAATTTACTTCCTTTGTAACGGTCGAGCGCATCACTGCTGAAATCATGAAGCACAAGTGTAAGTACGTTTTTCTAAACACGCTAAAAAGTTTATAGGTTAACATTTTTCAATTCTATAAAATGGATTCTTTTCTTGAAGATGAATACAACAATAAATCTGTTGATCAAAAATAATGTTCCAACATGCTAATAAATCAGTTTTCAATCTTATTGACGTACTTTACAAGATTGACTTTCGAGAAATCGTCAGAAAAAAAAGCAAAAGTAAAAAGTCTTGATGGATCTTGCCTCGAAACAAATTGTAGGCTGTTAATTGAATGTTTCTCTAAAACATATCAAGTAGTTGGCTGCCCATTGGTGCCTCTAAGGTTTTTATGCTAGATTTTGTGTAATGATGCCAGAAAAATCAAGTGAAATATGTTGTTTGAAAATTTAAAAATATCTACCGGTACAACGAATGATACATCAAAAACAGTATACAGGAATAGACGGCCTATTTTGTAGTCATATCTTGTTGCGGTCCTTGGCTTACACGACATTCGTATGTGGTAAATTCATGAGACAGTTTTGGAAAAAATGGGCACATAATAAATGTGAACTTATGAATATAGATAATTAGTAATATTTGTGGTAGATTATCTTCCATTTCTGATTATTTCGTGAATATAAATGCAATTCATATTAAGTAAGTCCGACATTTGAACCCGCCATTTGTTTTTCCAAAAATTGCCATCATATTGGTAATCAGCGACTTGAAAAACCCTCATATACAGAGTTTCATGAATATACATGCAGTTTTGTACTAAAAAGGGAACTCGCGAACTGTAAATCGCAGAGTTTAATGAAACTTTGTCAGTTTATAGAATCCATGGAGTGTTACTCAATGACGCTTTCCATTGCTGCGGAACTTCAACTTTAGGAATAGGGATAATATAATCTTACATACATCCAAACGCGTATAACTCGAAAACTATCACATATAACCATTTAGCGCCTGGTATAAGTTTACACTGATTTTCGACATACAATGCAGTCACATAACAGTATACAGAGTATCTCCTTAGAATAAGGAAATATGCTAAATTTATAGTTTTGTGGACACCTGTATAATTTTAAATTTGATCATAAAAAAAGGCCATTATAACCGATTTCTGAAATTCGATAAAATAAGCACAACATACATCATTCCACGTTTATTGGAACACCCTGTATATAAATATCTATACCAATCGAAAGGGCTGACTAAACGGTACAAGTCCGCCATTGAAACTTTTTTCTATCTCTTACCTTTTGAAAGTTATTCAGAAAAAAACCAAATTTGGGCCAAATTGCAAGGGTGAATTGCACCCCCTAAAGTTGAAGTTACGCAGCAATGGAAAGCGTCCTTGAGTAACACTCCATGGAATCTACAAACTGACAAAGTTTCATCAAAATCTGCGATTTACAGTGTCGCGAGGTTCCTTGTAAGTAGTCCGCCATTTTGGATCTGCCATTTGTTTTTTTTTGTTTATCAAAAATAGCCTTTATATTGCTAATAAGCGACTTGCAAAACCCTCATATACCGAGTTTCGTGAATATAAATGCAGTTTTATATTAATAAGTCCGACATTTTGAATCTGCCATTTTATTTCTTCAAAATTACCATTATATTGGTAATCAGCGACTTGAAACACCCTCATATATTGAGTTTCATGAATATACATGCAGTTTTGCAGTAAGTAGTCCGCCATTTTGGATCCGCCATTTTGTTTTTTTCTAAAAATGCCTTTCATATTGGTGATAAGCGACTTGCAAAACCCTCATATACTGAGTTTCGCCAGAATCAAATAATAGCTTCATATTTTGGCCAGCTTTTCGGGATTTGGGACCACTGTGCGCCGGCGGGCCGTGCGATGGCAAAGACTGGACTAGAGTACGTTCCCCGTTATCACTTGCACTGTTACCTCCAGCTTAATTAGAGAGCACTGTTGGGAGACGCATCTGAACTACGCGCCAGAACGGCGCTACCACCTGTCAAAATCGCACCCCATACGTCACAGTACATGCCGCCTCGTAATACCACCAACGCATTGGGGTTCTAAGGAATTTTCCGACTTTGCCGCCCCGCCACCCCCTCCACGGTCCGGATAGGGGAATTCTAACCACCCCAATCGATGTCCCGTCTAACTGGCTACCGCCCCAACCCATCCGCACCCTTCCCCTACCACCCCCGGCCGAGATATACGCGATCTAGTGCATACGTCGGAGATAGTCGCCTAGATTTATTAATGTTTGCACCATTTACTGTTGTATATTTATATTCTATAAACACATTACATGATTTATGGCAATATTGTTTAAATTTATGTTCGCAACTATTAATTACATGTTATTAATATTTACAGTTTGCTTTATATATCGTTTTATACATGTACTTTTGCGTCACCACCGTCATCACTCTTTATATGCGTGTACATGTGCGCGCGTGCGTTTTATTTTTTAGACTAGATGCTGCGCATCTTTCGCCCAGCGAAGATGGTGGCACTTTAGAATGTGCTGTACGTTTTAAGTAGTTTTGTTTTTTTTTTTACTTTTGGAAGACTATGTATAGTCGAAAATATGTTTAGGTTGTGCAGCATTTAATTCTGTACAACTTTTGTAGAAAAGATTTGTTCCTAAAAGCAAAAATAGAGCTATAGTGAAAAAACCCAGTCTTCCTGAACACCCGGTATATTTGAAAATATTTTTAGGTATGCAGCATTCATTCTATACATTCTTGTAGAAATATTTTTCCTAAACGCAAAAATAGAGCTATAATAAAAATCAGTCTTCCTGAACGCCCGGTATATTTGGAAATATTTTTAGATTATGCAGCATTCAATTCTATATAACACTTTGTAGAAAAGATATTTCCTAAAAGCAAAAATAGAGCTATTGTGAAAAAACCCAGTCTTCCTGAACATTCGGTATATTTGAAAATATTTTTAGGTTATGCAGCATTCAATTCTATAAGACTTTTGTAGAAAAGATTTTTTTCCTGAAAGCAAAGATATAGCTCTAATCAAAGACTCATCTTCGTGAACACCTGTTTGTGGAAATTTGTTAACTTATGCAGCTTGAATTTGTACTCTTTTGTGAAAAATTTTTTTCCTAAATGCAAAATGGAGCTGTAATCAACGACCAGCTTTCGGATGGAATCAGATACGGGGAAAAAAACAGAACCTTTTTTTTTGTAGTACTATATGTATAACATGTTAATTTTAAAGTTATAATTATTTCAAGTTGCAAAAATTAATTTATTGCGACAATATTTTATAGCGTTTTCGACTTACTGCACTTTTAAGCACCGATTATTTTGTTTCATTTTAATGTGCACTGTCATACATCAGTCTATGTAAAATACATGTTCTTTTGTATATACATCAACACTATTAATAGATAATCATGTAATTACCATCGAACAAAAAAAACGAAATGAAAGAAAAAAAAAAAATATGGCAAAAAAAATCTTGGCCGCCAGTGATTCGATCCCGGGTACTTGCGTCGACAAAGTCCGTTTGTCGGCACGCCAACTCCGCTAGATCAAATGTATCAGTGTTCGTAGTTTTCGAAATAAGCATTTATAACTAATGGATACGCTATATGAAATCAACTGATCAGTTAATTTATTTATACCTTTTAGAAATTTTAGCCACGTTACGTCAGTACAATGACTAAAAGACTTTCGCTGTTCTTGTTTAATTAGTAAATATCGGAAACGAAAACCTACCTTCACTACTGTCCGATAATGCCGTATCTTGTCGTTTAAAAAGTGCGCTGCTTTTATCGGAAGTATTTTGTATCATTTTGAGTATTTGCGAGTAATATTCGTTATCACAGGGCTTCATCACTATATCCAGTCATTTTACTATCTTTTCCGTATTACCTAGCGCCTCTCTCATTCCGAAATCATCCCGATAATAATTTGGGATATGAGCGTGTCATAATTTAACATTTCTCATGAAATTTGTTCAATAATCTAACTAAAAACTGAATAAGCACTTTCACAAACATACCTGAGCGTGTATTACGAATGTTATTTTTTACTTTAACCGACGAATTGAGTCTTGAACAAAAATAAGGCTAGCTCAAATTGTTTCAATTGATATGTTAGGTTAGAGTATAAGCTCTATCTGAAATGGCAATATTCGCGAATTATTACACATTTTCATATGCTAATGATAATACAGTTTCTAACATCTCTCTGGTCCGTTTCGACTTAATATGTGTCGATTGTACAACATTTTCGTTAGAAATCGTTCATCGAAGTTCGCGACATTTTACCGTGTGACAGATGTGATTGTCATCCGACCAAACCCCCAGAATTCCAAGCTCCGTCCCTAAAACGCATCTCTATAAATCGGGTCATTTTAAAAAAAAATTTGCGTCTCGACCCATTTTAGGGGTCAAACGGTAAGAGGAACATGTTTATGTTTAGAAATTATTCTTTTTGATTTTTATTAGGGTTTTTTTTTTTTTAAATATTTCATGATTGCGTTGCCATGTGTAAGTATGGGATTGTTGCGTTTTTGTTAAATAATAGTGTTTGTCGACGCTTTATGAAGGTAAGAATTACAATTTCTATTCTTATAGTTTATTGTTATCATTATTGATTATTTTTTGTTGTTATTTATTGTTGTTCATTTTTATGTTTTTCTTTTCTTTTACATTTGTATTAATTCATGTTATTTTATTTCAGATGACAGATTGTGATAATAATGTTGAGGTATTTTTTTTCAACGCGGATTTTACATTTTTCTTTAATTTATTTATGCATTTCAGAAAGAAGTTCGGAGAATACGGGGAAACGGCGGTGGCGACGGCGTCGGCACCACCTATAAAAATGTAAATATTCTTTATTACGATAAGATAGAGAATACAATCAATGCATGAAAGTATAGTAAATTGAAACAGCATAATAATAGTATTGTATGCATCATGAACATATTAACTCGTTTTTAATTTGTTTTTTCTGTTTATTAATTTTAGATGGAGGTGGACGATAGCGAACACCGGTCGGTGGCGGCCGGGCGGCAAACGCGGCCGGCGCGCGCCAGGCCGAAGTAAGTGTTATTATCATAAATATTTTTTGTATTTTTTCAATGAATTGTATTGGTTTTTTTATTTTATTAATAATTATTATACTGTTGTTTACCTATTGTTTTTATAGAATACAGAAATTGTTTCTATATATTTATTTATATATATTTCTTTTGTTGACAGACACCGCACGCCAATAAGTAGTAATAAATAAATATTTTTTGGTGGCTGGTGCCACGTTATCCAGAACCAGCATTAGGATGGTAAGTTGAACGTATGACTGTATGTTATTATTTTGTCTTTTGTTTGTTTGTTCAAGAACGTGGTACCGCAGCCGATTTGTAAGTTTGAGATACGTTCGAAAGTGAATATATTTATTTATATATATTGTATTTTTTATTTCAGATTTGTCGCGTTATTTGATAATTAAAAAATTATTGATTAATTTCGGACTTTTATTTTATATTGAGTTTGTGAAATGCGTTGGAATGGGTTTTTTTTCGGTTGCGATACTTTCGCAACCAATTTACGAATATCGACAATTATAATCTATATAAAGATAATGGCGGATAGACGCTTTTACTATAAACAATATTGTTACTTGTGTCATTTATTTGTTTCTGTTGACAATTGTGTATTGTTAAATAATGACACCCAAGGATTTCGTGTTGACATCTGTCAAGAGTTGTCAACAATTATGCACATGTGCAGACAGTTTATTATTTATCATTGTGGCTTATATGAAACTGGTAATAATACTTGCTGGAAAGTACGGGCTTGTCGAGTAATAAAGAATTTTGACGTAACTGATATTATATATTTTATAATTATTTTTTAGTATTAGTTATCCTTTAAAATTATAGCACAATATACTTTTTATTAGATATAATAAGAATGAAACACTATTTATTTTTACTTATTCTTTACTATATGTGTGAAGGTATACAACAATAGAGATAATTAAGCATATTGAAATTATATAATTATATATATTGTAGACATTTTCTCATTCAGGCCGATCGCTCTATCCTTTCTTAATGGTGGTATTTTGCATACGTCAAGCTCCCAATTAAAAAGGCATCGGAGGCTTGTTTACCAAGAAAACCAATAGTATACCTGTAAAACGAAGGATACATAAAGTCGGTTTCAAAAATAATTCCACATACGATACGGTTCTGAGCTGATATTAGCGCGCGACAAAACGGCCCTTTGATTTTGACATCTCTCTCGAATCTTGCTCAATAATTTCTCTAAAAACTGAAAATCACATTCACCAAACTACCTGAGCGCCCGTTACCACTGTTATGTTACCTTTTACCCACGAACTGAGCCGTAAACGAAAATAAATGTACTCGTTTTGTTCCGTATGACATATGGTATAGGTTAGACTATTAGCTATATCTGAAATGACAATACTTCGCGAATTATTCGGCACGTTCCCTTTCAACTTTCCTGCTATATAGCTGGTAACGTTTGTCGCATCACATTTCGGCTTCTTACACTTGCTTGGAGTGCATCTTTACTCCAAAAACGTCGCACAGAATTATGTAGGTTTTTCGCCGGCCATTTGCCGAACGCGCTTCAACGACTTCTGTCAAATCTGACAGGCGTCCCCTGCAAACATATCTATATTAATCGTTTAATTTTGAAGAAAATTTTCGCGTTCCTGTCCTATTTTAGCGTTCGAATTGTACGATTGAAACATGAGAGAGCCGTTCCGACAACAATTTCATACCCAAGATACGGTTTTGAGCCGGTGTCGATGCCGCAAAAACGGGCGTCACTCGCATAATTAACGATTTCGGCCAGATGTGTGACGCGATAAATTGATCGATGTTGAGAGAAATTTCGCGTTTTCACTCCATTTTTGGGTGCAAACTGTAAAACGAAGGATACAGGAAGCCGTTTCAAAACTAATTTCGCACCACGTTACGGTTTATGAGCCGATATTCTGCGCGACAAATTTGCGCTTTTGGGTTGACATCTCTCTTGCACCTTGCTCAATAATTTCGCTAAAAACTGTATATTTATTATCACAACATACTGAGCGTGTATATGAACCTTTTCTACCTTTCAATTACCGTCGAATCTCTATTATCGTTACTCGAAATTGCATGTGATGTTTACGGCAAATCGGTACCATCAGAAATGACAATATTCTCTCATTATTCCACATTTTCCATATGCTGACGAATCATACAGGCTCCCAACATCTCTCTGGTTACGTTTCGACACATTACGTGCCGCTTGTATGCCCATTTACGTTAGAGATCGTCTCTAGAAGCTCATTACATTTTACGTGTGACAGGTATTTGACATCCACGAAACCCGCCAAACTTCCAAGCTCTTCCCCGGGAAATACACCTCTACCAATCGGGTCTTTTTGAGAAAATTAAACCGTCTGGACCCTAGTTTAGGGTTCAATCGTAAGAGGAAACATGTGTGGAGCCTTTCCCACATTAACCCCACTCTCAAATACTATTCTGCCTCGTGGCGATCGCGGGAAATCGCGCCACTTTGACAACGCGAAATCTGTCGTTGCCGCCATGTGACATTTTCCTCGGTTCAGTGCGTTGCGCCGCAAAAATCTAAACTTTATCGAATTTTCACGTTCTACACAGTATATAGCTATTTTGACAGTTCGAAGCGCAAAATCCCATAAGAATACACAGGCTCGATTCTGGCAATTTTTGTCTCATGGCACATGCGGCAGTAGCGGTCCTAGCTAGGTGAGTGCGCATGTGCGCGCAGGGCGCAGCATGGGGGCACGGGGGCCCGTGTGTGACGTCAGCCGTGCCCCGTCAGCCGGCCCCCGTCAGTCGGGCTCCGTGCAAGGGGGCCCCCGACCCCCGCCAGCCGGGCTCCGCCCCCCGCCAGCCGGGCTCCGCCCCCCGCCAGCCGGGCTCCGCCCCCGCCAGCTCGGTCCGGCCCCCCGCAGCCGGGCTTCCGCCCCCCGCCAGCCGGGCTCCACCCCCGTCAGCCGCCCCCCGCCAAGCCGGCCCCTGCGTCCCGCCAGCCGGGCTCCGCCCCCCCCCCCCCCCGTCAGCGGGCCCATCAACCCGTGCCCCGTCAGCCGGCTCCGTGCCCCCCACCTTTATTCTGAAAAATAAAATGTTTTAAACGAGATCAATTTTATTATTCATTGAACAGACAAAAGGGCCTTATTCAATTTTATCAGTTATATTTATAATTAGCGATCTTATCGGGGGGTTGGGGGGTAGCGAAGCTACTAAATCCACCCTCTGCGCACACTTAGGTAAGGTCCTTTCGGTAGAACGATGCATTTTCGTCTACTGCGCAGGTGCCAATAAGGCATTGTGTCTCATCAGTCGGAGACCCGCGTCTTTCTTACACAAATTCGGATAGGCAAAAGGGCCTTATTAAATTTTATCAGTTATATTTATAATTAGCGATCTTATCGGGGGTTGGGGGGTAGCGAAGCTACTAAATCCACCCTCTGCGCACACTTAGGTAAGGTCCTTTTCGGTAGAACGCCTGCATTTTCGTCTACTGCGCAGGTGTCAATAAGGCATTATCGGTGTTAACATATCGTGTGGCTATGTTGACCGCATACTGTCTATAAACGCGATAATAAAATTGGACGGGTAAAAGGGGTCTTATTAAATTTTGGGTAGAATAATTAGAGCGACGTTATAATTTCTCTTATATTCAATACCGGTGATGAATGTTTGATGCTGTGTCTTGTTTTACATGTGATTAAATACGGTTTTGTTGCTTTCTCGAGATGAAAACCAAATTAGCATTGTTTCATATGGGAAATTAGCACAAAATCTAAAAACGTTTTAGGAAAATCTTCTAAAACGTGAAAGGTGTTTTGAATTCGGTACGTGCATACGTCCTCTGAGGTTATAAATATAGGCACCATTTCTATGATTTCCATTATTAGTGAAGGTGTAGATCAGACAACAGAACCTAACCTCAACATATTCCATCATCATATACAACGTGAAATAAGGTAAGTTTTCATTTACATACTTTCATTAAACATAATAGACGCAGCCACACCCATAAGCGAGAGCGCCGTGTTAACGCAATTCATTTCCTTGAGCGGTAACTTGAGAATTTGACAAGATAGTAACAGTTTTTTTCATCAGTTTCTAATTTTCAAGTTTTAGTAATATCCTAAAACAATTTTTACTAGAATTTCGCAATAATTCATACATATATTAAGTGAACGTGCACATACGTATTCCCCGCAGCGAGAGCGCGCTGACTCATTGCACTGTAGAGCCATTTCCTTGTGCGGTATCTGGGGAAGTAAACAAGATAGAGCCAATTTGATTGTATTTTTACAAATTTTGTATCATAGTAATAACATTCATCAAAATTTATTTTTCAGTTCATAGTTTACATGATTTTTTATTTCTAAAACATAAGCCGTACACATATTTAGCGAGTGCGTAAACACAGGAAACAGATAAGCGATATTACGTTTCATATACATTTTATTTAATTGACCCATTTATCATTCATATACTCAGATATTAGTATAAACATATATTAAATTTTTTTCTGTTTCAGATGACACTGTTTGCCAATCTAGTGAAGTTTGTGGCAGGATTTCTCACCTCTATTTCCGCAAACTACAACGAAGCGATCATTCAAGAAGGGTTGCAGGAATGCGCAAAGGGGATTAAGAGGATACGAAATGCTATGAGGCAGGCACATAGTATTGGAGAGAAGCAACACCTTGAAGCATGTTTGCGTAATATCATAAGTCTTCGAAACCAGTTAAAGGCGGAGCAGAAGACGGGAGCTGGGAATAGGCCGGAAGGTGTCAGAGAGAGAGTGCGGTGGGATGACACTCTATCAGCGTTTAGCTCGCGAATCACCACCGGACTAATCACCAACCTTCGCCACAAGGAGCCGAAGGAGTTTTTAGCTGATTGTAAAGCAATATTCAAGCGGCGAATCAAGGTCGCGCTAAGGAAAGATGCCGCAATTAAGGTCAATGCGGTTTTCTGCGGCGAATTTGTGATTACCAAGGGAGATATGAATATAGTAGAGTATAAATACTTTACTACATCCAACTCACCTATCTATCGGGGTGATGACATCAACATGTGGTTTGATGAGAAGATCACAACACCCATCACAACAGAGCTGGAGGAGTTTTGCTGAGGGATAGCGGATGGGCTCTCAAGAGGGTGATGAATTTGGGAATAAACATCAACCGCTTCAACCCACTCCTAGGATCCTCATACATCGATCTACCACAGCAAATTAAAAGAAAAAGAGGCATGCATCAACGTAAGGAACGACGACCAAGCCTGTTTTGCTTGGTCCATTGTAGCAGCTTTGTTCCCCGTGAACAAGGACCCCCAACGTATGTCGAAATATCCTCACCCATCAGATGTGTTAAACCTGAAAAGCATCACCATGCCGATGACTATGAAACAGATACCTCGTTTCGAGAAGCAAAACGAGGTATCCACTAACGTGTATATCCTGGAGAAGTCAGGTAGGAAGGCGTTTAACGTTGTACCTACCTACCTGACTAAAGATAAGCAGGAGAAGCATGTGAATCTCCTGCTTATCCAGGATATGTATGAAGGCGATGACGATGGCTGCAAGCCACGATTCCACTACGTGTGGATAAAAGATCTAAGCCGCCTTGTTTCCACACAGCTCAGCAAACATGATGGCAGAAAGTATTTCTGTGACCGCTGCCTCCACTACTTCCATACGCAGCAGAAGTTGGAGGCGCATATAGAAGATTGCGTTCGAATGAATGAGTGCAAGTTGAGAATGCCAACGGGTGAACAGACGAACGTGCAATTTAAAAATTTTAAAAACAAAGAGTCGGCACCATTTATTGTGTATGCTGATCTGGAGTGCATTCTCAAGCCGGGGGAAAAAAAAATAGATCACATCCCCAGTAGCATCGGCTACTATGTTAAATGTTCTTACGATGATTCTTTGAGCTTTTATCATAGTTATCGTGGCGAGGACTGCCAGCAGTGGTTTACGCGGGAGCTGAAACAGTTTGCTGAAGATGTTGAAACGGTGTTCTTCGATAACATCTTGATGAAGGTTAAATTATATACGGATGAACTACAGATTTCTTGCATCCGCGTCGCGTAAAAATTTTAGCAATTTTAATATGTTTTTAATAAGTGCATGCATAAAATAGAAAACTTATCTGCTATTCACTTCAGAGATATATCTTCTTGAATTTTTTTTCACTAATATTCACAGATATTTAACCATACACGTATTCGATATACTTGTTACCACTAATTAGACAAATATTAAACTGAAAGTAATGTTAAGTATAAACGTCGAGAACAGCGTTTGCGGTTTACATTTCCTCTTGATGATTATGGTTTAATTTTCCTGAAAATGTAACAGAGAAGCAACATCATATGGGAACACTATTGATAACTTGAAATATACTTTTATGCTTTGAAAAAGCACACATTTAATCAAAATAGAAGCCGCAGGTTTTCACGTCATTTTTTCTATTTCCTTTATAAATGCAACAAATGTTTAGTTTACATTTCACCATGAATGTGGAAGGTAAGATTATCTACAGTAAAAAGTGCTTATTGATTTTTTTTTTTTTTTTTTTGGTTACAGAACATATACGGACGCGTTGTGCGTTTTGGCTACCAAAAGTAAGTACATCAGGTTTATTATATTAATATTCCACATATATCACTCTATTTTACTTATAGAAAATTATTATAGTGATGGGGGAGGAGGAACCTCCTCCCCCATCTGTGACAAAACTTTTTGAGGGTACCATGCGGTATATGGGTGTCAGGCTGTGGTTCACAGCCTGGCGGGACCTCCACATCCACAATGTGTGGATTGAATGGGTGAGATTTGAATTTCTTTTATTTATATTTTCAATTAATAATTCTGATTGTTGCAGCGTTTTATATGTTGGTAAGCCTCATGTTAAATAGCATATTTAATTATTATTAATTAATTTTATTTTTATAATACACTAAAAAGGTGATAGCTCTGTTTTTTTCTACTCTTTGTCGCACACCATAGGCGTCGCCCTATTCGAGGTATGTAAGAGCCCACCGACGACTTGCGGCGCTAAAGGCTCGAGAAGGGGTGGCGGTCGCGAAGCGAACGCGTAACGTATAGATGGGGACGAGCCGTCCCCCCATGGTAGGCGTATCGAGAAGTATCGGTAAAATGTGTGTAGAACGTGAAAAATCGATTAGAGTTTAAATTTTTGCGGCGAACGGCACTGGAGACCGAGAAACGTCAAACTGGCGGATTTCTATCGATTTGGCATTGTCAAAGTTGGACAATTTCGCGCGATCGCTACAAAGTATAGGTAATATTTGGAAGTGGGATTATTGTGGAATAAGCTTCTCGCATGTTTCCTCTTACCGATTGAACCTTAAAATGGGGTCGAGACGGCTTAATTTTCACAAACTGACCCGATTTGTAGAGGTGCGTTTTAGGGGAGATGGACTTGGAATTTTGGCGGGTTTGGTCAGATGTCAGTGGCCGCTGTCACACGGTGAAATGCAATAAACGAATTCGAACGTAAATGGGCGTACGAGGGACACATAATGTGTCGAAGCGCGACCAGAGAGATGTTGTGAGCCTGTATGATTCGTCAGCATATGGAGAAATGTAGAATAATTCGAAGAAATATTGTCATTTGTGATGGTATTAATTTCTTAACCTAAACCGATATATGGGGTAGCGATAATAGCGATTCGAAGTAATTTAACGTGAGTTGAAAGATAGAATGAGATGCATAATACACGCTCGGGTATGTTTTTGATAATAATTATACTGTTTTTTAGTGAAATTACTGAGCGAGGTGCGAAAAAGATGCGAAACCAATAGCGCCAATTTGTCACGCAGAATATCGGCACAGAAACCGTAACGTGGTGCGAAATTATTTTCGAAACGGCTTCCTGTATCCTTCGTTTTACAGTATGAACCCTAAAATGGAGTGGAAACGCGAAATTTCTCTCAATATCAATCAATTTATCGCGTCACACATCTGGCCGAAATCGTTAATTGTGCGAGTGACGCCCGTTTTTGCGGCATCGACACCGGCTCAAAAACCGTATCTTGGTATGAAATTGTTGTCGGAACGGCTTCTCTCATGTTTCATCGTACAATTCGAACGCTAAAATAGGACAGGAACGCGAAATTTTCTTCAAAATTAAACGATTAATAAAGATATGTTTGCAGGGGACGCCTGTCAGATTTGACAGAAGTCGCTGAAGCGCGTTCGGCAAATGGCCGGCGAAAAACTTACATAATTCTGTGCGACGTGTTTTTGGGGTAAAGATGTACTCCGAGCAAGTGTAAGATGACAAAAGTGGTTCGACAAACGTTATGAGCATATAACAGGAAGGTTGAAAGGGAATATGCCGATTAATTCGCGAAGTATTGTCATTTCAGATGGAGCTAATAGTCTAACCTATACCATATGTCAATATGGAATAATACGAGTACATTTATTTTCGTTTACGGCTCAGTTCGTCGATTAAAAGGTGAAATAACTTTCGTAATACGCGCTTAGGCATGTTTGTGAAAGTGATTATTTTCAGTTTTTAGATAGAGTATTGAATAAATTCCAAGAGAAATGTCAAATTACGGGACGCTCATATTCCCAAATTATCGAGATGATTTCGGAAGGGAGAGAGGCGCGTAGATAATGCGGAAAAGATAGTAAAATGACTGGATATAGGTGATGAAGCCCTGTTGTATCGAGAACTACGCGCAGGTACCCAAAATATTGCAAAATACTTGCGGAAATGGCAGCGTCCTTTTGCCGGCCATTATACGCAAAGATACGCTATTACCGGACAATGGCGAAAATTTTGTAGGTAGGTGGTGTCTTCGCGATGTTTATCAATTAAATAAGAATACTGAGACATCTTATAATCATTGCACATACGTAACGTAGCTGAAATATCAGAAGTATTGTAACATAAATTGAACTGTCAGTCACTGTCATATTTTAATTTATATGTGGGTGCATTTTAGTCTAGAGAGATCGGGGTGCGACAAAAGGAGTTTGTTTACGGAAGGTGCCGGGTTCGAATCACGGCGGGTCAGTTTTTTTTTATCGTACTTTTTTTTTTATTGTACTTTATCGATTGAATACATGATTATTTATTATTGGGGCCAATAAATATACAGAAGAACATTTATTTTATGTAGATTGATGTTTAGAATATTTTGATATATTATAGAAATCAAAAACACGATGGCGCGACTAAAATGGAGGAATATTATTAAAAAATGATGACATTTTGCAACAGACATTTGTGGGTGCTTGGATCGTTGCATTTGATGCTGATAATATTGTTTGGAAAAATAAAATGGGAAGAAAATTGAAATATAGGGAAAATCGTCAACTATTTTTTAAAAGCTGCAACTTATGGGATGTTATAAAAGGAAATAGGGAAAATAGAGAATAAAAACGCAATAAGGAAAAAGAGAATAGGGAAGGGGAAAAGAGTATGGCAATAGGGAAAGGCAAAGGAAATGGGAATGGGGAAAGGGAATGGAAATGGTAATAGGGAAAGGGTAAAGGGAAAGGGAATAGAGAAAGAGAATGGGGAAAGGGAATGGGAATAGGGAATAGCGAGTGGTAAATGGGAAAAGGGAATAGGGAACAGAGAAAGGGAATACAGAAAGGCAGTAGAGAACGAGAATAGGGAACGAGAATGGGTAAAGGGAATACGGAGAGGGAAAAGGGAATAGAAAAAGGAAACGGGGAAAGGGAAACTGATAGGGAAAGGGAACGGAAAAAGAGAATGGGGAAAGGAGATGGGGAAAGGGAATCGCAATAGGAAAATGGAATAGATAAAGGGAATAGGGAAATGAAATAGGGAAGGGGAATAGGGAAAGTAAACTGGAAAATGGAATAGGGGAAGTGAATAAGGAAAAGGAGTAGGGAAAGGAAATAAGGAAATGGAATAGGGGACCTGGAATAAAGAATAAGAGTAGGGAACGAGTATGGGTAAATAAAACAGGGAGAAGGAATAGGGAAAGGGAATGGGAATACGGAAAAGGAATAGGGAATTAGGAGAGGGAATAGGGAAAGGGAGTAGGGAAAGAGAATAGGGAATAAGGAGAGGGAATAGAGATAGGAATAGGGAAAGGGACTATAGGGAAAGGGAATAAGAAAGGAATAAGAAAAGGGAATAAGGAAAGGGATAGAGAATAAGAATAGGTAAGGGAATAGGATAGGGAAAGCGAAAACAAAAATGATAAAAGGGAATAGGGAAAACTGAAAAATAAACTATAGGAAAAATCGTCAACTATTTTTTTTAAAGCTGTAACTTTATGGGATTTATAAAGGAATAGGGAAAATAGATAATGAAAACGCAATAAGGAATAAGAGACTAGGGAAAAGGGGATAGAATTTGATTTCAGCTCAATTTTGCTTTTAGGAAGAAGTCTTTTTCTACAAAATTTTCTAGAGATTGAATGCTGCATAACCTAAACATATATAAATATACAGAGTGTTCAGGAAGACTAGATTTTCCATCACTATAGCTTTATTTTCGCTTTTCGGAAAAACCTTTTCTACACAAAAGTTGTACAGAATTCAATGCTGCATAAGTTAACAATATTTTCCACTACACAAAGGTGTTCACGAAGATTGAGTCTTTGATTAAAGCTTTATCTTTGCTTTTAGGAAAAAAACTTTTCTACAAAAGTCTTGAATTGAATTGAATGCTGCATAACCTAAAAATATTTTCAAATATACCGGGTGTTCAGGAAGACTGGGTTTTTTCGTTATAGCTGTATTTTTGCGTTTAGGAAGAAATCTTTTGTACAAAAGTGGTACAGAATTCAATGCTGTATAACCTAAAAATATTTTCAAATATACCGGGTGTTCAGGAAGACTGGGTTTTTTCGTTATAGCTCTATTTTTGCGTTTAGGAAGAAATCTTTTGTACAAAAGTTGTACAGAAATCAATGCTGCATAACCTAAAAATATTTTCAAAAATACCGGGTGTTCAGGAAGACTGGGTTTTTTCGTTATAGCTCTATTTTTGCGTTTAGAAAGAAATCTTTTCTACAAGAGTGTTATAGAATTGAATGCTGCATAACCTAAAAATATTTTCAACTATACAGACTGTTCCAAAAATAAGAACAAAGGGCAACCATTTAAAACGTATTGCACATTATAAAAGACGATTCTCAAGTGAATGGGGACCGACTTCAAGAAACCACCTTCCTCAAGTACCACCTTCCTCGACTCCTAGATGCGCTAGCATCTAGTTTTTAGAATAAAATAGATAGATATAATTAATTTTTCTTTCATTTACCTGTTTTCACCATATTTTTTAATAATGTTTTGGTAAGTGTGGATAACAGTTTCATCTTATTTTTAATGTTTTGTAAGTTGAAACTATTGCTCTGATGTGGTGGATGAAAATGATATATCAGAATACGTCTCTAAGTTAAAAGAATTATTATAGATCACTCTAAACTATTAGTGTCGTTTCGGCATCTGTGTAATAGATCTGATTAGATCTTTTAGGAAATATGTTATCGAAATAAATATACATAGTTTATATATTGTCATGATAACATTATAATTGAAAATGATAATTTAGTTTTATATTTAAATTTTTTTATGGAATTGTTATTGATAGCTTTTCTTATGGGTGCGGTCGCATCTTGATTTTATCAATAGATAATCATTAAAATCTATGAATTATTTACATTATGTTCGATAAAAGTAAAAATATAATACTTTCGAATAACAACTTACCTTAATTCACATTGTATATGATGTTGAGGATGTCACGTCTTCACTAATTTTAAAACTCATAGAAATGGTACCTATATTTATAACCTTATCGCGCTTATAAAAAGTGTGCGGTCAACATAGCCACACGATATGTTAAAACCGATAATACCTTATTGGCCCTGCGCAGTAGACGAAATGCATCGTTTCTACCGAAAGGACCTACCTAAGTGGCGCAGAGGGTGGATTTAGTAGCTTCGCTACCCCCACCCCCCCGATAAGATCGCTAATATAAAATATAACTGATAAAATTTAATAAGGCCCTTTTGCCTATCCGAATTTGTGTAAGAAGAGAGCGGTAATTTCTCTTATATTCAATACCGGTGATGAATGTTTGATGCTGTGTCTTGTTTTACATGTGATTAAATACGGTTTTGTTGCTTTCTCGAGATGAAACCAAATTAGCATTGTTTCATATGGGAAACAAGACACAGCATCAACATTCATCACCGTATTGAATATAAGAGAAATTATAACGTCGCTCTAATTATTCTACCCAAAATTTAATAAGACCCTTTTACCCGTCCATTTTATTATCGCGTTTATAGACAGTATGCGGTCAACATAGCCACACGATATGTTAACACCGATAATGCCTTATTGACACCTGCGCAGTAGAGAAAATGCATCGTTCTAAACGGAAAGGACCTTACTAAGTGTGCGCAGAGGGTGGATTTAGTAGCTTCGCTACCCCCAACCCCCCGATAAGATCGCTAATTATAAATATAACTGATAAAATTTAATAAGGCCCTTTTGCCTATCCGAATTTGTGTAAGAAAGACGCGGGTCTCCGACTGATGAGACACAATGCCTTATTGGCACCTGCGCAGTAGACGAAATGTCATCGTGATGCGTAATGGGGGGCGGAGCCCGGCTGGCGGGGGCCGGCCTGGGGGGGCCGCTGGCGGGGGGCGGCTAGACGGGGGGTGGAGCCCGGCTGGCGGGGGGCCGGAGCCCGGCTGGCGGGGGGGCGGAGCCCCGGCTGGCGGGGGTCGGGGGCCCCTTGCACGGAGCCCGACTGACGGGGGCCGGCTGACGGGGCACGGCTGACGTCACACGGGGCCCCGTGCCCCCCATGCTGCGCCCTGCGCGCACATGCGCACGTCACCTAGCTAGGACGCTACTGCGCATGTGCCATGGAGACAAAAATTGCCAGAATCGAGGCCTGTGTTATTTCTTATGGGATTTTGCGCTCGAACTGTCATAGCTATACTACTTACACACATTTTACGATTCGTTCGCGATACGCCGTTGCGATTTCCACGTCCCGTCCCATCTATGACGTTACGCGTTCGCTTCGCGACCGCCACCCCTTCTCGAGCCTTTAGCAACGCAAGTCGGCCGCGGGCTCTTACATACCTCGAATAGGGCGACGCCTATGGTGTGCGACAGAGAGTAGACAAAAACAGAGCTATCAAGTTTTATTATTATTAATGCCACGTTACAACGGCATGGGTAGTAGCGGGGGGTCGGCTAGGAGTCGCCGCCGGAGCGGAGGATCGACGCCTGCGGATGACGATTCGCAGCCTGAGCGCCGGCGCCGTCAACGACCAGGTACCATGTTCGCGATAACGGTCGACTTGATGATTACGATGGCGCTGCGGGTCGGAATACGACGCATGTTTGTCGAATTCATGCGGACCCGTCACCCGTTGCGCGAATTCTGCTGTAGCAGGGAGCGCAACGAGGTGAGCGCTCGGGCTGCTCTAATGTCGGAGATCGTGGACGGCGGCGACGAGTTTTTGGAGGCATTACGCGGCGAGATGGGGCATGAAGGGGAAGTCGCCGACGACGACGCCGACTGGATGCCACCAGGGACCCCCGACGAGGCCGTCACGTCACCCGTACGACGCGCGATGATCGCGACCGGACTTAATTACGTACCCCAGTTTCACCTGCACTGCTATCTACAGCTTAGCGAGAGAGCATTGCTGAGAGACGTGAGGGCATCTGTAGCCGCCTGGCCGCACGCTACTCGTATCAACGTGCAACCGTGTGGAGACCGCGACAAGTGGATCACCTTGATGCGATCACGACGCGACGCACAGCTTAGTGAGAGAACCTTGCTGAGAGACGTGAGGGCATCTGTAGCCGCATGGTGTTGGTTTGGGCACTTGGCTTTTATGTGTATTCAAATGGTGAGTCCATCATTGCTTATTTTATAATGCTATTACATAACCTTTTAGCTGGACACGTGTATTGTGTGTTGGTGTTGGAGCCCTACGATTGAATGTTGGTGGAGATGGCACAGATGATTAAATGGCGATGGCATTATACGCGTGTCAATCGTTTGCATCGTATGGTTGCTAGTGTTAACATTGGATTACTGTAGATATGCTTCGTAAACAACTTAGTGTCAGTCATACTTCAAAGGATACTCGCTGGGGCTTTCATGTTTATACAAAAAGTGAGTCTATCGTTACTTATTTTAAAATGCTATTACACTCTTACTTTACCTTTTAGCTGGACATGTGCATTGTGTGTTGATGTTGGGGCCCTATGATTGAATGTTGGTGGAGGTGGCACCGAGTGATAGATGATAATGACATTACACAACTGTCAAATAATTACATCGAGTGGTTGTTTACGATAACAACGATTTATATTTACACAAAAGGTAAGTCCATCTACGTGTTTTATAGCGTTTTATTCTTTGTGTGTCATTTTTTAGGAAGACACGTTTTACATCTGTCGGTGTTGGAGCTCCATGACTGGATGTTGGAGGTTGCACCGATTACTAAATGTCGACGACATTCTGCAATAATTGAATCAACAGCTTAAAGGATGAGGCATAACCTAAAACGTCAAACGATGCTTTCTCGTGCCCCTTTTACATTATCAATTTAATTGTTACACAAATAATTTTCACGTTTCAACTTTATTTATTGCAACTCCAACGTTTTTTTTTTTTACACTATATCTTATTCTTCCGATGGTCCGCGGAAGAATTTGAAATCTCGAATGGGTGACGGTGGGGGTGTCGGTATCTCGTTCATCGTCTAAACGTTACAAGAATGCATACTAAAATTATATTGACATGTAAATAACCTTACCATATTTTCACGGACCACCCCCTCTCGGATGCAATGTAATATCCATTGCCTTTCACGTTCCGATGACCGGTTACGGGGCACGTACCGCAAAACCCATTCATTAAAACAAATATTCAACAAATTAAATTGCAGCAGCAAGACATTCACTTCGAGGGCGAGGCCTCGACACCAAAAAACCAAGTTTTCTTTTAAAAAATGTACGCATTTTTCGTTGAAAAAAAAAATACATTTCTAGTGCGCATATAGTTTTATTTTCAAATAGTTTACAAAAACCAACAACGCAGTGCATAATGCACGTATCCATATAAACGATTGAAACAAGTCAAAAATATACAACGTCAACTCTTTCGTAAAAATGTTTAAACGCCAACATACGTGCAACAACCGAAATAAACCGAAAATAAAACCACGTACAGAGGAGGAGGAGAAGGAGGAGGAGGTAAGGTTTGCGAGAGATTTCTTCGCGCGGAACCTGCATCAAGACGACCAAGACGAAATACGGTACGCCGTCGCGTACTTTTCAAACGCCACGCAGGTAAAACTGGTTGATTTATTTGTTGCAAAAAAAAAACATAAACAATAATTCCAGAACGAGCACGACACCTTCTCCGTATCGGCGTGGCTAAACGACGGGCTCGACGACTTGTTTGGCACCATCGCCTATAGCCCGTCGCCAGCAACGTCCACGGCCAACGGGCACAGGCTGGTGCCATACTCAGACACCAGCGAGGCGTCCTTTGACGCGTCGCTAGTGTTGCGCGGCACCACCACCGTTCCATCACCGAGTTTCGGCGCCATGCAGACACCCATACAAAGCATGGGCAAACTACTGGCGCCCCCATCGTCAAGTGAGGCATCATCGTCGCCAGATTTCGTAGACGGATGCATCGTGTACGTCGACCAGACGCCGACCGGATTGACCCAGATGATGTGCCCGGTAGCGCCGCCCCAACTCCACTCTCCCTCCTCATCCTCTGTCCCCTCGTCGCAAGACGTGAACGAAGTGGGTTGGACCATCAACATACCGTTGGGATGAGGGAGCAGCGAAAGCGGCAAAGACAGTTGGCACAGTCAAACAGTTAATCTTGGCGGACCACTGTTTTCGCCGTAATCGTTTTTGTATTTTTTAAAAATAAAGAGTTTTTTAAATGTATTTGAATGTTTAATTGTCAACAATGGGGGTATATGTTCCCTTTAAAAAACATAAAAATGAGCAAACGAACAAACAGCAGCTGGCCGGCGTGCAAAAAACAACGCCCAAACACCAAGCACGAAGAGGAGGAGCTGGCGTTCGCTACAAACTACTTCTCCCCAGACAACGAGAAGGTGCGATACGCCGTCGAATACTTCAGCGACACTCCACAGGTACAATAATTAGGGTTTCAAAAAAAAAAACAAATTTACGCAACATAATTTCAGAACGAGCACGACGCGTTTGCACTGGCAGCATGGCTCGAGGACGGGCTAGACGACGTGTTTGGCACCGTCCCCTGCAGCCCCCCGTCATCGGTCAACAACGTCGTTGCGGTGCAAAGCCAAAGATTGGTGCCGTACTCCGACACATCAACGGAGTTGTCCTTCGACGCGTCGCTAATTCTGCGGCCCACCATCCCGTCACCCTCCGCAACCGTCCATTTGGGCCAACTGTTGGCGCCGGCGTCGCCAACAATTAGCAACACGTCATCGCCAGATGACGTAGACGGGTGCATAGTGTTTATCGACCAGACACCAACCGGCCTGACACAAATCATGCTGTCGCCCCAAAACCACACCCCCTCATCCTCCTCGACGCCCTCGTCGCCGTCACAAGGGATAGACGGCGATGGAATTTTGTGGACCGTCGGCTATCCCGCCATCTTACAAGACGGCGGCGGCGAAGACAGCGACACGTCCTCAACAGACAGCTGGACAAGTGTCACCGTCAACTTGGGGAGGCCAATGTTTCCCCCCTAAGTTTGTTTGTTTTTTTTTTTCGTTAAAATGTTGTAAATAAAAAACATTGCTTAAAGTTTACCCAAATGGCTCTTTAATTATTAATCAGTTAAAAATCCGACATGTAAAATTTCTCAACGCGTTCACTTTAAGTAAAATGTCGCACAATAAACAAACAATTTATCGTTTTCATCGAAACAAGAAACAAAAACCGGCAACAGTCGCGGCACGCGCCATTGGTCGCGGCCAAAAAAACCGACATCCGTCATCTCTGACAATTGACAAATGTAAAATTTGACAAATCAGTCATGAATCCATACGAGAAGACAGTGTTCTTGTCTCTATACCGGTTCCGTCCGCGCGTCCCGGCTAATCAACCGCAACCGCCGCCAAACGGTTTTGAAGGGGGAGGGCCCTTGACCGAACGCCAGAGGCGATGGATACTCTTTTGCATTCGCGAAGGCGTTCTGAGAGAGAACATGGTAAGGTTATACGTACAATTTTACGCTAGTGTAGTGTATCAGAGTACATTTTTTCCAGACCTTTAGTGACATACCGCCCCTGCCGCCGCCCCACATAACGGTATGGGACTCCTTCTACGGGCCGCCGGAAGAGTAACTTGGATGAAAATCGTTTATAATTTTAAAATAAAAATCAAACGTCACATATACAAAAGGTGTTTTATTGAAACCCTATCCCCAAAAACCAATCAAAATTTAAACGTCTACAGTGTCAAAATAAAAAAGACATGTAGTGACAACAGTCGCAATGCAAAAAGTTTAAAACAAAGACGCCCTGCATCTTTTTTTTTAAAAAACAAAAAAAAATTTTCACCATTCAAAATGCCAGCTCTCGTAACGAGTGAATACGTAATCTACGAGTCCTAATCGACGAGGCCGGTTTGACGGCCGGGGAACTGGCGGCCCTACCTGCGGCGAGGGAAACGGCAGAAGCGCATTATTACTGGATAATCGGTAAGATACGCCAAGGGGCCATCGTTGCCGGTATGGTGAGATGACGATAAATTTTTATTGCAACCCCTCGACTAAACCCAAACACACTTCTTTCTAGTCCATCTTTGACATCCCGACCCCACCCGCGTCCCCGCAACATTAAAGCAGCGGCCCCAAAAAAATGTTGTCTACTTTTAAATAAAAATTTACAAAACGTCAACCAGTCTTTTAATCCGGCCTAGAGTAGAGCAATGACGAGATAAAAATAGACAGACTGAAATTTTCAAATTTTGAACAAAAAGCCGATAAATATTATTGAGGACGAGACCGAAATTTACGAGCCGCTATAAACCAAGGCGACTGGTTCCCGGTTAACGTGCAGGCCAAGTTGGCCGTCGCCCGTGCTGGTAATAAGAGGACGGGGGCGCTTGTCCAATCGTCAGCTACAATGGATACGGTTCTGTATAAACGAGGGTATTTTGCGCGAAAACATGGTAAGGTGATGTAGCGTAATGCGCAAAGTTTGTACATTTTCCAAAATATTCTAGACCTTCAGCAACATACCGCCAATGCCGCCACCCCACATAACGGTGTGGGACTCTTTTTACGGGCCGCCCGAAGAATAAACGGAAATCAAAATTGTCTATTGCAACAACACAAATAAAAACCGTCGCGGCGACGCACGCAAACACTTGTAACTTGAGCGTTTTTATTTCAAATTGTTCCGCATAAACGTTAAAAGAAAAAGAATTTGACAACAGTGTCAAAATTGCAATTCCAAATAGTGACAAATGTCGCATCGCAAAACAAATTTTAACAAAGACGCTCCGCAACAGTAAACAATTGAGCATAAACAAACAACCGGCATCGAATGTCATTAAAATGCCAGCACTATATAGTGACGAGTTTATATTATATCTACAAATATTTAATGGCGTCGGGGTGCCGGCCGGAGTCCGAGTATGGGCCCAGACCCATCAACAGTGGGTCTTGGAGCGGATCCGCGACGGAACTATCGTCGCCGGCATGGTACGACTTGCATACCCAAACAACATAAACATTTTCTCATCCCAAACAAATTTAGACCTACAACGACATCCCAACGCCCCCCGGATCCCCTGAACAGCCAGCCGCGGGAAATTAATAAGTTTTTTTTTAAAATAAATATCGTTTTTCTAAAATTAAAGGTTTTTTATTTATCCAAATTATTGAGTGCAAAAATAAACGTCAATTAGACAAACGTGGCAATTCAACAAGTTTATACAGAGTAAAATGTAGCAATAGAAAAAAAAATAAATCAAATGTAGTTGAATTAAATCTGCAGCAGAGCATTGTAAAAAACCGAGACTAAAAAAAAAACCAGGCAACCACTCATCAACAAACCGACTGTCAAAAGATACAAAATGACAATAAACATGTCGTTAGAAGAAGAGGCGATTTTCGAGTTCCTGTATCAGGGAGACTGGTTTTCGGCCCCAATACAGGCCCTTTTATTTGCCGCTCGCCAACACGTCACGCGCAGCGACCTGGCATGGGTCATCCAATGCATACGCGATGGGACGGTCGTACAAGGAATGGTAAAGGCAAAAATTTGCATTTTTCAATCGTCACCTCTCAAATTTCTCTCCTTCCCACACGTTTAGTCCATATTCGACATCCCCACTGCCCCGTCGCCCCGAAACCCCAGCAGTAGCGGACGCAAATTTAAACTAAGCCAAAAATAAATATTTAACACAAGGGGTTTTGTTTTTTGTTGCGTAAAATCAGATCCAAAACATCAAGCACAATACATTAAATTAATAAACAAAGAAAGCGGTTTAAATTCCGTCAATCGACGCCCAAAGTATTGGGTCCAAATGGGAACCGGCCCCATGCGTCGCCAGAGTGGCAGCGCGTCTGTGGAGGAGCCGGAGCCTGAGCGCCGGCGCCGTCAGCGACTGGGCACGATGTTTGCCATAACGGTAGATTTGGTGATCGCGATGGCGCTGCGGATCGGTATTCGACGCATGTTTGTGGAATTTATGCGGATCCGTCACCCGTTGCGCGAGTTTTTATGCTGCAGAGAGCGCAACGAGGTGAGCGCTCAGGCTGCACTGATGGCAGAGTTGGTGGATGGGGGCGACGACTTTTTGCTGGCCGTAAGGGAAGAGATGAATGGTGAGGAGTTGGTGCGGGATGAGGATGCTGATTTGCACAATTGGATGCCACCTGGAGCGGCGGCGGCGGTCGCAGCGGGACGGTTTGCCGTACACCAATTTGAGTACGTCCGAACTGCGGTTTGTTCAAAAGGCGTTTCGCTGGGTGTGTAATACGCGACAATTTCGTTTTGACGACGAATTTGTCGTGTATTACCACCAAGAGCATCGCTTTTTGAAGAAGCTGCACGATGCCTATTCGCGCCAACGGTTGATGCGTACCTTTACCGGGCTAGCACCGTTAAAGGAATATTATCCGCCGGCCGGATCGTGGACGGGACGTTGCGCGACTTGGTGGAACGCCAACCATGCCACCTACAGTAATAGGCGGCCCTGCATATATGTGTGGGATCCTTCTGGGGTGGGGAAATCCACTTGGATTAGACGTATGATTGGCGGTGACAGCAACCGTTTACGTTCTTGCCGGGAGTCGGACAATTTTCAATGACCTCCTTTGATCCCGTCCGACATAAGATTATCCTCTTTGAAGAGTTTGATGAAGAGAATTTCAATTTAACGCTGCTCAGGCAGCTGATGTCCAAGCGGATACACCCTATTGGTTACAGGAGGCTAAGGGGATGATTCGTCTTGGTGTTGTCGCCGAAGGTGAGCGTTCTGTACCAACGCCTACACAACCATCACTCGTGACTGTAGGTGACGAAATTGTACGGTTGCGAGACCGTTAAAGAGACGTCGATCGACCGCCACCTCTTTGACGTCGCCTAGCGCGTGTTATTCGCCACCTACGTCACTATTCGCACCGTCACGACACACTGCCATATCACCTACACCTTCACCCACACTCGATGATGGTATTGTTGCGGTCGCGGGTCTTCATCTTTACGCGCCCGACCACCCACAGACACGTACACGCCAGAGTCGACTCTACCCTCTGGCAGTGTTCGCCCGCTTCCATTGTTCGCAAGCGGCCGCTATTCGCGACTCTTGCGCTCTGATACGACCTCTACCGAAATCTTAATGAAGGTTCGCAAAACAGCAAAAACTTAACCTCACTCTTCATATTTAACATTGGACATACTACCGATTTCCGAGGTGAATAAAAATTTGTATATTTATTATATAAATTTCTTAAAACGTCCTTAGTTTTTACAATGTCTAAAAAGGGGAATGACAAAACATTTTGTTGTGTGTATGGGTGTAACAGTACTGCTTGGAAATGTCCAGAATTAAGTTTTCATTTATTTCAGAGAAAGGTTCTAGTTATGTTTACTGGATCATGAAGAATGGATTTCAACAAAAAATTGATAGAAAAATGGCATGGAAAATAAACTGTTAATGGGAAAAAAAGTTTCTCCTTTTATGAAAGTTTGTTCTCTACATTTTTTACCTGAAGATTTCTACCCATCTGGTAAACAAATAATAACTTGTAATAATTCAATACCAATATCTTTCTTTTCAGTATTAAACAAATCTAAGCACATTTTGAAGAAAAACTGCTGTGCAAGTCGTAACTTGCCTGAACTGAAGCATTCATAAAATTAAAATCAAGACCATATCGTGAAAGGAATCTATTATTAATATTGTGAAAATGAAACTTCGACTGACATTACTGATAGTGCTAATAATTTTCAACTACAACTACACGATAGAGAAAGAGAAGTAGCTGAAACAATGTTAAAAAATTGCAACAGAGAACACTATTCTGTACACCACAACCAAAATTATTTACAAATAAATCCGTGCAGGTGACAACTTCTAATTTTCATTTTTCTCTTTGCGATCTAATTGATTCTGATAAAAAACTGTGGAGTTTAACAGGATTATACACTCTAAAATTATTGGAAGGGTTAACTAAAATATTAGAAGACAATTTGAAAAAAAGTGTATTGTCAGTGAAAGAACCTATAATTTAACATGATAAATTAAACATAACGTCTCGTATGTTAGTGCTGTCACTTTTATTTGACTGTGTTAATGCTAACACTATTAAAAACATAATATTCAATGTTCTATCTGCCTTATCAAATGCACTGAAGCCAGCTTTGCAATGGTTAAGTGCAGACAATGTAAAAAAGCATTTACCTACATGCTTTCATCAATTTTCTGACGTCCAAGTAGTTTTAGACTGTACGGAAATAGTTGTTGAGAAGCCACGATGTTTATGTTGTAGACTTAAATTGTACTCGCAATATAAATCAAATCACACAATAAAATTTTTAATTGGTGTAAGTCCTGCGGGACTGATTACTTTTGTCAGTTGTGGCTTATGGTGGAAGGGATCAGATACGAAGATTTTTGAACAAAGTGGTTTGCTAAATAAAATAGAGATGGGAACAGCAGTAATGGTAGATAAGGGATTTCTGATAGACGATATATGTAAATTGTACCATATTAAAATCATTAGGCCCCCTTTCCTAACGAACAAAAAACAGTTATCACCCGACGAAGCAAAGTATAACGTAGAAATTGCAAGAGCTAGAGTACATATTGAGAGGATCAACCAAAGAATTAAAATGTTTAAAATCTTATCACAAAAAATTCCTTTGCATTTAATTCCAAAGTCGGAGGAAATAGTTTTTATTTTATGTTGTTTGACTAATTTATCGTCGCCTGTCTTGGTGGCTGATAAATTTTAAAAATTAAAAATACATTTTGATGATAAAAAAAGACTGTTAACTGCAAATGATCGATATGGTATAATATGTAGCAGGAGTCTTTTTTAGCTTTACATGTATGTAAGATTTTAGTGCACTTCTCCAGATGAAAGATGAAAATATGTATAGTGAAACTATAGTTATCGGTATAGAGTGAAGAGTGCGTTTACTTAAATGTATGTATAAAAAATACACTGTTTACTTTATATAATCTTTATTTTCACAAATATTATGTAACATTTTTGAAAAATAAATATTTTTTAATGTATATAACATATTTTTTGAAAATTCAAGGTCATGCTGAATATTTATAACATATACACTTTTATCAAATGAAGAATAAATGATAAAATCACATGATTTTACATTAAATAAGTACATTCCTAGCTGAATCTGCCCATAATAAGAATGTTTTTGTTTTAAGAAAAAAGAATTATCTATTTGTTGTAAATACTTGCACTCTTTTAGAACACCCGACACTGTATGTTGTTTTCCTGTAACATATTAAAAAGTACATTTTTCCACACTACTGCAGAAAAGCAATTATATTTTCATAGCTATCTTTATTCCTAATGTGAACGGAAAGTGTCTTTTCTGCACTGGACTGCTTGACCGTACTCCACTTCACGACGTTTGGGCAGTTTCGTGCTGAAAACACCACTTTCTGCACTTGTTAGGAAAATAACTATTATTTACCTAAAAAAGGGCATTTAATCTCTATAAGCTTTTCTGGTTCATTTTCCTTAAAAATTATACCATCTGCAGAATATGCAAGCCAATGATGCATCGGGGACACTAAAAGACCAGGTTTTAAACCTTTACATCGAACAACTGTTCATAATTTCTCTGGCATAAGATCCTCTACTATTCATGTTCTACATATTTATTGGAAAATTTTTTGGGCCAAAAATATTTACTTGCTTTATTAGACCAATCTACTCCATTGTATGTATATAAACCGTAACAGCGGGACCCTGTAATCCGAAATTGCCTTTGCTGCTGCCATAGTTGTTCATTTTCAATGGTTTTAAAAAGTATATTCTTTAGTACTTCAGTACTCTCCGGTACTATATAATTATTATATGTATTAACGCAGCATGAAAAAAGGGAAGGCATGTCCGTATGGTACAAAAAATCTTGCACTTCACTGTGTTTTAAATTCTCAAACAAATTGTCTATCAAAAGTGTAGATAAATAAGACTTATCTAACTTTCGATCGATATTGTCCGAGTCCCTAAAAATGATAAAAAGTATGAATTGAAAAATAATATTGTGAATTACAAACAAAATTCTCACATATATAACAAAAATGCTAAATTTGAAGGAGCATATTCTTTCAATAAATTAAAGTTTCGCTCAAAATTTTCAGGTATCTTCGTAGAATGTACTGAAGGGTTTTTACCTTTAAAACAATCATTATCTAAAATTGGTACAGGTTTATACTTTTGACCTACTGCATTATTCCTTTGGGACCACAAGCATTTAATGTCAGTGCTGGACAGCTTTTCTAACTGATCTAATTGTACCCTAAAAAGAAGACAAAACCAGAAAAGAGAAACTAAACGGTTAAAAAGTAGATAGTATCTACTGTCAATTGGAAAGCCTTCGATATGGCATAATAATATGTAAAAAATATACAACCTTGTACAATAAATTAATACAGCTGCTATGTGCTTACAGCGGGATCCTTTTCCAGCTTTACACGTACATGTCATAACATTTACCTTGACAAATTCATCTGTAATGTTAAATTTACCATTTATTTCATGAGGTACATTACTTACACCACTGCTCTGTAGACAAGCAGCATAAATTTTAAGCTCCTCACAAGCTTCATTTACTTTTCCACAAGTAATTATGTGAGATGCATTTACAATACATTCACCTATAATGAAAATTATTTAAATTATCAGAATATTTTAAGAAACATTTTCTACCTTCAACAATACATCTAGATGAAGGATTTGCCTCCAAATAGCGAAAAATTTCCCTCAATGTTAAGTTCATTTTAAAATATCACGAATATCAACACCACCGATATAGATTTGTTTTGGTTTGCACTGGTTTCCTCATCAGCTGATTCGAAGCGATAGCAGCGCCCTCATCGGGGAAAAGAGTCGCGAATTGCGCGCGCTCTGTTGAGAGTCGATGCGGCCGACACTGACGCAGGGTTGACGCGTAAGCGCACCTTTGACGATTATATGGACGTTATTTTGCCAACTCTTTCTGGCTCGGCTACCGGCACGCCCGCAACGTCTTCGTCGACTGACGACGACACCGACTCTGGACTGTTGAGACGACGACGACCGAGACTTGAGGACTAGAGGATTAGTTGCGGGAGTACGGCTCGTTGGGTAACAGTGCCGGTGACGTTTGTATCTTGCTGTTTATTAAACGTCACCTCCCGGACGATGGCGCACGATAGTGTGTTGGCCACGTTTCATTTGTCATTGCATTGTTGGTTTTTTTACGCGATTTACTAGTTTGAAGCGATAGATTGTGCGACCGTGTACGACGTCGACTGACTGGACGCGTTTTTGTTGTTGTTTAATTTTTTGTTGTTGTTTGCCGGTGTGTTGTTGAAACTTGTTCTAAACATTGTTTTTGAAAAGAAAAGGCCATTTGCACGTATATTTATTTACAATAAACTTTTTACAATCAAATTTTTGTCTTTATTTTTATACGCCAACCTTTACAAACTGTAAATTTTTCAATGGGTTATTGTTTACGTGTTGGCGTTTCAGGGCATCAACATCATCAACAACATCATCACCCCGTTCCCCTAATTGTCCGTTCGCTGGTGATTGTTGATGACGGGAAGGATGCGGTTTCACAATTGTTTGCCATACTGAATGATTGTCGTTTGATGTGTGTTTTTTTTTTTTTTCGTTGTTGTCTGTTTATACTGGTTTAATTGTATTTATTGTGTGATGAGTATTGTTTACAATGTGTTCTTGTTTTTAAAATAAAGAACCATTTTCATCAACATTTAAATACTTTATGTTTTTAATTAAAAATTAAATATTCAACATTTATAAAAAAAAAAAAAAAACCTTTAATCCACATTTGCAAACTAACTGCGGTTACGGCGAAAACATTGGCCCACCAAGATTAACCGGGCAACCGGAACCGCCACCGAATGGTTTCGAAGGACTGGGACCCTTGTCAGAGAGACAGCTGCAATGGATTCGGTTCTGCATACGCGAGGGCGTACTACGGGAAAATATGGTAAGGTTATACTCGAAATTAAACTAGTGTGGTTTGCGCATTCTTCATTTTCTAGACCTTTAGCGACATTCCCCCGCTACCGCCGCCCCACGTTAGGGTGTTTGACTCCTTTTATGGGCCACCAGAGAAGTAGACGGTGCGCGCTAATTATATAGGTTCAAAATGTGCCAAAATGTTGTTGATAAAGCTGAAAGAATAAAAACCTAGCGTCGCCACGCGCGCATTTACAAATGGTGTTGTTTTTTTCCCCCCGCAAAAGGCCCAAAATTATTACGACAAACGTGTCAAAATATAAAGTTCAAAGAGTGTCAAATGTTGCAATACAAAGCCAATTTTATATACGAATCTTTATTCAACGGGGACGAGTTGCCGGCCGCGGTGCAGGCCGTATTACAATCGGCCAGGGAATCCGCAGATGAGCATTACGACTGGATAATAGCACGTATCCGCGAGGGGACCATCGTCGCCGGCATGGTAATGGCCAAGACTGGACACAAGCACGTGCCACGGTTTCACCTGCACTGTTACCTGCAGCTTATTATTTTGCACATTGTGTTTTTTTTTTTGCATTTCGGTGATTTTTGTGCGTATTTGTGGATTGTTTAAGAGGTAAGATGCAACGACGATTACTCTATATACACGACGATGATTTAGCCACAAACTAAGTGAAAATAACGGTACAGTTTGATATTCAAATTTTTATTGGCGTAGGTATACGTAATTAATTGTTCATTAAACCATTTCAGTTGCAAGCCCTAACAGCACAGAAGAAAATAATATGATTATTAGCAGTCCAGTATCGGTATTTAGTAATTCAGTATCAGTCTCTGAAGAGAGTAATGAAAATAATTTGAATATGTGCGACCAACAATCGGTTGTCTGTAATTTAGGATTCGCCGAGAATAATGAAAATAATTTGAATATATGTACCCAAGAATCGGATTCAGTAATTCAATATCAGCCTTTAAAGAGATTATATTCAATCAACAGTCGGTTTCCAGTAATGTGTATAGCCTTTGAAGAGAGTATGAAAATAATTTGTAACCAGAATCAGTATTCAGCAATTCCATAGCATCTGAAGGGAGTAATAAGAATAATTTGAATATAAGCAACAAGCAATCAGTTTTCAGTATGTTGCTTATTATCTTTGAAGAGAGAATTGAAATAGTCGTAACCAAGAATCAGTATTCAGCAATTCCGTAGCATCTGAAGAGAGTAATAAGAATAATTTTACAACAATCGGTATTAAGTAATGTAGTATTTACCTTTCAAGAGAGTAATGAAAATTATTTGGATATATGCACCCAAGATTCGGTATTCAATAATGCAGTATCAGCCTGTGAGAATAATGAAAATAATTTGAATGTATGCAACCGAGAATCGCTATTGACACAGAAAAGAGATAACATTTATAATAATCCATTTTTAACAAAAAACAAGTGTAAGATATCCATCTGCAAGTTTTTTGATAGTGATATTGTATCAAAACACTTTGTTAGACATCTTGAGAGAAAACACATTAATGAAAGAGAAGTGAAAGAAATCTAAATTTAAACAAAGGAAAGCCCACAAGGAAAATTTGATTGCAATATTACGGAACTCTGGGCCAATTGGTATCAGCTTTTAAGGGGAACATCATTCCAAAAAACGTAACTTGGGCGAGGTAGCCTCGAAGATTCCTATGCTATATGTAAACACTGCAATGGATACTTTAAATGACTTTGCTTAAGTCGCCACGTAAAGAACTGTTTTGCTAATAAAGAGAAAAATAACAAAAAATATTCGCGTCCATTGAGTGAGTCGATTGTATATGCTGCTTGTAAAAGAAGATACGGTAAAATTTTAAAAAACTCTCCGTAAAAAGTGCGATATTTAGTAAAATGCAGGCCGATATTATTTCAAAAACAGCAATGAACGATATTTTAATAGCATACTGTGGTGAAGATCTTTGGAAAAAGAATAAATGTACACGTAATGTATGTCACATATCTAATAAGTTACGCGAATGTGGAGGTTCCTATTGGAAATGCGGAAACTCCGCGAATGTAGCAATATGCTTTCTATATTAAACCTAGAAAGTTTTGATGACGCTATTGAAGCAACAAAAAGAATGTCTCGATATCAATCCGAAACAAAAACCTTTGGAGCTGCCTCTCTAGCTTTACATTTCGGTACAACTCTTAAAAAATTAGCTGACTTGGCTAAAAGACTACTTTACAGGAACAAAATTTCCCACACCCCTGCAGATTTAGAAAAAAAAGTTGGTTTCCTTTCCTTAAAACGTTTCAGAGAGCTTGTAGATCCACAATGGACCGCAGAATTTGAAAGCCTCGCCTTAAAAAAATTAAATGAAAAGGCTTCAGTGAAGCCTCAGTTACTTCCTGTAACAGAAGATATAATAAAATTAAAATTTTGTTGAAGAAAATCTAGGGCTGCTTATGAAATATTGGAAACTACAAAAACGATGACAGGTTATAAGACATTGGTCGAAACTACATTAGTTTCTACAATCCTCCATAATACAAAAAGAGTAGGCGACAATATCTGGATGTAAATTCCAATAGAGAACACATGGGAAAAGAACCTGATACAATACAGCAAACAGACTTGGCTGAATCTTTATCTGAAAATGAAAAACTATTGACCCAACACTACAAGAGAATTGTGGCAATTGGGAAGGGCAGTAGAGCAGTAACAATTTTAATTCCGAAAACTTTACAAAATTATTTTGCAATGTTATATAAAATAAGAATAAATTCTCCTTCATGGTTTTCATTTGACAATACATGCTCTTTCACATATCCACAATCAAATCGATGGATTGACGGGTGTCCAACTATAAGGACGAAAGAATTGTGGTGCAAGAAACCCTGAATTACTAACATCCTGTCGTCTTAGGAAACATATTGCAACGGTTACTCAAATACTTAATCTTAAAGGAAATGAAATTGATCAATTGGCTAAATTTATGGGTCGTACTATTAAAACCCACGAACAATTTTATAAGTATGATAAATACCTTTATGAAGAGTTTAATTTTTGACAGCATGATCTTTTTTTTTTAAATTGCCCAGAATATCCTATCAAGTTGGCAAAGAATAATCAAAAATTTTAAAAAGAAATGCTGCGCAGTTTCGAAATCGTAGCCTTGAAGAAATAGATGTTGATATGGAAAACTTAGTAGAAGATGCAGGCAAGAGTCATGAAAATTCTACTATGGTAAACCACTGCAGCAGACAATAAACTTCAACAGGAAGCTCAAACTGAAGAACGTCGTTTTAAAAATAATTAGTGATGGGTACTATTGATAGTGACTAATGAATACTATCGATAGTTTTAATTACAATTAAAATATCGACGGTACTATCGGTACATTGTTTCAACTATCGATAGTACTATCAATAGCGAAAAGTACTGATAGTACCCAACAATAATTCGTTGATTGCTGTTAATAAAGCTGCTTCTTTGAAAAGCTATTTAAACTGACTAACTTTTTTGCAGGTGCTAATGGCGACCGTATGTCGGACAATTCAGACAGTACATTTGTGGTATCCGTTTCTGAATCTTCAGGTTCAGATGCTGTCCGGCAACTAACGGAGACGTTTGGAAAAAAAAGAGCAAGAAATTACCAAAAAGTGCCTCCATTGGTCCATCTAACACACTAAATCTAGTGAGTATAACTTGCCCATATATTAACCTGTAAACCAAATATTCAGTTTCAGTAGTGTTGATATTTCGGAATTTGAAGTACTGTTTCTAAAATTTGCAATTTGATTTCTTAAACATGTATGTATATGTTAGATAAAAAGAACTGTTTATATTGGGTTTATTTAGTCTAGCGGCTCATATTACCGATGCGTCAACGTAGCACCCTCGACGCCGGGAAGAAGCCGGCAGTTCGAACGGTGACGGGCGACCATCGACTTCACCCTTAAAATAGTTTTATTAGTAATAGTGTATCGTTAATAAAGTGTTGCAATTAAAGAGTTTTTAATTGTTTTATATTATCAGAAGTGGGATCGCTCTAGCCCTAATAATTTATACGAAAAATGGAAGGAATACACAGCGAATTCCTTTAATTTTTTTTTTTTTGTCATAAACTGGGTGAAACACTAAGTGCGATTAGCGGTCGCGACCGTGGCATTTTTAACCCTGAAACGGCTGATTATGGCGCCGAACAATGGTGCAAGGATATCAAATAAACAGCAGCGGAGCTGGTCCAAGTAAGTTAGATGTAACGTCACGGCAGCTAAAGAGTGCCGCGGTAGTGAATACTAGAAGCTGCATTTATTGTAAAAAGGAAGGACAGAGTGAGGATCGTTGCTGGACAAAGGAGAGAGACATGGCACGGGAGTAGAAAGGAGTCAATGTTTGCGAGCCCTTTCCAAACCACGTAAGTTAACCAAATTTTGCATTAATGGTAGAATGGTTGAGTGTTCGATTGATACGGGATCTGAATGCTGGTTGTTAAGGTAAGATGTTGCCGTGGCTATTGCATGTAAAATTGAACCGCACCTCGCTAGATTAAAAGGTATCGGCATGGGATGGGTAGAAACGTTGGGTAAAACAATGTTAACGGTTGTAAACTATAATATGACTTTAGAGTTGTTGTTTTTTTATTGTTGAATCGGAATGTTTACCCTGCGATGTAATTATAGGTAGAAACGCAGTTGATAATAAAGAAATCACAATAGTATTAGACGATAGCGGAGGTTGTTTAGAACGTATCGCTTCGACCACTTTAAGTGTTAATACAGTAAATACCGAGTGGGAATAACCTCTGGAAACTGATGGTACTGGCCAATACAAAATTGATTTATGGAATTTGCTGTCAAAATATCCCGATCTTTATGCTACTGGCGCGGCAGTTCGTCAAGTAAATACAAGATAACTAGAAATAAAACTCACGCAAGACAAAATTGTTCGCTACGATCCGTACAGGTTATCTGTTCACGAAAGAGAAAAGGTTAGGGGAATCAAATTCAAAATTATCACTGATTGTAACTCAATTAAATCCACCATGAATAAGAATTTGAATTTTGAAAGATTTGATACCTCGCGTGGGCCGTTGGTGGAACTATTTACAGGATTTTCAATTTGAAGTAGAATATAGAAAAGGAAAATTCGTTGCTCATGTAGATTATCTTAGTCGTGGAAACTCGCAATATATCAGAATGGCCGAGTTGTTTACCAAAAAAATCAACTGACACTTAATACAACACATCAAAATCAACCGAATTCTCCCCCTTAAAACTCCTTATAGGAGTAAACTACAATACGTCGCCAATCCAAGCTGCAGTCAACGTTGAATCGAGGGAACTAGCTTATTCCAGACTAGTATTAAACGCCGAGATACAAAAGCAAAACTTTGACAGACGGAGATGCTTTCCTACAAAGTACAATGTAGGAGATTTCGTAATGATTCAACAACAACTCGCGATAGATGCCACGTTATAATGGTATGGGTTCGAGCGGCGGGTCAGCAAGAAGTCGTCGTCGGAGTGGCAGAGTGGCGTCTGCGGAGGGACCGGAGCCTGAGCGCCGGCGCCGTCAGCGACCCGGGACGATGTTCGCCATCACGTTGGATTTGGTGATCGCGATGGCGCTGCGGGTCGGAATACGACGCATGTTTGTGGAGTTTATGCGGACCCATCACCCGTTGCGCGAGTTTCTATGGCTGCCGAGAGCGCAACGAGGTGACGCTCACGCTGCACTGTGGCGGAGCTAGTTGATGGGGGTGACGACTTTTTGCTGGCCGTGAGGGAAGAGTTAAATGGTGCAGAGTTGGTGCGGGTTGAAGAACAAGATGCGAGAGATTGGATGCCACCGGGAGCGGCCGCGGCGGCGTGTGTTTTTTTTTTAGATGCCACGATATAACGGCATGGGGTCCAGCGGGGGGTCGGCCAGGAGTCGCCGCCGGAGCGGAGGAGGATCGACGCCTGCACCTGACGATTCGCAGCCTGAGCGCCGGCGCCGTCAAAGACCAGGTACAATGTTTGCGATAACGGTCGATTTGTTGATTACGATGGCGCTGCGGGTCGGAATACGTCGCATGTTTGTCGAATTCATGCGGACCCGTCACCCGTTGCGCGAATTCTGCTGTAGCAAGGAGCGCAACGAGGTGAGCGCTCGGGCTGCTCTAATGTCGGAGATAGTGGACGGCGGCGACGAGTTTTTGGAGGCATTACGCGGCAGGTGGAAAACCAACAAGGCCAAAATGGCGGACGACGACGACGCCGACGACTGGATGCCACCGGGGACCCCCGACGAGGCCATCGCAGTCCCCGTGGTGCGGCGCGCAATGAACGCAACCGGACTTAATTACGTACCCCAGTTTCACCTGCACTGCTATCTACAGCTTAGCGAGAGAGCGTTGCTGAGAGACGTGAGGGCATCTGTAGCCGCCTGGCCGCACGCTACCCGTATCGACGTGCAACCCTGTGGTGACCGCGACAAGTGGATCACCTACATATGTAAGCGAGATGGTTTGCCGTACACCAATTTGCGTACGTCCGAGCTGCGGTTTACGCAGAAGGCGTTTCGCTGGGTGTGTAATACGCGACAATTTCGTTTCGACGACGAATTTGTCGTGTATTATCGCCAACAGTATCGCTTTCTGCAGAAGCTGCACTCTGCCGCTTCCGTCCGACAGCTAATGCGTACGTTTCCCGGGCTCGCACCGGTAACCGCGTATCGTGGACGGGACGATGCGCCACTTGGTGGAACGCAAACCATGCCACCTACAGCCACAAGCGGCCCTGCCTCTACGTGTGGGGTCCTTGTGATGTGGGCAAGTCCACTTGGATCAGACGCATGATTGGCGGTGACAGGGTGGAACCGTTTACGTTCTTGCCGGGTGTCGGACAATTTTCAATGACCTCCTTTGATCCCGTCCGACATAAGATTATCCTCTTTGAAGAGTTTGATGAAGAAAATTTCAATTTAAGCTTGCTAAAGCAGTTGATGGAGGGGAATGTAGGCGCGTTCCCCGCATGTGCTGGAGCGGATGTGCTCGTGGTTTGCGCATTTTTTATCTTCTAGACCTTTAGCGACATTCCCCGCTACCGCCGCCCCACGTTACGGTGTTTGACTCCTTTTATGGGCCACCAGAGGAGTAGAAGAAGCTGAGTGTATAGTTTCAAATTGTGTAAAAATGGCGATGATTATAAATAAATAAAAACGTTGTGTCTGCACGCGCACATTTACAAACGCTGTTTTTTTCCGCAAACGGAAGTTGAGCATAAACAAACAATCAAATATCAAACATCATTAAAATGCCTGCACTCGTATCAAACGAACACGCGATATACGAATCACTATTCAACGGGGACGGGTGGCCGGCCGCGGCGCAGGCCGTATTACCATCGGCCAGGGTAATCGCGGACCAAAATTATGATTGGATAATAGCACGAATCCGTCGTCGCAGGCATGGTAAGATGACTAAGACTTTTTTTTTAAACCCCCCAACCAAACCTAAATATGTTCATTGAGACCATCTTCGACGTCCCGACGGCCCCCTCATTCCCGGAACCAGCCGGGCAACAATAAAAACCATTTAAACAGTAGTTACATTTCGAAAAATTAGTTGTGTACAAAATAAATATCTCTTGTTTGTGAAGAAAAAAAAAGGTTTTTTTTTCGTGTAACAGTCCCATAATATCAAGCACAGTAAAAGCCCGATAAACCTAATTTGGGAGGCCAAATCCAGATCGTTGAATTCACCTGCATCGCGTACAGGGGCGCAAGTGGACCACACCTATGACATCAGCGTAACGCGCTAAACACCCTCCCGGACGCATACACCGACACCCATCAAAATTACCAGCTAAGTCTGTAGTATAGTTTATTTATCTTTCTTTTTCGTGCACCGAATTAATATTTGAAGGACAGTATACAAATGCATAATCTAAAGTATATCAGATTTATTGCTGACGGAGATTCATCCGTATATTTCAAAATAAAGAACAATGTTACATACGGGGAGGAAGTGGAAAAAATTGAATGTGTTAATCACATAATGAAGAATTCTAAAAATGATTTATACAAGGTAGCACATACATTCTGGTATGTTTTTCGTGAAAGATGTTATATTTATATTTTAGATAATACAAAATACTGATTTGTCTCTGGAAGGACGCAATTCAGTCAAGAGCAATATGCATAAGTTAACCTTGGCTGCGAAATCTGCTATAATCCATGCTGCACAGGAGCAGACAAGTGTATCTGTACTCCAGAGTGATTTGCAAAACGGTCCTCATCATGTATTTGGTAATCATGCCAATTGGAGGAATTATTTCTGCAAGAAGCAAAATATTAATAATTCTGTGATTATTAACGCATTGCACAACGCGAATATTATGCAGAAAGTGGATGATGCTTTATTAAAAATAATAAGGAAAGCAGACCGTTTGACTAACGACACCAATAACAGATCCGAGTTATATATGGGTCTTGTAGCAAAATTTAATTGCGGCAAGCGACTTAATTTAATACAGAGAGGCTCATATTACAGAAGATGTACACTGGCGGCACTGAGTTATAATGCTAAGAAAAATTGGATTGCAGTTGCTTGGGAAAAAGAGCTCCGTATGGACACAGGAAGGTATCTCCTTAAATATACAAAAAAACGAAGGATTCATATTCTGAAAAGAAACACGCCAAGGAAGACTTCCGTTGCTACTGCTGACTTTGATTACGGTCCAGAGGCAGACGATCCTTACACTGACTCTGAAATTGAAACCTTAGTGGCTCTAAAGATCAGTGAAATGCAAGTAAGACATTATATATTTACATTAACTTCATCGTTTAGTTTATTTACTTTGCCGTAGTTAACAGAAGAAGCAATTATTAAATAAGAAAGAGAATCCGTGGGGCAGCACGGAAACAAAACATATGATGAAGCAGGGACCAACAGATTAACTGCTTCGCACTTTGGAAAAGTGTGTAAAAAACGCCCAAGTAACTCATGCCATAATCTGGTCAGAGATTTTATATCAAACAAATTTGGAGGGAAATATTAATATGGCATATGGAAAAAAGCACGAGAAAAATGCGTTGGCAATATTTGAAGCCAAGTTTAAGAAGAAAGTGCATGATAGCGGTATATTTGTTTGTGAAAAAATTGGTTACTTGGGTGCTTCTCCAGACGGTAAGGTACCATATTTTTGGAAAAGTGTTTTGCGTACAATTTGTGAAACTAACAGGTGTAATACTGCACGAAAACGCTGTTGTTGAAGTTATGTGTTTTCCCTCATTAGTGAAAAACAAAAAATCTTTTAAAGAGGCCGCGAAAACTATACGTAGCTTCTGCTTACAAATCGACGATGATGATAGGTTATTTCTAAAAAAAAATCGCCGTTATTATCAGGTATTTCTTGTAGTATATTTTGTGTCATATCTTTTGGAGGTAGGTGCCGTATTGTACCGTAACCTAATATTTATAGATCCAAGGACAACTAAATATATGCGATAAGATTATGCATACTTTTATAGCATATATTGACGAGGAAAGTTATATTTTCGCAGAACAAATTTCAAAGGATCCACAATTTTGGACAAATATGTTAATTAAATTACAAATCTTTTATGAAACATGCCCCGAAATAATTTTACGGCGCGTGGAGAAAGGTGGACGCTGCAGATATAGTAAGGCCATAAAGGAAGCTCAACAAGCAAAAGTAGGATAGTAACTGAAGGTAGGTACACTTCTTGGATTGTGTAACGTTAAAGATCTTCTAATGATATAAAAGATGCTGTCGCCAGTAGATATAACTACTAAAACACTTTAATTGCACGGACGTACAAGAGAGCTACATTGTGGGGTATTGCCAGGAGAAATAGGCGATTTTTTTCGCGAATTCGCAAAATTAAAATAAAAGTTTTAGTTAATTTTGGAAACTTGTTAATTCGATTGCGGATTATTTTTATTTAGTTTTCTTATAAGCATTTCTATTTTCTTTAACACTTAGAAGCATCTTTTTATAGATTCCTTTTTTATTTCTTTTTAATAATTTATTTTAGAACAATGCAAATATTTCTATTGTATTGATTGTTATCAGAATTTTGTTTAGTTGGATATCTACATTATATGTATTTCGCAGGGTTCAGTATTGGGCCCTGTTCTTTTTTTACTATTCGTTAATGATATTGCTAAATTCATTAACTTTTCTCTTTTCATCTATGCTTCAAGGCTCGGGGGCGGGCAAATGCACTTCTGGATGAGTTATGTACTCCTTTCGGTAATAACAATTTTCATTCAAAAGACCAGTTTGTTGCTATTTCGTACAACTCAAACTCGTAACTATCACGATTTAAATATTCAGATCGACAACCAAACCACTGAAACAAGTAAAACTATATTTTTTTTAGGAATTAAATTTGATGATATGTTATCATGGAAAGATCACTGCAATGATATTGTTGTGAGATTGAACAAATTGTGTTTTCAGATTTTGGGGGGTTTTCGGCATCCGCAAATGATGTGTTTCTGGTACAGAAGTGCATAATAAGTAAGTAATTAATAAGTATCGTTCTTCATAAAGACGTCTAGTAACACGCGAATTTCCATTGGCAATACCGTAAATGAAATACATATCACACATCTCAGAATTCCTGTAATTCATTTTAGAAAACAGAAACTGGCAATAAACTGAATGAATACTCTGACAACTATTGACAAATATTGAAATTACAAATAAACAATTCCCTCTCAACACAATAGTTTTTGAAGAACCAACTGTGATATTATATCGTGTTAGTCATAGTTCATAATTTATTATTAAACATTCAATAACTTTAAAACCAAACCGTTTTGGACATATACTCATATCAAAACAACCTCAGGAATCAGCTCTTGAGGTTTGTCGCATATATTGAGAATCACCCTGTATAAAAATCAAATAAAATACATTAAAAATTCAGACGTACATACTGCTGTGATATGTCTCCCCGGTTGTGTGAACTCTATGCTGTTAATTTTCCAAGATCAAGTTTTGGCATTGCCGCGCGCAAATTCTCACTTATGTTTATTTTTACATTTTGCTATGAATTTAATAGTCTTGTTTGATGTATTTATTTGTTCAGTTAGTTAGTTTATTTTTCTTTGATTATATGTTTAGCATTTGTTTATCTTGTTTTGGTCCTTCTTATAAGGCGTATTCTATGATTTTTGCGGTTGTTGCAGCGCGCGCAGTCGGTTGGTTGTATTTACGCGGTGAGAGGCCTCTTAGGGCAGAGTCTGAATGATTGTCACGAATGTAAGTACATGTAAATTTTGAGCTCCTTGCCTCCATTTTACGATTTTTCATTTGTTAAGATTTGTTTCGGTTATTTTATTAATTTTGATCATTATTCAGACGTCTCCGCTTTTTAATTGGCGTTGTATTATTGTGCACAATTTATGTATAAGGCCCGTTAATAATTTTCGTTTTAGAAGCGATCGCGTTTAGAGTTTAAATTTTCCGTTTTTTTTGTAGTTTTCATATTAATTTTATTTTAATCACCTCGGGGTAGGTGAAGTGAAGCTGTGAGCTTGATTTAAATTTCATTTTTAATTTTGGTTGTTTCTCTACGTTATTTGAATTAATTTGTAGTTTGCTTTGAATTTTTGAAACCACGTGGATTTTTTTTGGTATAAGAAATTCCTTCTAGAACGAATTCACCATTTTGTTTGCTAAGGGATTTGCATTGTCCTTTTTAAATTGTAGAGTCGTATGCAGGTTTGTTTTTTGCCAGAATCTTATATTCATGGTTTTAATTTTCCTGTTATTTGTATTAAATGTTTTTTTTTTTTCTTTTTACAATAAAAGTTAATGATTTTAAATATCATCTTAAATAGTTCTTTTATTTTTGAATCTGCTATTTCAATTTTTGGGGATTTTAAAGAAAGTCAATTTTGCAAACGCCCACTATTACTTTTAAAAAAAAAGTTACTCTGAGATATAAGAATCTCTGGCGCCCTTTTAAATTCATTTTTGCTGAGCTAGCTAAATTAATTTTGTCATTTTTAATTTCTTTAAACTTATATGCTTGGACAATCAGTTCACAGCAATACGTATGACATTAGAAATACACATCTTCTACTACGACCTATTAATAACAGGCTTGCCTTAACTGAGAAAGGGCCAGCCAGCATTGGTGTTAAATTATTTAATATTTTACCTCCACACATCAAAACTTATAGTACTCAAAACAGTTTTAACAATAAGGTCCGGGTTCTGCTGCTGGAGCGATGCGTATACTCAGTTGAGGAGTCTAGCGATTTTCTTCGGCATATATACCAATGTATGCCTATATATGTTTGACTGACTCTAGTTTTTGGCTTTTTTATATATAATAATTTGCCGTATCCAATATACAATTATTGTATACTTACTAGATAAAATCAGCTATCTATGTATCTATTTATAAAATGTCAATATTGCTTCCTATATTAGAATGTTTATTCCACATCCACTAATAAGTATTAACGATTCCCTTATTATCAGTACGATTTGACAACACATACCTGCTTTTGTATACAAACTCGCATTCAAAATGATGGCGTTCTATAACTGCATATGTATATACTTTTATAATATATAGATATTTACTGCTATACCAATATATTTAATAAAACTCATACTCATTCGACTTACTTTTTTTATTTAATATTTGTCAGTAAGAAATTATTTCCAACACAAAAAAGGAGTACCTTACATTCACACCATAAAAATAATAATGGTATTTATTTCTTGTCGCTATTTGACTGATCTTTCGTAAGACATCGTGCGACGATAGAGTGAGAAACTGATGCATATTGACACCTCCTCACCAATAAGCCACGCCTTGATTGTAAATTATGTTACTGATCGCAGCGACATCTCTTGATTCTGAAACAAATTAAAGTTTACTACAGCGTGCCCTTAAGGAACCAAAGAAGAGAGAATGTCTGCTTAATACGGGTTTAAATTGTACCTTTGCCAAAGTTACGAACAATTATAAAATATACACGCAACTCAGGAATAACAAAGTAAGTAATTGTTTCAAGCAAAAGCGACCTAGAAATTATCGAGGAATGTTCAAATAAAATTAACAGAGTTTTAGTTAAGAACAATGTAGCAGTTTCATCTGATCACAATTGTAAACTCATAATAGACGATCAAACATTTTGTAATACCATAAGTAACTTTACATTTGAAAACGATTTACACGTAGCAAACTTTAAACCTAGTAAACAATTAAAATTAAATCTACACAATATTCACGACCTCGACACTTTAAGGGAAGAGGCGAAAAATTTAAATGATCATACGATTTTAAACCCCATAGGATATTACGTATTTTTCTCCATAACTAGTGCACTAATGTTAAGCATTGCCATCACACACACAACATAAGATATTATGTATTTAGGAAACAAATAACTAAATTCTTCACCTAGAAAAACGACACAACAGAGCTAGTTACGTACCCGAGCCTCATAGACCCCCGACCGCAAAACGAGGACGTTTTAGCCTAAGGGGGGAGGAATTATGTCTCTACAGATAATACATACTTTTCTTTCATATTGCGCATATGACATAGCTTTTCAATTGTCGCGTCGGCATTTTGAACGATTCTTCTTTTTTGAGGAATATGGATAATAAGCGGTTTTTATATATGAAAGATATTGGAACTTTATTTGAAGACGAAGAATTTTTTTAAAGATTTAGAAAGTGCAGATAGGGTTGACATAGCGGTTTTACCCCACGATCCCGACGTTTTGACTGATTGTGATGAAGGACATGATGATAAAGCTGAAAAGAGCCTAATGTATCTAGTGAACAGGACCCCCAGCCCCAGAAGCAAAAGCTCTTCAAGAAGTGCAGGTTAAAAAAAATAACTGATGTCCCTTCGCGTTGATGTAAAGCACACCCATCCTATTCGAATGAAATACGAACTACACAAACAGAAAACGACAAAATAAAGAAGGCTAGTGAAAAAAATATATGATTTACCTCCGGTGGAATTGTTTGAAATTTTTTTTCACAAACAAGTAGAAATTGAACGATATGCTAATGTATAAAAATATATTAAAGGTTTTACATTAACTTCTAACGAATTAAGAGTTTTCATTGGATTCTTGCTGTTTTCTGGTTAACATATTCTACCTTCAGAAAAATTATACTAGTGTAGATAAAGGGCAACAAAAAAATTAAAGAGGCCATGTCTCGAAATGGATATTTGAAATTAAAATCTGTTTTTCACTATTGTAATAATAATAAGCCAGATTTCACTGAGTAATAAAGGTAGGCTATTTCCAAAAATACTTTCCATTGTGCATATATGTTATGTTGCAGATTCTATAAAATTCGCCCACTGATAAATAAAGTGAATGAAGCAATTCAACAATGGGGTGTGTTCTCTACTCACCTATCAATCGATGAAATTATTGTAAAATATTACGGACATAATCGCCTGAAACTATTTATTCAATCTAAGCCGATTCGTTTTAGGTACAAATTTATGGTCGCTATGCAGTTCAGATGACTACTGCTATAAATTTTGTTTATACAGGCAAAGACATCAACGCTACTCCTGGTATAGTACAAGCTGCTCAACTCATCGTAAATCTTTTGAATGGTATGCCGAATCCTAACGACTACTTTGTATTTTTTTGATAATTTCTTTACGAATAGAGGTATACTCATTCACTTAAAATCACTTGGATTTCGAGCAACAGGTAACATGTGTTATTGTTGTTGTGTACTACAATTAACTTTGCCTCAATTAGGGACTACGCGTAAAATAGGACGGATAAGTGTCCACTTATGAATACAAAGGAACTTTCCAAGAAAAATCGTGGTGCATATGATTACAGACGTGATCGAAAAGGTGAAGTTTTGATTTTCAAACGGCATGACAATAAATGTGTTACAATGGGCCCAAATTTAACACAATTGGACCACAAGGTGGTATAAATCCCAACAACAACAAAAATCTCCATTCCGTAACCCAATTCAATCAAAACGTACACGTACACACATGGGAGGTGTTGATCATCATGACTGGTTGGTGGAAAATACGCTATTCGAATTAGAGGCAAAAAATGGTATTGGCCTCCATTGCCAGAATGATCGATATGTCAATCAGAAATGCGTGGATTTTGTATACAAAAATTCACAGGTGTGGTTTTTCACTTACTTAGATTTTAGAAGAAAATGTTGCGACGTATTATTTAAAACTGGGATATACAGGAGCTATCAGAAAACAAAATGTACTCAGCGTAGTTCCTGATGTAAAATACGAAGGAAACAACTATTGGATAAGGCGAAGAGATAAGCAGCGAAGACGTCAATTTCCTGAACGTTAAAAAACCTCTAACATACTGCAGTAAATGTGATGTAACACTGTGCTTGCAACCATATCATACAAAATAATATTTTTTATTTAATAAGTATGTGTAGGTATATGTACACATATTGTACCAGTGCCATATACAGTGACCGGCAGAAAGTGTGCAGCATATGGGAAATTTTTTTTTCTTTTTAGTAAAACTTTTTTCTTACAGTTTACCTCTGCATGCCTTGAAACTAAAATAACACTCATCAAATCTGCCGAAAATTTAATTGTATACGAGGGCAGGTCAAAAATATGAAATTCCGCTAAGAGTAAAGCATCTTAGTTTTTGAGTTTAGAAAATTCCTTTATTAATAAATATTGTTCCAAATTCAACGCTGTAACCAAATATGAAGTTTCGCTTAATTTGAACAAAAAATGAGATTTAATCTTTTTTTTCGGAATTACCCTGTATACAAAATTGATTGAGATCATATAGCGGTCATATCCTATTCTGTGTATACTTTCTGAAAGAAAATCATGCATGCTATCCCAAATTAGGTAGTTTAAGCATGTTTATAGCCTTGAAAAGGAAAACTTTAAAATGGCATTATTATTTTTGCTGCACAATATGCTTAGTTTTCAAATGAAACAAAATAATCGCATCTAACTGAAATTTTGTTACTTATAATCACTTTAACTTCGTCTTTCTTTTTAAATAGGTCTAAATGTTAATCACCACATGTAGAACAAAAAATAAAACGCAATGCATTTACAAAAATGTTACCAATAAATATTTATTGGCGTAAAGAAACACGAAACTTCTACATGTCGCTCTCTGCTTTTTCAATTAAAAAAAAAACAAACATTTGCCGTATAAACCTTAATTTATTCATACTCTTCAAGGACGAGATCTACATGCTAGGATGGATTTTTTCTTATGGTTCCAGGGCATGAAGGAGGATGATGTACGTTTTGAAAAGCGAATATTATTTACAGATGAGGCAACCTTCACAAGCAACTAAACTACTCATATAGTTCTACTATGCAGCATACCCCATCCTATTAAGTCCTCTGTGGGTTAACCCGTTAACCGTTGGCCGATTTCATGTGTTTTTTTTTTTTAAGTCAGTCTGATAGGCCCCAGACTGTGAAGTGTGTATCCCTGAAAAAAAAATTTCTTGCGAGGTACCAAAATGTATGTATTTATCACCTTTTACACATAAACTGAACATTTTTATGGAGTAGAACAATTTCTTAATGCATTTTTTATGTTTCAACTGAAGAATGTCCACAATTTTAAAATTATTGTTTGATGTTACAATATATTTTAAAAATAGCAAAAAAAAAATTACGATATTAATATTTTTGTATACAATGCTGTATACACGATTTTCGTATAATACTGCACATAATGAGTCTCTCAACACACTCCCTGCATTTTCCATGTGATTTCTTGTTCTCGGTATACCTATAACTTCTTCATTTCCTTGAACATTAACAATTCCTTCTTTTATAAACTGGGAGATATCTGTGTCTCGGTTTTGCAGGCAAAGATTATGCAATACACAGGCAGATAATATAGTAGAAGGTATCTATTTTGTCTTGCTCATGTCCAAGTATTTTAATCGACGAAAACGTCCTAATAAAAGTGTGGAAGCTTCTCTCGATTGTTTGACGTGTTTGCGACAAATTTGTATTAACCTTTTGTCTACCAACCGTCAATCACGAATATGTTACTTAGATTACCAGCGGTACTTTTAAGTACCAGCCCGCAAAATAGCGTAAAACTATTTGTAATTTGCGTTTTAGCGCGAAATATTTCAATTACATACTCAAATATAGTATTGTTAGTAAAAGCGTATCTCCGTGGGTTGGTTACACTGAACGTTATGACAGTTTGTAACGGTTTCAAACAGTTATGCTACAGTCAGGAGTCTGCGCATTAGATTTTCTTGTGTGAGCGCTCTTTTTTAATTTTTTATAATATTTTATTGCCGTGATTGTTTACTATACATACAGGTAAGATAATATATGTGTTGTTTTTATTGCTATATAATCAAATAATTTCACCAGTTGTGAATATTATCGACGGTACTTGTAAGTACCGTTGGTAGTGGAGCGTAATTATTTATATCTTTATTTTGATAAGTTCTTACAATGGCAAAACCACAAAAATATGAGTCTCGACGTGCTCTAACCGACCAGGAGTTACTGGAAATAATAGAAGACGACACATTTTTTGATGAATTACCACTGGATAATTCTCTCGACACGGATACGGAGTCACACGAAAGCGATAATGATGAGGAAATGGGTAGCTTTTTTTATAGTTTTTCTTTTTTTTAGGAGAACTTACATACTTTTTTTTTAGTAGCTGTAAGAACTCGTAGTTTGGATAGGAATTATTCAGATGAGAGCGATAATGACGATGGCACAGGTAACTATTTATCGTTTTCATTAATAACAGCAACTACACATTGATGTTCACTAGACGCAAATAATAATGGTGAGGATGCTGGTGCTTGCGATGATAAAGAGGATGACGATTATAATGGTGTTGATGGCGATATAGATGACGAGGATGGCGAAATATATTGCTGTGTTTCATAAGAGGGAAACCACCAACCATATTGAAATGTAATTATTATTTTATGTACACACCTGTTTGTAAGTCCAATATAATTTGGATTAATTCACACTAGTAGTCATGGAAGGTGAATATAATTTATCGTCTGACAACTGTACGATAGCCGGGTATCCTAGGTATCTATTTTGATTGAATGGGGAGTGACCTAATGTAATTCGTTGTGAGAAAATGATGAAAATCCTTGGTGACGTGTAACATTTATCAACGAATTAAGTGGTTTTTCCTGTCTTACGTCTGGTATTGTAGGGGATCTTCTATTTAAATTCATGTAATTACTCTATTCTGGAAATATACAGAAGAAACGTGAGGATTGTTCGACATTATAAGAAATTTTGCTGTATCTACTACACCTGGGTGTTTGTTCTACATGGGTGTGTGCATGTGTTTGCTGTTCCGAGTCTAATCATACATCCTGAATGTAACGAAGGAGGTCTGTTTCCTGAATTTTCCTGCTACCGATGTTATTCCTCCTGGTCTGGCCCTTTTAGCTGTATATACGAGCGAATCTGAATTGTCACTACAAGGAAATCACATTTGGAGGTATTCTGATGTCCGATTTACACAAACGAGGTATCTGGTCAAAACATTGTTTAAATTTTTGTATAAATGAATTTATAACGTCTATAGTATTTTGAGGTTATTATTACTTTGTATGAGATTGAAATTTTGAACTTTCATAAGTTGACAAACGTGGTTGGTGGTATTCAATTCTCTTATGATAGCGCGGAAGATTTTAAAAGTTCATATTTGAATGAAAGTATCTAAATTATACTGGGTAATTGATAATACTTGTTTGAATATTTCTAATAACTATACTCACCTTGAGAGTAAGAGTTCTCATGCTATTTATATGTCTTTGATATAAACTTAATAATAAATTATACATCTTATTAATGATTACACTGTTTTATTAACGAAAGTTTATTTGATAGATTGAATTATTAAGAGTTAAATTATAAATTTAGTATTTAACAAAGTAAGGGCATAATAATAAACAAGTTAGTGATTTAGGAGAACCGAGGCGTACAGCCGTCAGCACAGCGGGTTCCTAACTGTAAAGAATAATAAAGGTCATAAACTAGTCATTGGTTAGTAAGAGGGGGGATCATTAGTGCGCATGATCTGGAGTGGTAAATTTTACATATCTTGGACGTATACGGGATTACATAGCCATCTAGTGGATTGAGTTTGCATTGTGTTTATCATTGTAGGAAGGTATCTGCAAAGAAAAGGCAGATCTAATTTAAAAGTTATTTATTTATTTTCCTTTTGCTTGTTAAAGCATATAGCCGGGAAATCACAATAATATACTACTAACGTATCAACAAACAAAATACCCCTGAGACGTAAAGATAACGATCGTATTTGGAGGAAGGACGAGAAACGAGAGTTTGATTATACAGAGTACAATGCAGAAGGAATTTGCTACAGTGCCTTCACTTCTTGTGACACAGGCACAAAAGTGTTTCAAAAGCTAATGGAAAAATCTCTGGAAGATATTACTTTCCAGACGAACCTATACAGTACGCAAAAGGGGAAGACATTAAATATTAGTGCCGATGAACTCCAGATTTTTATCGGTATAATTTTTTTAATGGGGTACCATAAACTTCCCAGTGTGGCCGACTATTGGTCAACTGCTCCTGATTTAGGCGTGCCACTAATTCAAAAAGCTATGGGAAGGAACAGATTTCAACACATTTTGTCGCTGCTACAATGATAACAGTTTATTGACATGTAGCAATACTGACAAATTATACAAAGTTAGGCCATTTATTAATAACCTGAACCAGGCATTTTCAAATTTGTACCACGGAACTCGTCAACTAAGTATTGACGAATCCATGGTCAGATTCAAAGAACGATCATGCCCAAAACAATACAACCCCATGAAACCCATAAAAAGGGGGTATAAGTTATGGTGTTTAGCTGATCAGCATGGTTTTGTCAAAAAGTTTGACGTATATCAAGGTAAAGATGTAAAACTTCATGAGGAGTACAATTTGGGGGAAAGGGTTGTCCTTAACCTTCTAGAAGAGGAATTCGGGAAAAATAAAATGGTCTACTTTGACAATTTTTTTCATCGACACAACTTAAGTTAAACATGAAAAATCATTTAAAGCTATTGTATTTTATTTATATATAATGTATTTAAAATTTATTGTTTATTTCCAGGTTGCACTTCAAAATGCCTGGAACTAAATGTATTATATGTGGCATTGGAGAAAATGAAGTAAAGAAACTGCATTATTTCCCAAGAAATATAGCAAGGTAAGACATTTGATGAAATTACTTTGAATTTCTTTACGAGGGTTTTTAATTATAGATCTAGAGAATGGCAAGAAGCGATGGGAATGATTCCATTTGATCATAGGATTAACTATTATATCTGTTGTCGTTATTTTCAACATCCTATCAAGGAGAGGGATATATTTTAAAAAATGATGCAATTCCAACATTGTATCCAGCAGCTACTATAAGTGCTACAAGTGTTTTACCATCTTTGGCGTCTGCCCTTAGGTAACCCACATAGCAGTAAAGAAGCAGAAGATTTATCAGAACCCATTACATCTAATGTTGAAATTATACAAACAAAAGTATGTACAGCATCCCTATTAATAACAGTAGAAGCACCACAACCTGGATCGTCACGACAGTGTCATGAACTTCCAATCTAAAGCATGGAGAAAAAATCACTCAGGTAGGTATCTTTATTCCAACATAGTAACTAATTATTTAAATGAGTACACAATATGTGCATAATGTAATTTTTCCCAAAGGATATCCACCACAGTCAAAAAGAGGCGTACTCTCTTGAAGGAGGGATTTACCACACGCAATACTACCTCTAGGGAAAAACAGTTGATGGGGATTGTTAGAAAAAAAGATCACATACGAAAGCTAAAAAGGGAAGGTAAATGGAGAAAACGTTTTAACGATCTATGCAAACTCGATAATTCTGCCGTTGTAGAAAATGTTTTAAAAGATATTCCATCAAGCACTGCAGATTTTTTAATGAGTCAATTGCGATGCGCATCACGTACACCACAAGGCAGAAGATGGATGTTAAATGAAAACCTTACATCTTTGCCATTATACAAGCGCAGCCCCAAGTGCTACAACTTGTTGCGTAAGTTAATTGCTTTGCCATCAGAACGAACTCTCACAATGTTACTAGAGAAAATTCCATTTGAATCTGGAATTAATGATAATTTATTCCAACATATAAATAATTGTTTGAGTTTATCCAAGGATGAGGACGGAATTTGTGTAATTTTGTTTGACGAAATGAACATCAAGGAAAATATTCCATATGACGCTGCTTCTGATTCCATCACAGGGTTTGAGAATTTTGATTTAGGACAAACATCTAGATTACGTTTTGCAAACAAGACGTTGGTGCTTATGGCACAAAGCCTCCGAAAAAAATTGAAACAATCTCTGGCATACTACTTGCCCTATAACAGCTGCAGTGTAGTAACATGAAAATGCTTCAACAGAAGAGTATCATTTATTGCATTTTAGAGTTTACTATTTACAGAAAAAGTTGTTTAACAACATAAAATTAGTTAAAATACAAAATTTTAAGCCTAAAGTTTGAGTATTATGACTGTATGTTGATAAGTTTAATTGAGGTAGTAAATGTTAAGAAAACCCAGAAAAAATACAATGAAGACGATACGGCTACACTTTTGGCAGTAGATTCAGTGATAGAAACACCAAAATTATCCTTACGGAAACGATCACAAAGACTGAATATTAGTAAATCTCATTTGCAGAGAATTTTTAAAGAAAACAAAGTTCGGCCGTTTAAACCACAGTTCAGGAGATGAGAAACGATTGGATTTTTGTTTATGGGTTGGTGAGGAGGATTACCTCGTAGATACACATTTTCATAGAATGATATTTTTACTGATGAAGCAACCTTCTGCACCAATGGTCTCGTTTCATCACAAAACAGTCGCTATTGGGCTTTGAATAATCCACATTACGTCATTCAAAAACGAAGTCAACGTCATAAAAGAGTAAATGTTTGGTGCGGAATTTTTTACGATCGAATCGTTGGACCATATTTTATTGACGAGAATTTGAATCAACACGTCTTTTAGAAACTTATCTATTCCCGTTTCTAGATAATTTACCGCTAGAAATGCGGCGTAACATTTTCTGGCAACAAGACGGATGTCCTGCTCATGCGACGCAGTTCGCGATCAGTTCGGAGAAAGATGGATGGGAAGATTTGGTCCAATAAGTTTTCCTGCTAGATCACCTGACTTGACACCTCTTGATTTTTTTGTGGGGTATTTTAAAGCAAAAAGTTTACGCAAATGATCTGCCGCATGATCGGGAAATACTAAAAGCACAAATACAGGATGCGGTGAATGAGATAAATGTACCACAAACCATCTATGTGAATTTATTAAAAGAGCGAGGGTATGTGTGGAAGTTGGAGGTGGCCCTGTAGAGTAATTTTTGTTGACTTTAATTGATTGAAATTTTGTACTTACACTACAAAACATGCAATAAATGATACTCTTCTGTTGAAGCATTTTCATGTTATCTTAATTTGTGGACATTCTGTACATTTAATCTTAGATTTTCCGGTGGTTAATTTATCTACTCAATAAGCAGAACTTTTTATAAAAAATGACTTTTTGCCGTAAAATCAATAATAAAGGTTTTTTTTCCTCTTGTCAACTCCATCCGGGGGACACACGGTATATTGGAAGCGGAAGAGAAACAAAATACACAGCGGGAGAGCGTCGACGTACCGGCACCTATAAAGAAGGAAGTTCAAGCAATCATAATGAAGATGAAAAACGGGAAGAGTGCCGGAGAGAATGGGATAGTGAATGAGCTAATGAAATATGGAGGAGATAATTTATTAAATGAAATTGTTAAGCTATGTACAGCAATATGGCAAGAGGAAACGATACCCAGGCATGGAAACACGCAATAATTATACCATTACATAAGAAAGGAGACGTACCGAGTGTAACAATTGCAGACTTTGCAGCAACAACGAGGCAGCTCCACTTTTCGCGAAAATGAGTTAGGTGCGTAGTTCAATAGTCTTATTAGGGATCCACCTACTGGCGCAACAGCGAGGTAGCGGCTACATTAAATAACTGTGTAATCCTAATATTTGTACTTACCACCCATTAGTATTTGGTGCAAGACAGAGGCAGCTCCTGGAGTTGCCTCGTTCTTGCACCAAATAGATTATACTATTAACGTCACTGCTATTAATGTTGACACCAGGTGGCTTGTCAGTTTCACACATCGCCTGTGTTTGTAAACAGTGCAGTGTGTGGATTGTTGCAATTTAGCAAAAAAATGAGTTCAGAAAGTGACAAAAGTAGTGTTTCTTCTACGAGGAATTATTCACCTAGCTCTAGTAATTATATTGATAGCGAAGATAGCGTTCAGAATAATAATGTTAAAAATACGACGGGAGAAGGACAAACTAAAAATAAGCTTAAGAAAAGGAAGTCTGTAAATCCGAGTGTGTGGAAACGAAATTTTCGAAAGAAGATGAGAGTAGAGGGCAAACAATATATCAATTCCAGGGGAAAGGTGACTTTTGTCACCTTCTTTTTTAAGAAGGAAATTGGAAATGACTGCAAGTGCAAATATAAATGTTTCGAAAAGGTTTCATCCTATCAACGCCAAAGTATTTTCAATAATTTCTATAAAATGAAATCCAAATCAGAGCAAGATGAGTACTTGTGTGGTTTAATTACATGTTCGGACATAAAACGTAGACGTATTAAGTCTGGTAATAGACATTCACGTACAGTGTCTAACAAGTATAAGGTTTTTTTTAATGAAAGGTAAGTTTTCTTTATGTTTTTTTTTAATAATTATTTTGTAGATTCGATACGGTACCACCAATAATGACGTGTGCAAAAAAGCATGTTGTGCTATTCATGCAGTTTCCAAAAAAAGAGTTGGAATATTAGCATCTAACATAAGAAAAAACAAATCGACTGCACCACAAGATATGAGAGGGAGACACAGTACTCGCCCTAATGCTATTTCTGATGAAATAGTGAATCAAATTAATTGCCACATTAAAAGATTTCCACGGAGATCCTCTCATTACAGCAGGACGAAGAACCTTAAACGATACTATCTATCCCCTGAATTAAACATAAAGAAGATGTACGAGCTTTATCTGGAGTCTTATGAACCACAAGTATACAAAAGTGTGCAGAATACAGGAAAACTCAATCTCAAACCTGTTGTGACATATGACTTCTTCTTCAGGTATTTTCAAATTAAGTTCAAAGTAATTTTCAAACTAACTAACTAGCAACTATTCATTCGGTCAACCGCGGAGCGATACCCGCCAAGTATGTGACAAGTTGGATAACAAATTAAAAATTAAAGGGCAGGCTGAGGAACTAAATTCCATTATTCCATTAATTTGTGTGAAAAAAGCAAGTTGGCAAAGGAGAATCCAGAAGTTGAGGTCTTATGTTTCGACTACCAGCAAAACGTCCCATTACCGAAGGTACCATCTGGAGACGCTTTTTATTTAAAGCAGCTTTGGGTTTTCAATTTTTGCATACATTCCGCCAAATCTGGAAGAGCTCATTTTTACATGTATGATGAAATAACCGGAAAAAAAGACACCCAATGAACCAATCAGTTTCTTACACCATTATATTAAGAATATTCTCGATAAAAATGTGACGACTCTATACATTTTCTCGGACAACTGTGCAGCCCAAAATAAGAATATATTATATATATATTATATAAGTTATTCATCGCTTTCCTGAGCCCGGCCATAGCTTCCTGCTATGCAACAGGTGTTTTGGAGTGGTGGAAAAGCATATAAGAAAAATAGAGAGGGTCTTTTTACCAAACGAATATTTCAACCACTTTAAGAAAGCTGCCAGGATATTCAAAGTGGTACCAGCAACACAAGACATTATTCTAAATTATGTGGAACATTTTGCACCATTCTTTAAAAAAAACGATAGGCATAAACAAAAATAAAGTGAAATTCACCATTTCAAAGTACAGAATTATAGTATATGATTCAAGTAAACTTGTTATACAGTGCTCCTTGACATGTAATTTTGCCAATATATTCGGAATTTAGTATAACACGAACGAATTTAACTATACCTATGCTGCCAGAATCCCCAGCTTATAATAGTCCTTTATCATTAAAAGCGGTTAACAGAACAGAACATCATGAAACTAGCCACTGAGTATGTACCAAACAACGATCTATGGTACTACAGGTCTTTGAAATCAGAAGGTTCTGCTGAAAATGATGAAAACGAAACAGAGTACACCGATGATGATGGCAGTGATGGGGAATAACAACTAAAACTACTCTGTTATAATGACCAATGCTGTTATGTTAGTTATGTCAATTTTTACGACAATTCTTTTAAATTTACATATAATTTTGACTCTTATTCAACCATCTTGGTGGCAACAGCGAGGCAGCTCCAAATTAGATAATTGATAATTTGGCCCGGTTTAACCTTTCTATCAAATTTCTTAATAGCAACAGTTCTCTAACGACATATTTTAGCAATTTATTTGATTGTACCAAAAAAAAAAAAATCTATAAGCATGAGACAGTATTTTGTTCCTCCTGTAAAATTGTCAAAAGAGGAGCTACCTCCTTGTTGCTGCAAGGTCTTCAATTATAGAGGGGTGTCATTGTTAGATACAACGTACAAAATACTAGCCACTATTATTAGAAACAGAGTAGAAGAACACATCGGACAGAAAATTGGAGAATACCAGGGAGGTTTTCAAAGAGGAAAGTCAACTATAGATCAAATATTTACTTTCAAAGAGATACAGACGTTGACCGGGGAATACAAAATAGATATGTATGTGGTGTTCGTGGATTTCAAGAGAGCTTACGATTAAGTGTGTAAGAAAAAGTTATACGAGGCAATGGAAAACTTAGGCATACCGATGAAACTAATAAGGCTAGTCAAAATGACACTACAGAATTCCTCTAGTAAAGTAAGAATTAATAATAGAGTATCGAAACCATTTGCCGTTGGGGAAGGCTTGAGACAAGGGGCTCCACTGTCGACAACCTTATTCAATATTGTACTGGAAAAAATAATGTTGGCCAGCAAAATAAACAGAACAGGGACTTTAGTGAATAAGAACCACCAAATTCTGACGTTGTATTGTTAGCAAGAACGAAGATAAAACTGCAAAGAATAATGAAAGACCTGATAAAAGCAGCACAAGAGACCGGGTTGGAGGTTAACGAAGAAAAGACAAGGTACATGGAAATGTTGAGAGGTCGTGATAGTAGCAGGGGGGAAAGTTAGCTAGTGATTCCGCTAGAAGGGGAACAGGAATTAAAATTACAACGGGTCACCAGATTTAGTTATTTGGGAGTGTGTATTTCGGAAAAGGAAGGAGACAGATGAAATAGCAGCGCAATTAATAAAAGGGGATGTACATCTATCCCGCGGAGCGTTAAGCAAGCTAATAAAGGCAAAAAATATATCATGGAACGCAACAGTAAAAATGTACAAGACAATTATTAGACCGACTGTGACATATGGATTCGAGACATGGACTATGAATAAAGAAGATGTAGGGAGAGTTAGCGCATGGGAGAGGAAAATATTAAGAATTTTTTGGAGGAATAAAGGAGGGAAATATTTGGAGAAGAAGAACCAACAGAGAAGTAGAAGAACAATTTGGAGAAACCACAATAATACGTTTACATAAAGGCGCAGAGAGTAAGATGGTTAGGACATGTTTACAGAAGGGAAGATGATCGTACGGTAAAGAAACTATAGGTGCGCAGGTAACTTCAACGAGAAGACAAGGACACCCAAAGTCGAGATGGTTAACTTCCGTTCTTGAAGACCTGAAGGAAGAAGGAGATGAAAACTGGAAGATGAAGGCGAAGGATAGAAAGGAATGGCAACGCATTACCCAGCTATGGGCCTAGAATGAAGGCCTGTGAATGCTTCACATAAAAAATGCCGAAACGTTACTTTTGAAAATTGTTGTTTTAATTTACAAGGCATATTTCAAATAAGAAGAATCGAATGATAATTGATTATTGGCTAAACAATTTGATACACAATGGAATAACACTAAACGACTTTTATTTTAGGCATTTTACCTCAGAGAGCAATTGCCACAGCTACCTTTATACACGAAGTGGACGAGCTATTTGACAGTTTCAACGGAAATAGCCATATAGCTCCAGACGGTGAACCGCACCGTTGCTGGATGATTGATGAGAGTCCTCACTTAGAGTAATGGGCAAGAGCCTATAAAAGAGTAAAACAGTGGAATTTGCATGACCACTTAAAAGTGGATTTGTAAGAAGTACCAAAGCTCCATTCCAGTTAGTTTGGCTAACAACTATTAGGACCATACAAGGTGCATGGAAGGCAACTAAAGACCCCAACTTCACGTACCTTCGTCCAAGATCCTTCAATCAGGATAGCTTGGAAAATTTGTCTGGTGGCATTCGATCTGGGTGTGGTTGCAATGAGAATCCCACTGTTACACAATTCATCAGCAGCCTAAAAACACAAATTATAAATGGTTTAGTCAGTAGCAGCTTACAAGGAACTAATTGCGAAATGGACGACGGTGTCTTATATTTCTACATTTTATTGATCGAACTGATAATATTTTACAACACATCAGCTGTGACATTTGCTATAAACAAACGACCACTGAAGCAGAGTTGCCTTGCACCGACTTTGTTGATTTTCCTGAATTAAAAAATTAGTACGTCCTTCAGAGAATTTAGTAATTGTTGTTGGTCGGGGCATTACAAAAGTGGAAAATATGCTAATTCACTTTCATGCGCTAGATTTTTGGAGAAGGAAACAGAGAACTACACTTCGAAACTGTAGTCTAAAAATTACAACTTCTGTATTCATTGTATTTTTATTTGTTGTTATTGTACTTTGGTGAGATGTGTCAATTTTTCATTCTTTACATGTTTCCATATTTTTCGTTTGTTTAGAAAATAACATGAATAAATAACCTAAAAAATCTGTACAAATGCATAATGCATCTTACCACCTTTTTGATGTATTCTACTTGTTTTGAGTTTTTATCTTTACACAGTGTCATTCATAAGATACTTTCTTGGCCTTATACCACTTGTTATACTACTATCTATACTCTTCTGTTTTGTATATTTTTTATGCTTGTGTTTTTTATAATAAAATGCATTGAAGTTAATTGTGAAGCTGTTTCTGTTAATATCATTGTTAGATTTTGATGGAATAAATAAATATAATTACGTTTAATCTTATAACACACTATTAGACATTACTGGTGATGCCATCTATGCGGCAGACATAAAAATCAAAGGAATTAATAATACCAACCTAACTTATCGTCTATATCTATGTATGTACTCAAAAAAATACCAACGTTTGGATGTTATGATATGAGTTGTCGTAAGAGTGTTGTTTTATTGTAAACACGTAAATAAAAGTACTGAAGAAGTTGAAAGAACCGTTCTTCATGCAGAAACTTCCTTAAATCCAACTGGTTATAGGCCCAGGATACAAGAATTTCTGAAAAAGGGTTAAAAAAAAAATCGGTTGTAAGAGTAGGTTAGAATACCAGACACGTGTTCGTGCGCAATTTTTGTGTTGTAGAAAAACGTGTAAATTTAAATTCGAGGTGGGTTACCGTGTTATTACGATATGGAAGGACTAATCGACAGGTTGTATGTCAGCGATTGAAGGAACCGTCAAATATCCTGAAGCTCTCGCAACTACAGCCAGTGAAAAAGAAGTCTTAGATTATAACAAAGCTCTAAATGCAGCACGAAAGATTGAATATGATGCTCAAGCTATAATCGTAGGCAGTTTATCACCACAAATAAGGCAACTTATTAACATGTGTAAAGAAGCAAAGGAAATGTGGGATAAATTACATAGTATCTTTGAACAAAGAACAGAGCAACGTCAGGACAGGTTATTTAATGATTTCTTTGGTGTTAAAGCTATGACGAGGCTGAAGGTGTAGCAAAACACATCGCTAAACTGGAGCAGATATGGCTAGAATTGCAAGGTCAAACCTGGAAGAAAGACAAGGTAAAATTACCAGGTAGTTTATTTTTAAATCGTATATTAAATACATTACCCTCACATTATTTTGAATTTGTGAATGCTTGGGAAAGTGTCCCTAAAAAGGAAAGAACACTTAAAGCATTAAGAGAAAAATAAAAATAAGTCTTCTAATTCATCAGCTTTAGTTGTTAAACGTAAGCAAAAACAAAACACTGACTCTAAAAAAGGGCCAAAGTTTTTTTAATAAGACAATTAAAGATATAGTTCTAGTTCCTGAAATTAAATCAAATTTATTGTCAGTAAGTAACATGACAAAAAAGGGCATACTTTGGTTTTCAATTCCGATAAATGTAAAATTTATAATGGAGAAAGGGTTATAGCTACAGCAACAAAAGAAAATAACTTGTATGTTCTGGATATGCAGAATGAAAAATGTTGCATATCTGAATCAGAGACTATCAGCGAAACCTGGCATAGGAGACTTGGTCATCTAAACAGAATAGGGATGGATCTACTACGAAAAGGTATGGCGGATGGCATACATTTCAAGGATAACATGAAGGATCCATGTATTGCATGCAGGTAAGCAAAGTAAATTACCTTATGCAGGAAAAGGAGCGAAACGAGCGAAGGAACTCCCAGAACTTGTTCACTCAGACATATGTGGTCCGATGCCTTTGGAATCTTATGGTGGTGCACTCCAATGGGAGTAAAATTTAAAGTATTATGATGATGAAACTTGCGATGTTCGGTATCAATCATTAGTAGGTTCATTGATCTATCTAGCTGTTAACTCAAGACCTGGTGCCTGTTGCATAAAAGTACAATTACAATTTACAGGTAATATTTTTTTACAATCTGTCAAAACTTGGAGCAAGCGTTGCAAAAATAAAAAATACAAACTTGTAAGTTCTTATGAATTTCACAATTTTACAGGCGAATTCTTATTATTTTACACGCGTTTTCGAAAAGATTTGACATGTGACAGATTACAGTTTTACATATAATAGTAAAAATGTAATATATATTAAACGTATAACTTCGTTAGGTGTGTCATTCTTTTTACAAAATAACAGTTAATTCAATTAGACACTAGGTAGAGTGGTACTTCTGATGAAGATGATAATTTGCAGCAACAGAGAGCGAGAATTAACAACAATTTCCAAGTAATTTTGAGCTCAATGAACGTTTTCGAATGTCCACGGTAAACTTGAGGAATTGTTAAATGTGGATTGATATGTGAAACAGCAAGGAATCATGCACTATCTGCAAAACAACGGTTGTGCAATGGTTTGGAAATGGAGGCCAGTATCATGGTATTTCTGACATGCATGAGGCAAATAAATCCACTGTTTGTCGAGTAATCCATACTGTGGTGAAATCAGTAAATGATATTCTGTTTCCTCGTATAGTAGATTGGCCAGATAATACAATAGAGGTAGTGCAGAAACTTTATAGAATTGCACCAATATCAAACGTCATTGGTTGTGTTGACGGAACTTTGATAAATATTGATGCACCGTATCAAAATAAACCAAAACTTGTTGATCGACATGGAAAGCATTCCTTGAATTGTATGGTTGTTTGTGGGCCAGACTGTAGATTCTATTACATCAGTGCTAAATGGCCAGGGAGCGTTCATGATAATAGAATTCTCAAGAATAGCTCATTATATCGACGTATGCAAGGAGGGTGGTGCCCTGTAGAAGGTGTAATTATTTTAGGAGACTCGGGATATCCTTTATTAGAGTGGCTAATAACTTCTACAGGTCGAAATGTAGAGGATCCAGCTGTTATAAGATTTAACAGGAAACAAATCTACACGAAGGCTAGTAGAAAACTCATAGGAATAATGAACGAAAAGTTCCCCTTTGCAGGAGAAGTATTAGCAGATTAAGAAGTATTAGTATTTAGCATATAGTGCATGATTCCTTGCTGTTTCACATGTCAATCTACCACCAGTCACATTTAACAATTCCTCAAATTTTATCATGGACATTCGAAAGCGTTCATTGGCCTCAAAATTACTTGGATAAATACTACTACTAAATATTCTTGCTCTGCGTGAAATAATATTTCTCGCTCTCTGTTATTGCAAATTATCATCTTCATCAGAAGAACTACTCCACATACTGTTTAATTGGATTAACTGTTATTTTGTAAAAAGAATGACACACCTAACGAGTTACGTTTAATATATATAACAATTTTACTATTATATGTAAAATTGTAATCTGTTACTTGTCAAATCTTTTCGGAAACGCTTGTAAAATAATAAGAATTCACCTGTAAAATTGTAAAATTCATAGGAACTTACAAGTTTGTGCTTTTTATTTTTACAACGCCTGTAAGTCAAATTTTGACAGATTGTAAAAAAATATCACCTGTAAATTGTAATTGTACTTTTATGCAACAGGCCCCTGATATCGCTTTTGTGATTATTTACCTTAGTCAATTCAACACAAACCATAAGTTAGGTCACTGGAAGGCCCTCAAGAGAGTACTAAGGTATCTAAAAGGCACTGTCGATCTAAGCTTAGTTTATGAAAATAAAAAATGGTATGAATTTACACGTTTTTGTTGACACTGATTGGGCAAACAATATTGACAGAAAATCATACAGCGGTCATGTTTTTAAATTCTGTAATGGTCCTGTTTCTTGGGTAGCCAAAACACAGACATGCATCTCACTCAGTAGCACAGAGGCAGAATATGTATCCATTACACAGGCCCCCAAAGAAGCTATTTATTTAAAAGGGCTATTAAAAGAATTAATAAACTTTGACGGTCCGATTGATTTATTTAATGACAAGTCAAAACGTCCACAAACTAGTATATGATCCTGTTTCACAATAGAACCAAACATATCGATATTAAATATAACTACATAAGAAAAACTGTGAATGACAATGAAATTGTCCTTAAATATTTATCAAGCGAAAAAATGCTAACAGATATGTTTACTAAAGCATTACCTAATGTAAAACACAGGTTTTGTACACAAGGCATAGGTGTTATATAAATTAGTTTATTTTGTTTGCAATAGCATGTTTGTTATTAGATTAAGGGCTAGTCTTGAAATAAATAAATATAATCTTTTAATCGTTTAATCATATAACAGACTATTAGACATTACTGGTGATGCCTCTACGCGGTAAATAATGGATAATTTATTGCCATTTAGTTGCCGGTCTGATAGTCTGTGATATAACTCAGTGAACCTTTTAGATTCAAAATGAAAAAAAGGCTGGAAGAATCTAAGAAAGTTGCACATGCGCAATACCATGCTTCCTTTTAAAAAAATAGCATACCTTGCATATACCTAAATCAATTTCTGTGCAGAAAAGTGACCTCGAAAACTTGCACATGGAAATGTACACAAATCTGTACAGAAAAATGTATTGTGTCAAACCGGGCTCATTTGTATATCACTTAGCTGAGTTTAAAAACCCGTCCCATACAAACTTACCTTCTAAAAGATAGGGGAATAATATCACCAGTTAACCAAACTTTCATAATTTGGAGATCCATTCACTAGCTTCGTTTAAGATTTCTATCAACTTTGTCTATCCCCTAAAAGCCATTGCAGCAGATTAAAGACAACATTTATTTTCTAATATTAATGCGTCATTTGAATTTTCTTGTACATCTTCTTTTATTCTTCATGTATCTGTAAAATAAGAAAAGAGATATTGTCTAACACCATCTACAATCCAATGATAGTAAAAGAAAGTTGCAGCGTATATATTAGGTGTGTATATTTGATATTGCACTATTTGCTCTGAACAGAACAAGTTTGATGTCACAAAACAGCCCGGGATTAATACAAGCACCTGTTCAGGACAACTACCAACAAACACATTTTTTGACAGGAATTTCATGATTGCCCCGATTGTCCAGCATAACACCAGCTCATGCGGCCATTTTTATTCTGAGCAACTTACTCCGACTCCCGAGTAGAAGCAAGAAAAGCTGTTCGGAGCAAGTTACTTTGTCCTGTTCGATGCTTAACAAACATAGAGCAATATACCTAACATACACCGAACATCTGCACTTTCTATTCCGATCAGCCCAGAACGCATCAAATATACACACCTGATATCTCTGCTTGCGGCCTTCTTGTGATCACAGAAACATAAACTAATGTATTTATTCACTTCTTTCTTTTTCTTAAAAGGGGTGTTGATGATTTTTATTCTTAACCCTCCAAATGTATATCATGAAATTTTTCAGTGTGAAAAATATATTTAGATTGAAGAATAAAATTTATTGATAATAAATAATAGCACATTTTTAGTTCTGTGAGAACCATATAATAATAACATGACAACCACAGATCACTCTTCTGTGAACATATTAGATATTCTCTGACATAACCGATTCACCACAACCGCCAACCCACAAACTACAGAACCAGATATAACATATACCCAGTGTTACCAGGAGAATTTTTTTCGATTCCCTAGACACTTACAGAAAATTTCCCTAGACATTTTAAACAATTTCTCTAATGTGCTCTAGTGAGTTGAGATGATTTGAGGTTTCTTGTAAAAAGAATATATACTTATTTTAGTTTTATTAGCATCAGCTGCTTATCTTTTATATCTCATACTCATAAAGAATGTTTAATAATTCGGGGTTTTATTTTATTAATAATACTAATAATCCTCTTTTGTGTATTCAATTCGCAAGTGTTACTTACTTTCAAACATATACTTCAAGAACGTAATAAAGACAGAGTATGTTATTTTGTCTATTGTATACTTACTACAACAATATTTTATGCAATTTATTTTTTCGACATGTGCATAATTATCTATAAATTCGTAAATAGCCCCGTAACATAAAACAATTATTAAGTACAAACACATGTAATAGGGTATTCCACACATGTGGCTCATTAAAAGTTTATGGTGTTCCATTAATTACTTATATTTGAGATTTTGACACCATTATCTGTTCGATTGGAACTATAAATGTAAAATACTTTAGCCAAAATATTACTTCCGGTTGACCGGAAATGTTGTCAACTTTGTTATTTTAAATAAAAAGATATACTTTGTCATTAATTTTTGGATTCTACAACCATAAATACATCAGCCTTTATTAGCTATTCCTATAGTTACATGTTGCGGTTTTTGAGTTATTTGAGTTTTCCTTTTTTTTTTAGTTATAATTGCATCATTGAGAAATTAATATCTCGGTTAATACTGCTAGTAAAGTCTCCAAATTTGCTATGTTATGAATGTAGATATAACTCTAAGAAATGGTACATACACTTCGTATTCTAACATACAAGGTGTTAAAAACTGAGGAACAAAGTGACATTTTCAAATTCAGAAAACTCTTTTTTTTAAATAGAACACTCTGTATTTTAATTCGAAATTAGAAAGTACATATCATCGCCTATGATTTTATATCTGCATTCTCTATACCTATCTTTAATAGATTTTGAGATGAATTCATGTATGTATGTATGAATTCTTTGAGTAACCATGCGCCGAGAATGTCACCGTTCTAATAGTCGTTTCTATTAATATTGCGTTGTACAAAAGTGTAATTACGATGATATACATAAACACTTATGGTTAGTTAATGAATTTGACATCAATCCCATTCAGAGCCAGCTACAAACATTTAAAGATAAGGTTAGCTAGTCTGTTTAACATAAAGTAGCTCATATCTCAAAATCTATTAAAGATAGGTATAAGGAATGCTGATATAAAATCATAGGCGCTGACATGTACTTTCTAATTTCGAATTAAAATACAGGGTGTTCTATTAAAAAAATGAGTTTTCTGCATTTGAAAATGTCACTTTGTTGCTCAGTTTTTAACAAGCTGTATGTTAGAATCTATCTTAATCTACATTCATAACATAGCAAATTTGAAGTCTCTACTTGCAGTATGAACTGAGTTATTAATTTCTCAATGATGCAATGATTATGGCTAAAAACAAGAAAAACTTGAATAACTTAAAAACGGCAACATGTAGCTAGAGGAATAGCTAATAAAGACTGATGTTTTTATGGTCGTAGAATCCAAAATGAATGAAAAATTAGATCATGCTATTTAAAATAACAAAGTTCACATCCATTTCCGATCAACCCGAAGTGATATTTTGGTTCAAATATTTCACATTTATAGTTCCAATCGAGCAGATAATGGTCCAAAATCTCAAATATAAGTAAATAGTAGAACATCATAAACTTTTAATGAACCACTTACGTGGAATACCCTGGAAATATGGAATTTTCTTTTGTGTATTTTATATTTTCCACAATACTAACTAAAATATAACATTTTCAGAGGCAAATGTAAAAACTCAAGCAATTAAAATCTTAAATAATAATACAAAATTACAGTAAATAAAATATATGAATGGAACGTTAGAACCATGAATTGGTCAACAAGGTATTATCTACAATACTACCTAAAATTATTTTTAATAAATTTCACTTTTGAGCTTTTTCATAACTAAGAACTCATATTCCTCCCTTCTTTTTATTGGTTCAAATAACTCGTCACACCATAATATGTAAAGGCTATGAAATTATTTATTGTCAAATAATGCACTGGTAGCAATAAAATAAAACAAAAATATAATAAATTAGTAAATCTGCAAAATACTGCTTCAAATCTGTATTACATTATTTTACAACAAAATAAAATATCCTACAATAAATGATTTCAATAGCAAAATCACTTTTTTGCAATTAACTTGTAGTGTCTTGAAGTGCTGGTGCAACAAATATTTTATTTCAAAATAATCAAAGCTTAGTTTTGTTTTTTTTTTACACTTTTCATTGTAAATGCATATTTCTTGTGAAATAGTTTAAAAGAGGAGCTTATATTATAATCATTCGAAAAATGACAGGAAATAATAGGTTAAAAGCACAAAATATTTTGTAAAATGCGAAAAATGAACCAATAAAATAGCATATGGAGTGCAAAAATAGTTTAAGCATACACCATATCGAGTAAATTTTAAGGCTGCCTTTAGACTGATGCTTTAGTACAATAGATTTCCTATCATTTTAGTCTTTCTTCCATTTATTTTAGGTTGTAAAGGTTGGAAATTCATTTACTGTCAACTCACATGTAGCATTTTTACAGTATTGATAAGAAAACAACATTTTTTCATATTACTGGGCTGATAAATAGAAATTTATGTCACCATTATACTCCACTCAAATCTATTGGATCAACACCAATACTAATATAAACCTATTGTAAATTAGTGGTGGGTAAAATCGAAAGATCCATAATTGAATAGTTTCATAATCATTCGGAGCAATGAATTGTTCTTGTCCTACTCGATTATTCGTCTCCAGTATAGTTTATATTAAGAGGACCTTTTTTTTTAGGTTGTTACGTCTATCTTTCATCTATAATTATTAGGCATAATTTTGTGTTTATGACTAATTGTATATCGGTTATGAATGATTTATTCAATTGTGACTATTATTCAAAATACGTAATCGAAAGATTTCTCTTTCTTCATTTGATTATGCCCACCACTATTGTAAATATTCTACCGCACATGAAAGATGCATGATGAAAAGGCCGCTTTACAGTTCGCAATTATCTTTGAATAAAAATTGCATGCAATAGAACTAGTGCATGCGCATTCAATGGATTTCGATCAGCTGGGTACAATTTTACTTGTGTTGTGTATGCAATACACGGAATAGAGCATGCGCTATTTTTATTGCACGCAATAAAAAAATTGTGAATTGTAAAGCGGGCTATATATAACTTCAATACAAAAGATATTTCAATAATTATTAAAGCCAATTATTTCTATATATATTCATGCTGGCTTTTCGTGTTTACTAATCACACAAATACAATTCGTAGACTATTAATCTTCAGCTTATATTATGATATGTAAATGTAAATTTCATAACTTACAGAATAAATGCGGTAGCTATTCATATTCACTTCCTGTAGATTGTAATTCTTCCATAAGGGTGTTCTAAAAGCCTTATAATACATCCATAATGCATCTTCTTCGCACATAACCTTAAACAAATCTAAATTACATTTCTGATTGTTATGAATATTCGATCAGTGTATTACCTGGCATTTGGAATGTTACAATATCCTTTTCACAGTTATAAAACATGTTTAAATGATTTATAAAACGTGCACAAAATCGCAACGCCGAACGACGCTTACAAACCGCTCATGAAAATGTTGAAATGGCGTCAATAAACAAAACACAAAAGGCGCACAAATATGAGCAATCTGTGGAAAATAGCCCGACAGTAGCACATAATGCATTGGGCGCATTCAGCAGAAGACCTTGCTCCGCTACCGCTACTTACCGCTACATCACAGAATATCTAACAACCAAAACACAATCTCTTTGTCGGCCCTTGATCCCAGTGCGCAAAATTTCCTGACCTTGATGTCACTGTTCGGGCGAGAAGTCAGGATGGGCTTTGATAGAATTCGGTGCCTGACAGGACCTAACTGTAGTGAATTTCGAGAATATGATACATATCTACGATAAAATGAAAGAATATCGCTTATTTTTACAATTATTTTACTTTCTTTTCCATTATTTTCATATTTTATCGACTTGCACTGATAACACTATTTAAATAACATACGAATATAAACTGAAGTCAGCGACGTGTGCCTAATGCAAAGAGCGAACATAGCCGGAACCACAACTTCTCGCCCGATTTAATGGCGGATCAAGCTGCGCGTTGAAAATGCGCGAACCCTTCCCGCCAGGCCAAGATGAAGTTCTGGTTGTTAGATATTCTGTGGCTACATCGTCAACAGAAAGGTCAACAGTTGGGAATTATGAACGTATCGCTGGTATCGCGATGTGTAGTTCCGCTAGCGTAATATAGAGCGGTGCCACCGCAGTTTCTCCGCGGGAGAGTTAAAAAGCAGCGACGAAAGCAAGACGTACGAAAATAGGCATGGACCAAGTGAACTATGTACTTGATATGGAAGCACTTTGAGTATTACAGTGTGGGTAATTCAGAAAATCTATTCCTATTGGCAAAATTCAAATTTCCCACCACAATTTTCCGTAACTTCAAAATTCAAGTCTGAATTACCAACGATTTTGTATATAATACAATCTTGACCAGTAACTATAAATAATCGCGACAAATATGTATTCTACCCCCGGGCATATAAATAAATGGATGGTCTGAGGATCAGATGCTAGGTGTTAGTTCTGCGGTTTATATTTATCCAAGTTATTTTGCAGAATGAATGTATGTTTAGAGAGTTGTTCTTCTATAAATCCATCAATTATACTTTATCGCTATTTAATTAACGTACTAAACAGAGACACTCTATAATCGATGATTTTAATTGATGATTTATAGAAATTCCAATTTTATGATATTATAAAAAATCTGCATTTGCACTTGGTTGCATACCTATAAAATTTTCTAGTATTATGTCTCATTTCCAAAAGCAATGTGAGATTTTCTAAAAGCAGCGAACGAAAAAAAATCTTTCCTAGAAATAAATGCGCGAAATTTGAATTCTGTCTTCTCTCCTTTCTCTGTTTTTTATAATGTTTTTGTTACAAATATTAGTTCGACAGTTCTACCATATTAATTGTTACAAAATAATTAATGCAACAATTATATTTCTATATTGTTTTCTACAAACAACGAAACAGAAAAAGTATAATAATAATGTTGGATATTTTTTTTTTGTAAAGTGCACCCAGATAACTAATTCAATTTCGCGCAGTTATTTTATTTAACTTAACATTAAAGCATGAAGTTACCTACGTTTTGTATTACATTATAGTTATTTGAATACCTTTAAATTGAAGTTACTTAATATAATTGCTGGAAAATTTGAATTTGTTTATGAACTGCGATTGAAACTTGTACTTTAATGTTTAAGTTACATTTAAGCATGATAAAGAAAAAAATTCTTGTCGATTCGCCATCAACGTATCATATGAAAATAGTAAACAGTAATTTTGAAATTAAACATGAGGTTATGTTTTTCAAACTCATGGTATTTCTGGATGAATTAAAAAAAAAAGAAAAATTTATAGATTTTATAGATCACTTTTTAATGTTTTTTGATATTTTTATTTCAGTTTTTTAGCAAGATAATATTCCTTTCGCTGTTAACTGCAGATTCCCACATAGCCAAATTTTAATTGCCCGCAATATTTCTTAGTAACTTCAACGTTGAAATATTAATTACCTACTATTTTGTACTTACATTGATAGTTATTTTATGCGTTTACGTTGAAGTTTACTAAAAATAGTGGCGGGAAATTTAAATTTGGCTATTTTAGGTTGACGAGAATTAGCAAAAAAAAACATACATTTATATATCAAGAAACAAAGATTATTTTAAATGTCCACCAGTCCACTAGCACAAATATTTTACCACCGCAAATAAATCAACAGCGGTAAATAAGATATATGTACTATGAAAAAGTTAATAGGCATTTGACGAAATAAATAAAAGCAAATATTATAAATTAATAATTAAATTAAATTAATATATGTTGTAATTTCATTATAAAACGATTATTAATCCATTGAGCCAATATGTGTGTTTTGGTTTTTGTTTTATTTACTTTACTGTTACTTGTTTTGATTCCTTTAATATTAATTTCATAACAATTTTGTGAAATGACAATTCATTTATGAATGCTCTAGCTCTTCGCTGCGCGCACAGTTAAACCACTTTCATTCGTTTCGCATCGACTCTTCGGTTATCTTATATTTTTACACGTTTGTGCAACGGAAAATTCCCCATACGTTTAACTACGTCAGATCACGTTTAATATTTGTTTGGTCGTACACTTATCTAAAATCAGCCTAGCTGGAACATCTATAGTATTTTCAAACACTACTTGTGTTATCTTTGTTGATTGAAGAATGCGCAAAAAGTTGATCTGCCAGAAATTATCTGTAGCTCTAAATTGCCCACAACTTTAATAAAAAGAAAACACAGTTTTAACATTTTAAAATACACAGGTTAAAATTTGAACACGATAGATGCTGTGCTAAAAAAATTTCAATGTCTCATTAACTTGATTTAATATTATACAAGAAAAACGAATGAATTTATTTGTGTGAAGGTAAGTTGTATTGTCGGGGGGATCTCGGGGATCAGATGACGTCATCCGTGAGGTCACGGCAACGATTTCCAAATGATGCAGGGCATAGACGGAAGTTTTCGATTAGATTTGGGGCGAACTATATAGATTATATACCTGATATATTCGGCATCTGCAAGAATCACAGAATTGTGTGTATCAATAATACAATAATAAATGTACTAATGTCGCAAATGTAGAAATAATACACGAGAACGCTAAAACATATTTAAAATTTAAACCTATTTCGCAGATTTGCGACTGTTAATTGAACCACTAAAATAGTAAAGTTATTTGGTTCTTATGTTCGTTGGAAATTCTCCTAAATTCCGTTCATTTTCGCTATACTACAATAAAGCCACTAATATGAATAGATATGATAATTAAATAAAACAATCGGTCGTTAGAATGCTGTAGTGTGTAGAGTGTATAGTGAATATATCTAATTTCCAACAACTTTTCCTACGTAAGGAATAAGGTGATGCTTGATGTAAACTCTTTAGCCTCTCCTGATTTAATTCCTAGCGCCACCATTTCTTTTCCGAGGCTTCTTTGACAACAGCACTACCGTTTCATGTGGATTTTTTGCCCGTCATCAACTCTAAACGCAATTATACGAGGCGATATTGCTCTCTTTAAATTAAGTCCTTGTGTGCCACTTTGTGTTTTGCTTTTCGTTGTAATGCTTTTATATAACAGATATCGCAATTGCTTTTAAACATTTGTAATATACAAAAACGTCCTATATAAAGCAGATAAATCAAAATTAAGATTATTAAATCTGACTATTTGGCACATTTTTCGCATATATGATGTATTGCATCTACATAAGGGAATTAAAACTGTTTGAAACTTGTGTATAAAAATGTGCCCCAAGATCAGAACATAAAAAATATGTACAGTTGTAATATAGCGAAAAGAGATTTTTACGAAATTTGGTTTGTTTCTCAACGTAATTGGTGTAGTTGATTACAATCATATTTGTGTAAAATTTCCAAGTGGAAATAATGCGAATTACTTAGAAACCATAGAATAGAGACGCTTTTCAGTAAACGTTCAAGCAGTTTCTGGTGCAAAGTTGAAAGTTTTAATTAGTACAACAACAATTGTTTACTCCCGTAAACATACAGATATCTCACAGAAAGATTTTCTTTTCGAAAAATAATGATTTTCAAACGATCAGAATGGGCATAGCCGTCTCAAGTTGCGTATCTCGCCCACTGATTTGCCGATTTATAGGTACATTAGCGGATAGAGCACGTCTCTCCAAGTCCGAAATGGCCTTTATTTTTTTTAGGAAATGAAAAGAATGTAGTAAAAATTGTGTTAAAAAGTGCTATTTTCAGGTTATGGTCGATGTGATTTTGACGTTTATTAGGTGTGGTCACACTGCGGCAGTAATGAAAGTTTTTTAAATAAATTTTATCAGCGAGGAAAAGCTTACATGCTTAAATTTGATAAGGAAATATGCAAGCATATTCACGCATATGATTGAAAATAAAGAAACGGGGGCCGTGTCGTGGAAACAAAAGGAAAATGTATGGAAATCAATAGAAAAGCAATTTAATGTCGGTACAGCCACATTTAGATCAGCCGACGTTCTCAAAAGATTTTACAATAATCGAATGAGGGAAGTAAGAAAACAGGCAGCATTAGAAAAAAAAAGAATTTATTAAAACAGGCGGTGCAAAACCTGCAAAAGTTACCGATGACCCCATATTTAATTTGACAATGGATATAATAAACAAAAAAACTGTGTATGCAAAAAAGTCAACGATGAAAAAGAAAGTGTAACACAAAATATGGTAATAAAATACATTTATATACATAATAGCATAATTAAAATGTTTTTTTTTTTTGTGAATGAGGAAGAATATAGTATTTGTAAAGTATGAATAGGAAAACTTCTGAGGTATGTTTTGTGTGCAAGTGTTAACATCAGTGCCAACATGTATATTTTAGGAAATTGAAGAAAATAATTGGGGAAGCTATATCTCAAAAGGATGAAAATGCCCGTAAGAAAGGAATTAAAATCTACGAGATCGTCTCCACAGACAGAATGGTCAAACCGAAGAAGACGTAGTCTCAATAAAACTGAGAGTGTTACAATGAAATATGAGGAAGTCGTAGACCTTAAGAAAGAGGTATTAAATTTGAAATTGCAATTATTACCAGAAGAAAAGGAACACACACGACTGAAATATAAGCGGGAAAAAGAACAACAAGAAAAAGAAGAAAAGAGGAGGGCTGAAGAATTTCAGTTAAAGAAGCATGGTCTAGAATTAGATATTGAATTAAAAACAGCTCAATTGCTTCTTTTAAAACGTCATCGCAAAGAAAATTTGTAAAAGAAACGATTTTTTTTCATAGTACAATTGCTTTATTTATTTTGTTATGTTTTAGAATTTTATTTTATTTTTTTCAGTTATTTTTGTTATGCTTATACAATTTGTTAGAATTTAATAAATTTGATAAAGAAATACAAGCATGTGATTGGAAATAAAGAAACGGGGGCCGTGTCGTGGAAACAAAAGGAAAATGTATGGAAATCAATAGAAAAGCGATTTAATGCCGGTACAGCCACATTTAGATCAGGCGACGTTCTCATTGTGGTCTTCGTCAACCGCCTCCTACAGAAATACATTTTCAATTGTAGTTAAACATATAAATCATTTATTCCTCTTACTTGCAACACACTAATAAGTGTTCTTGCCTCATTCAACATCTCTTGACAGATACGAATTTCTTCTTGCAAATCATGTACCTGCTCACGCAGTCTTTCATTTTCCTGTAAACTATCGTCCAAAGCTGCTTGGCGTTGCTCAGCTAGTGTACGCCAATAGTTTTCTGAAGGTTCATTATCTGTTAAATCGTCAACTTCAACTCTTGGTGGTAAATTATCGGCCATTTCGTTTGTATATCTACAAATTATTTGCAACGACATAAGTAGTTACTAGAATGTGGAACAACTAGACAAAGGTGTGTATTTTTATACATAAGGAAGGGAATAGCCAGAAATAGCAGCTTGCATCGCGCCGCAGATCGAGTGTACATATACAGGATGAGTTTTTTTTTTATCTTGAGACAACGGAATATCTGTAAAACACTGCATCAAATCAAAAAAAAAAGATCTTAATAAGATTTGTTAGAATGTAGGGAGCTCACTGAATGGTGCCGAACTCGATCCCCCACCTGAACCGTAGGAAATATCATCCATCTAGAGTTTCCATTGATTAAGAACTGTCATGGCGATGATTCCAAAATCGAGTGCGATTTTGTCAATGGGCGCTTCAACGGATAATAGATAATCCCAATTTTTTCTGACGAGGCGACATTCACAAATCACGGTACGGTAAATCGGCACTACATGCATTACTGGAGTATCGAAAATCCCCATTGGTTGCGCCAAGAATATCAACATCCTTGGAACGTAAATGTTTGGTGTAGAATAATTAGCAATAAGCTTGTTGGTTCATATTTCATCGATGGAAACTTAAATGGTGAAAAATATCGAAACATCTTGCAGAACGAACTTCCAGTGTTACCTGAAGACCTTCCTTTGGACGTACGACAAGCAATGTGGTTCCAACATGACGGTTGTCCAGCACATTATTCAAGTATTAGATCGAGCCTACAATCGTCGATGGATCGGAAAAGGTTGTACAGCGCAATCTGTTACGAATCGAAAAAAAAAGTTTCAAACGAAAACTACATACTTGATGACATAGAATTCAAATCTGCAATACAAAATGGGGGTTCCCATTTAAGATTTCAAAGTTGTCCCCCCTCTCACTCTGGGGGTTGGGGTGAGGGATCGAGTTCGGCACCATTCAGTGAGCCCCCTACATTATAACAAATCTTATTAAGATCTTTTTTTGATTTTATGCCGTGTTTTAGAGATATTCCGTTGTCTTAAGATAAAAAACTCACTTGTATATCTATCTGGAATTGCTAGGACGCGCAAGGTAAATCTAAAAGCAAATTCCTTGAACAAAAATAATCCTTTTTTTTCAGGCTATTTAGTATATATAGGAGTAATCATGGACATATTTGATGGGATTAGATTAAGTGGGAAAAGGAGCAGCAAGAAAAAGAAGAAAAGAGGAGGGTTGAAGAATTTCAGTTAAAGAAGCATGGTCTAGAATTAGATATTGAATTAAAAACAGCTCAATTGCTTCTTTTAAAACGCCATCGCAAAGAAGATTTGTAAAAGAAATGATTTTTTTTTTTCATGGTACAATTGCTTTATGTATTTTGTTATGTTTTAGAATTTTATTTTATTTTTTCCAGTAATTTATAATTTATTTTATATATCACATTTTCTTTGTTATTTTTGTTATCCTTATACAATTTGTTAGAATTTTTATTTAATTTTATACCTCCAATTCTTTTTTTTTTGTTATCTTTTGTTTCTTTATATTATTTGTTGGAATTTTGTTTATTTTATCTTGCCACATGTAATTTATTAGAATACTGTTCTTTTTATTAATAAATGTTTTATTTAATGTTTTTCATAATATTTTATTTTTCTACATACAAAATTCCATACTTCCTCATCTCTTGTGAAGTGTCAAGAAAAGGTTCTTGTAAAAGTGTTACGAATTAAAAGCGGTCAAAGTGTGACAATGCGTTTATTGAGTTATAATTTTATATGGGTACACGTACAGGGTGGGCAAATTTCGATGTTTTTATAGGGTACAGACCAAACGGTGATAGATATAAGAAAAGTAAGCAGAAGGTTACGATCTCTTTTTTTGAGTTTGGGTTGGTGATCCAAACAGATTGAAGCTAACTTGTTTAGTTCTCGATATACCAGGCGTTTGTCAAAATCAGCCATTTTCTTTCAATCGTTATAAGTCCGATACCATAATATATAGAGGAAATATGTTCAGATATATTTTATGTTGTTTTTTTATGAGGAATACACTGGCATGCTTGCTTCTTTTTGAAATTTATTATTATACAAATTATTTGCAAAAGTTATTTTTTTTTAAATGGAACACCCTGTATATCTTTTGGTAATTGAGTTGCATTTTTTTCCCGTCATATATCTATATATAGTTTAATATATATCTAACTCTCTAATAGGTCACAATTTAAAAAAATCAATTTTCGTCACTAAAAGTATCTTACACCGAGCGTAGTAGGCGTGTGTCATTAAACATTGACGTTCACACTATCCTAAACATTCACTTGAGATGGCGTATGAAAATTACGAAAAGTATGATATGCTAGAGTGCTTTATTCAGCATAATAATAATGCTTGATGCGGCACCTGAAAAACATACTTTAACCGTTTTCCAGAGAGAAGGCAGCCGCATAAACAATAATTGTTGCAAGACATAAAAGAAAATCTTATAATTTTGGTTCGTTCAAGCGATAAAGACCAAAAAAATATAACATTGAAGACTCGGAGAACGCTACTGTTAGTGTTATTAGCGCTGTAGTTGCCAATCCTTCTGTTTCGAGCCGACAAATTGAAGCTGAGAGTGGAATTTCTCGACGGAGAGCTTTAAACATTTTAAAGAGGCATTAATTTTGCACCAAATATATTCAAAAAAACAACAACATTTGCAACCAAATGATCAAGAGCGTCGCATGCAGTTTTGTAATTGGTATATAACGAAACTGCAAGAAAATCCATGCTTCTATGAAAAAAATATATGGACAGATGAAACCCATATAAGTAGTGCGGGAATATTTAATCGACACAACGACACTGGTGGTCTGATGAAAATCCACATCGTGTCCTTAACGTAAGACAACAGGGACGATTTGGATTTAATGTTTGGTGTGCCTTGACATCCTATGGTATTCTAGATTGCGTCATATATAATAATAATCTCAATGGTATACTTTATCGCCAAATTATAAACGAGCACGTAATTGAACAGCATTTGGACAATTTACCATTAAATGACGTTGGGCGTATATTGTTTCAGCACGATGGTGCCAGCCACCCTCACAACACTAGGACGGTAACAGAATTATTAAATGCAATTTTGGTAATAATTGGATAGGCACTAACCGGACCCGTGCGGTGGCCACCTCGCTCACCAGACTTAACGCCGCTAGATTTTTTTTCTTTGGGGACATGTTAAGGGTAAATTATATAAAAAGATTAGTAATGATGTAGATGACTTAAGAGATAATTTCATTGAGATAATTAATGGTATACCTAATATTAATATTTTTAACGCAATTCAAAGTGTATCCAAAAGATGCAATCTATGTGTTGCCAATAATGGTGACCAATTTGAGTATTTGTTTTAAAACTTTAATTGGTTTTGCGTTTTATTGTATACATTTGCTCGTTCTTCGTTCATGTGCTATTGTTTAAATGAATAAAGTATTCCATATCATAATTTTCATAGTTTATATGTATTTGTAGGTATATAGATAATATTACTATGCTTGCACTAAATAATTAATGTCAATGATTAATGACACTCGCCTACTTCGCTCGGTGTAAGATACTTTTGGTGACGACAATTGATTTTTTTTAATTGTGACGTATTAGAAAGTTAGATATATATTAAACTATATATAGATATATGACGGCAAAAAAAATGCAAATCAATTACCTAAAGATATACAGGGTGTTCCATTTAAAAAAAATAACTTTTGCAAATAATTCGTATAATAATAAATTTTAAAAAGAAGCAAGTGTATGCCAGTGTATTCCTCATAAAAAACAACATAAAATATATCTGAACATATTTCCTCTATATATTATGGTGTCGGACTTATAACGATTGAAAGAAAATGGCTGATGATTTTGCAAAACGCCTGGTATATCGGGAACTAAACAAGTTAGCTTCAATCTGTTTGGATCACTAAGCCAACCTCAAAAAAAGAGACCGTAACCTTCTGCTTACTTTTCTTATATCTATTACCGTTTGGTCTGTACCCTATAAAAACATCGAAATTTGCCCACCTGTACATACATACTAGATAATATAAACAAATTTATATAAATACTTGTAAAATGCTTTCAAAGTAAATTATCAGGAAAATCATGGCTGTGTCATCAATAAATTACAAATTATTAAAGTAATTATTAATTCGCAACGCCCGTGTTGCGACAGCTACATCATCGGTAGTCTCATTGTTTATTTTCGGAACTTGTCCATTTAAGATTTCTTGATTAAAATTTTCTTCGTCGATTTCTTCCAGGAGTGATGGGACCTCCTTACCCATGTTTATGGCTATATTCTGTAGTATTAGGGTCGCAACTACTATTGTCATAACAGTATTCAGTTCAATAAATATGTTTTCGAGGCATACCCACTATCACCTATAAAATAGAAACAGAACCGTAAAATATGTTTTTTTACAAATACCACACGGAAAAAAAATTGCGACAAATTTTACTATAAAATCATAAAGTTTTACTACAACTTGTAATAAAATACCAGATTATTGCAACTTGTAGTATATTTTTCTAAACATTTGTAGATAAGTCCTGTATTAACATATATTACAATTTGTAACACTTATCTAAACATATGTGTAAGTCAAGCTTTCACAGTATTTTAGTAAAAAGTTTAACAACCATTATTTATTCTTACAGCAATGTAACTATTAGCTTCAATAAATGTAGTAACTGTTTATACTATGCTGTAATGGACGTCATTGTTAAGTGTAACAGAATCTTAAACAATTTTGTAAATACCGTAAACGCAAAATGTAGTAGTTTGTTTTTATAAAATGTTTTATATTTAATTAATCTACACGATTGAGATTAATATATAATATACATAGGTATATACATTATATATATTATACATTAAAGTTTGTGTGCTACTGAAGTAAAATTGAGTTATTTTACATTATACCTACCTACGACTCTAGCTGTGGTTTCATCCAGATCCGCGCTGGTAGAATAGCTTCAAAAATTTGAAATGGTGATGCACATGCATTTAAGCAATATTTAGTCGAAGTTAACATTAAAAAAAATATATGTTAATTAGTATTTTTCCTATTATCAAACTTATTACACAAAACAAAGATTGTATCAAAAGAAAAATATTCACCAAATCGAAGCAAATAAAACAACAGTCGGGGGCACATTTATATTTATTGAAAATTTCTTTGTTTTCGTTACATAATAAATAAAACATATAGCAGCGCCATTACATTATAGCGGATTCAAGCCATACAAGCCGATTAATATTATTAATTCTGCTAAATGTAAAAGATGCACGCAATTGAATAATGATGAAACAAATAAATATTAAATGTTCATACCACCAAAAAACAGAGCGTTTATAATTCCCAATTCATCAAACCTTCTTTCACGCATTTATTCATCTTGATAAAACGTATGCAAAATGTCTCTTACTTCCGCTACCAAACAACAACGTGCCACAACGGCAAACAGCAAACATGGAAATGATAAACAATGCGCATGTGGAGATGCATTAGTTAATATTTGATCACAAAAAATGCACCAATAGAAAGGTAGAGAAATGTGATGTCATCAGCCTTTTAACCCCCGGATAATGTAATAGTGATTTACCACATAGTTGCGTGTGTCATTATTACAAGTTTTAAGACAAATTTTTAGAATTTGTCAATGGAACAGTAACAACATTTTGTAAGTAATTTATTAGCAGCTTTGCCTTTATTTTAGTAAAATTTGTCTATAATGTAGTTGCATTATTAGCATTACAAATTTGACAGTTTTTTTACTACAGCAGTGCGAATAAGAAGATTATAAATGTAATAGGGGTAACTACAAAAAGTTATTTGCAAAATTGTAATAAGCAGTACATACTTATTTTTTTTTCCGTGCAAAAAAAAAAAACAAACCCAATATAACAGAACCTCTATATTGAATAATATTGATTCTCTTCAAAGGTCTGCTTTAACCTACTGTGGTTAAAAATTGTGCTGTCGTGTGTACTACCAGGCCAACGCACTACTATATTCTTTATTTTGAGTCTAGCGTCACATAAAAATTGGGAATTTATTGAAAAATAGAAAAGTGAGAAAATCCTATTACGGAATACCTCTCGATCATTTCCACTTGAAACCACCAGTTTTGTAAGCGCTTTAATTTATGTTAAATATGTTTTTATATACCTGGAGATATAATTTTAAAATGTGTGCAGTCAATGGTTCCAACCACTTTGGGAATTGATGCAATATTAAAAAAAATTTGCTCTATACGTCTTATTTCATTGTTATTTGGCATTGCTATATATTGATTATGCATTCTAGCAATTGCTGATGAATGGTTTCCCATAATTCTGGACACAGTAGATGTGTGCATACCCATAAAATCAGCAATTGTATCTGTTAGGTTAGTCCAGGTATGTTGATACATGTTTGTAGTTAAGGAGTAACTATAGAAAACAAGATGTTGTTATTATAAATAAATTAATCAATAAAATAGTAGTTGTGTCAGTGTAGACTATTTTTATGTACTAGTGTACATCTTAGTCAATGGACATTACAGTGGCGACGAGGATGGGATAGATCTCCGCCAGTGGCACATTTGAGATCTAAATCGTGAAAAATATTTATACGTGTAAAAAAATGGCAGTGAATACAGCATATGTGGGGCATCTAAGAGAGTTTAATCCCAAGGAGTGTGAATGGAGCATATTTAAAGCCCGAATGCAGCAATTTTTTTTAGCCAACAATATTACAAATGGTGATATTAAAAGGGCTTTATTATTAAATTGTTGCAATGAGGAGAGTTTTCTGACGTTACATAACTTGTGTATCCCTCACGATCCAGGTACACAAAGTTACGCAGTTCTGATTAAGTTGTTTGACAAATATTATTATTCCCCCAAGAAGGCTTATTTTCCAGAACGTTATAAATTTTACAATGCATTCAAGAATGTCAACGAAAGTATTGTAGAATGGGCAGCACGGGTACGATGTTTGGCTTCGAAATGTAATTTCGGAGAGGAGTTACAAGTAATGCTTCGTGATCGTTTCATCATGGGTATGGAGAAGGGTCCAATTATTGACAGGCTATTTGAAGAGAATGTGAGTACACTTGATTTTGATAGAGCCGTAGAGATTGCAACTGCTAAGGAAGCGACTCGTCATAATTTCGATCTTGACATTAATGTCAAAGTTAAACGGGAAACCGAGGCAACTGAAGTTTTTCGTCTACAAAATAATCGGTCAAAGGCAGGAAAATCGCAAAAGACATATCAACCGGGAATTGCTGCGGCGAAGAAGGATCGGTCTCAGCTGTGTACGGTATGTGGAAAAAGAGGTCATGTAGGCATGAACTGTAGATTTAAAGAGTATTATTGCAATATTTTGTAAACAGAAGGGACATTTAGCAGCTATTTGCAAAAGTAAAACGCAAAAAATGTGTAAGTTAGAATGTAAGGATTCTGATAAACCGTTTAACATTATTTGCACAATACAAGGTATTCCTATTGAATTTGAAATTGATACTGGTGCGGCGGTATCAGTAATTTCAAATAATGTGAAAATTAAGTTATTTCCTAAAGTTAATTGTGAACGAAATGATAAAATATTAATCAACTTTGCAGGTAACAAAATTGTACCTCTAGGGTTTATCAATGTAAATATTAGCTACAATGGTAATAGTAAATTAATGAAATTGTATGTCGTAAATCAAGATAGTCTTTCTTTATTAGGGCGTGATTTCTTTATGAAATTTGATTTATCGATTAATATAATCAAATGCTCAAATATGGAAAAATTATATAAAGATTTTAAAGAGGTATTTGCCGATGAGTTGGGTCATTTTAAAAAGGAAACCATACATTTGAAGGTGCAGGATAAAGCAATTCCAAAATTTTTTAAACCAAGACCGATACCATTTCCGCTTCGGGAAAAAGTGGAATTGGAGATCAAACGATTAGTAAATTTGAATATTTTAAAACCGGTAAATTATAGTAATTGGGGCACACCAATAGTACCAATTTTAAAAAGTAATGGATCAGTTAGGCTGTGTGGAGACTATAAAGTTACAGTAAATCCAGTTCTTGAAATTGATCAACACCCTTAACCAAAAATTGAAGAAATATTTAGTAAACTGCACGGTGGTAAGCAATTTACTAACATCATGGATTCAAGGTATTGTTAAAAAAAAAGACTGGGACAGCGAACATACTTAGTCTATGTGCCAGAAATAGATAGAATGTGGAGAAGGCATTTAAATCAAATGTTGGATTTTAGTCAGTTTTCATTACCTACAGGAAATGATAGTTATGGTGAAATGAATGAAAATATAGATGAAAAACCATGTCAGACATCTGATTCAAATGTCTCAAGTGAAAGTAATAGTATACGGAAATCTCATAGGAATAAACAAAAACCTATGCGATATGGATAGGGCCAATAATTATCTACAATTTAAGGAGGGGAGTGTTACGTATGTGTCAGGCATGTTGATACATGTTGGTAGTTAAGGAGTAACTATAGGAAACAAGTTGTTTGTTATAAAATAAATTAATCAATAAAATAGTAGTTGTGTTCAGTGTAGACAATTTTTACGTACTAGTGTACATCTTAGTCAATGGACATTACAGTATCCAAATGCCCGCCTGTGGAATATAGCCTCAAACATGTCAATACCTGGTTCATGGTGATACACAATTGTTTCTAAAAACATATACATATAAGTACCACAAAATGCCTACTTTCATTTAAACTTACATGTATGTTGGAAATCCTAAAAGATGTTCTATTTCAGTTATAAGATTTAGAACAACCGGTTTTGATAAACGAAATCTTCTCTTAAATGTTGTATCGTCCATTGTTTCAAAATAATTACTTCTTTCGAATATTTGTCTGGGAATACCAAATTCTATAAAATTTAAGACATTCAAGTCGTTCATATCTGGTTCTTCTATCCCATCCAATGTGAAACAGGTGGATAGGCCACCCCAATCCCAATATAATCTATTCTAATCTAATCCGATCAGATATGTTCATGATTACTCCTATATATACTATATAGCCTGAAAAAAAAATCAGAATTATTTTTGTTCAAAGAATTTGCTTTTAGATTTACCTTGCGCGTCCTAGCAATTCCAGATAGATATACAGGTGAGTTTTTTATCTTAAGACAACGGAATATCTCTAAAACACTGCATAAAATCAAAAAAAGATCTTAATAAGATTTGTTATAATGTAGGGGGCTCAGTGAATGGTGCCGAACTCGATTCCCCACCTCACCCCCCATAGTGGGACGGGGGACAACTTTGAAATCTTAAATGGGAACCCCCATTTTGTATTGCAGATTTGGATTCTATGTCATCAAGTATGTAGTTTTTGTTTGAAACTTTTTTTCGATTCGTAACAGAATGCGCTGTACAATCTCTTCCGATCCATCGACGATTGTAGGCTCGATCTAATACTTCTCGTGCTATTCTTGAATAATGTGCTGGACAACCGTCATATTGGAACCAGATTGCTTGTCGTACGTCCAAAGGAAGGTCTTCAGGTAACACTGGAAATTCGTTCTGCAAGATGTTTCGATATTTATCACCATTTAAGTTTCCATCGATGAAATATGGACCAATAAACTTATTGCCAATTATTCTACACCAAACATTTACGATCCAAGGATGTTGATGTTCAACTTGGCGCAACCAATGGGGATTTTCGATACTTCAGTAATGCATGTTTGTGCCGATTTAGTACCGTGTTGTGATATCACCTCGTCGGCAAAAAATTGGGATTATTTTGTATCCGTTGAAGCGCCCACTGACAAAATCGCACTCGGTTTTGAAAATCATCATGATATTTCCTATGCTTCAGGTGGGGGATCGAGTTCGGCACCATTCAGTGAGCTCCCTACATTATAACAAACATCTTATTAAGGCCTTTTTTTGATATGATGCAGTGTTTTAGAGACATTCCGTTGTCTCATGATAAAAAACTCACCTGTATATGTACACTCGATTTGCGACGCGATGCAAGCTGCTATTTCTGGCTTCCTTTCCTGATGTATAAAAATACATCAATCTTTGTTTAGTTGTTCCACATTCTATAATAACTACTTACGTCGTTGAAAATAATTTGTAGATAACAAAATGTCCGATAATAATGAACCTTCAGAAAACCATTGGCGCAGACTAGCTGAGCAATACGGACAAGCTTTGGAGGATAGTTTACAGGAAAAGAAAAGACTGCGTGATCAGCTACATAATTTGCAAGAAGAACTTCGTATCTATAAAGAGAAGTTGGATAAGGTAACACCACTTATTCGTGCGGTACAAGTAAGAGGAATAAATGATTTATATGTTTAACTACAATTGAAAATGTATTTCTGTAGGGGACGGTTGGCGAAGACCAGAATGAGAACGTCGGCTGATCTAAATGTGGCTGTACCAGCATTAAATTGCTTTTCTATTGATTTCCATAAATTTTCCTTTTGTTTCCACGACACGGCCTCCGTTTCTTTATTTTCACATGCTTGTATTTCTTTATCAAATTTATTAAATTCTAACAAATTGTGTAAGCATAACAAAAATAACTGGGAAAAATAAAATAAAATTATAAAACATAACAAAATAAATAAAGCAACTGTACTATGAAAAAAAAATCGTTTCTTTTACAAATCTTCTTTGCGATGACGTTTTAAAAGAAGCAATTGAGCTGTTTTTAATTCAATATCTAATTCTAGGCCATGCTTCTTTAACTGAAATTCTTCAGCCCTCCTCTCTTCTTCTTTTTCTTGTTGCTCCTTTTCCCATTTATATTTCAGTCGTGTGTGTTCCTGTTCTTCATGTAATAATTGCAATTGCAAATTTAATACCTCTTTCTTAAGGTCTACGACTTCCTCATATTTCATTGTAACATTCTCAGTTTTATTGAGAGGTCTACTTCGGTTTGACCATTCTGTCTGTGGAGACGATCTCGTAGATTTTAATTCCTTTCTTACGGGCATTTTCATTCTTCCTGAGGTATAGCTTCACCAATTATTTTCTTCAATTTCCTAAAATATACATGTTGGCACTGATGTTAACATTTGCACACAAAACATACCTCAGAAGCGTCATTGTCCTCTTCATTAACTTCAAATACTATTATTTCTTCCTCATTCTACAAAAAAAAAAAACATTTTAATTATGCTATTATGTATACAAAATGTATTTTATTACCATATTTTGTGTCACATTTTCTTTTTCATCATTGACTTTTTTGCATACACAGTTTTTTTTGTTTATTATATCCATTGTCAAATTAAATATGGGGTCATCGGTAACTTTTGCAGGTTCTGCAGCGCCTGTTTTAATAAATTCTTTTTTTTCCAATGCTGCCTGTTTTCTTACTTTCCTCTTTCGATTATTGTAAAATCTTTTAAGAACGTCGGCTGATCTAAATGTGGCTGTACCGGGATTAAATTGCTTTTCTATTGATTTCCATACATTTTCCTTTTGTTTCCACGACACGGCCCCCGTTTCTTTATTTTCAATCATACACTGTTGAAAATATTACGGTGTTGGCGTTAATTTTGCGCTAGTCAAATATTTTAGTGTTGATTTTTCCAAACTTTGCCAGACGAGTTGACTACGCGTATTTAATAGCACAGAAATTACTAGAATTTTCGTGTGAATCTTTGTTCAGATATGAGGATTGTATCTTATTTTTCTCTAGACATTTTAGGAAGCGTCAAACCAATCAGAATTTTTCCCTCGGGATAGGAAATATAGAACCCCACCTGATTCTAATACAGTATGCATTTATACGCACCAGCTGCATTGCACGTGTATCTGTTTTTCGGTTTGATTCTCCGTATTAACATATCCAACAAACCCAAATGTGACTGATTGCAAAGTGTACCTCGTGTATTAACGTTATTCCAGTGGGCAAAAAAATTCAACATCTTAAAGATGTATTGTGAACATCTTTTCCAATTATTTTAGACTTGAATAATTACAAAAATTCATTATTTTATAATGGTTTCAAAAAATCATTTTAAAATTGGTACGTTTAGTTTGAAACAAACTTGTGAGTGAGTGGTTTTGCATATTTAAATTGAGAAACGTCTTAAGCGTGAATATTGTAGCATTTAAGAAATAGGAGTTGCTATAAAGACGTTGTGTTTAGAAATGGTGTTAAAACACCCATAGATCGCTTCATTTAGTTAAACAGAGTAAATTTTCTAGTCTAGTCAATAAAATGTGACTAGAATATTTTATAATTCCACGTGTCGTTGGACAAAATACCTTTAGCAATAGACATATTTGACTTCTTTGCTCGTCAAATTTTAAAACTTCTATAGTCTCGACAAAATACGAAAAGAGTGTGGGACCTCTCTGACTATTAATTAGTCCAAAAAGTTGTAAAATTTCAACAGTGTATATTTTGGCATATACAGCAAAATTTCATTTTTTACTTTTCCTCGCTGATTAAAATTTACTTTAAAACTTTCATCTACTGCCGCAGTGTGACCCCACCTAAAACGTTCAAATCACATCGACCATAACCTGAAAATAGCACTTTTAAACACAATTACTACTTTCTTTTATTTGCCTAAAAAAATTATGACCATTTCGGACTCAGAGAGAACGTGTTCTATCGCCATTGCACCTATAAATCGGCAAATCAGTGGGCCGAGGATACGGAACTTGAGACGGCTATGCCCATTCTGATCGTTGAAAATCATTATTTTCGAAAAGAAAATCTTCTGGAAGATATCTGTATTGTTTACGGCAAAGTAAACAACAATTGTTGTTGTTACTAATTAAAACTTTCAACTTTGCACCAGAAACGCTTGAACGTTTACTTGGAAAAGCGTTCTACTCCATGGTTTTAAGTTATTCGCATTTCCACTGGAAATTTTACACACTATGGCTTTAATCAACTATCCAATTACGTGAAAACAAACCAAATTTTCGTAAAAATCTCTTTTTCGCTATAATACACTGTACATATTATGTTTCTGATCTTTGGGGCATATTTTATACACCAAGTTTCAAACAGTTTCCAATTCCCCTTTGTAGAATGCATAACTCATATCTGCGCGAAAAATGTGCCAATAGTAGATTTAATAATCTTAATTTTAATTTTGTNCGACCAAAGACAATATATTAAAATGCACTGATATAAGCCACTAATAATAAATAAGTAGAGCATTACTAAAACAACTTAATAAATCTACTACTAAACATATGCATGCTATCTCAATTATCCTTCTAATATCTTATCTTGATCAGTTTAAGTAAGGGATTAGAAGTAAAATAAAATCATCATTACAATCTATTTGATTTAAAATTTCCTGTCATAGAAAACACAAGTGCTTTCGGGTGGAAGTTTTAAATTAATCAAATCTCAACATTCATTAACAGTTTTATACCTAATCTTTTTTTTGTATTTCCACAAAATAGATCTCCAGCCAGGATCTAGTTTCAGCTTATATTAAGCGTATACAACAAGTAAAACCTATCATAAACGCCCGTAAATCGAAAACAATTTAAAGAAACCCTTTTCCAAGCTCAAAAGGTAATGATTATTTAAGGTGTCACGACACATGCAAATTGATTTAGAGAAGACGAAACCATTGCTAGGAGTGCCCATCACGGTAAAAGAAAGTTTAGCTGTCAAAGGAATGAGTTTTACCGGCTACTCTTTGACCAGAAAGGGCGCAAAAGCTGATGCAGATGGAAAAACGATGACTTTATTGAAAGAAGCGGGCGCTATCATCCTATTAAGCTCTAGTACACTGGAATTTTGTACCACCATTGAAACTAACAATAAAATAATGGAGAAAGTAAAAATCCTTATGACACAACTTGCATATGCGGTGGATCTTCTGCTGGTGAAATAGAAACATTGAGAATTTGCATTATTCTTCTCTTCATTTGATCAAATGCATTTTAAAGGTGGTCTAGTTGGTGCTGGCGCATCTATTATTGGGATAAGGACGAATGTGGGTGAATCTATATGGATTCTATGCGCCTTCGATGGTAAAGTTCCGGTTTTGAAATAACACAATTTACCTACAGAAAAGATCTTGCCTTCAACATTTACCATTTTAGGAACGATCCCTTCTGGGTAGCAGCTTTCCTTGGTGTCTGACTCCATGATTTGATACCCGGAAGATATAAAATTGACTCTAAAAGTACTGGCCGGGGATAAAGTATCGAAATTACGTTTAGACGAATAAGTAAATTTGACGGATAATTGATTCATTTCATCATAAATTCAAATCCTTCTCAGGTAGATCTAAACCAAGCACAAAATTTTATATGCTAGATTTGGTAATGCATTGGGCCCTTCTAAAGGTAATAAACAGATAGAAAACGCCATCAAACAGAATGTTACGTATCTGAATGAAACTTTCTCTCCAATCTTTTCTCCATTATTCTTGCTGGTACACTGTTGAAAATATTACGGTGTTGGCGTTAATTTTGCGCTAGTCAAATATTTTAGTGTTGATTTTTACAAACTTTGCCAGGCGAGTTGACTACGCGTATTTAATAGAACAGAAATTACTAGAATTTCGTGTGAATTATTTGTTCAGATATGAGGATTGACTATTTTTCTAGACATTCAGAAGCGTTAACCAATCAGATTTTTTCCCTCGGATAGAAATATAGAAACCCAACCTATTCTAATACAGATATTGCATTATACGCACCACCTGCATTGCACGTGTATCTGTTTTCGAGTTTGATTCTCCGTATTAACATATCCAAACAAACCACCAAATGTGACACTTGCAAAGTGTAACCTCGTGTTATTAAACGTTAATTCCAGTGGGCAAAAAAAATTTCAACATCTTAAAGATGTATTGGGAACATCTATTTACGCAATTAGTTTAGGCTTGAATCAAATAGCATAAACATTCACTTAATTTTATTAATGTTCTCAAAAAATCATTTTAAAATTGGTACGTTTTGTTGTGAAACCAAAACTTGTGAATGAGTGGTTTTGCAATATTATAATTGAGAAAACGTCTTAAAGAGAGAATATTTATAGCACTAAGAAATAGGAGTTGCATATTAAAAAGACGTTGTGTTTAGAAAATGGTGTTTAAAACACCCAATAGATCGCATTATCTTAGTTAAACAGCTAGTAAATTTGTCTAGTCTAGATCAAAATAAAATGTGACTAGAAGTATTTTATAATTCCACGTGTCAGTTGACAAAATAACCCCTTAGCAATAGACAATACTTGACTATCTTTGCTCGTCAAATTTTAAACTTCTATAGTTCTCGACAAAATAACACGAAAAGAGTGTGAACCTCTCCTGACTATTAAATTAGTCAAAAAAGTGTTAAAATTTTCAACAGTGTACCTTACCTGGTATGCTTAACAATGTATCTCCTCGATAATTTTTACATTATCATTTGTATCCGGCTTTGTATGCTGGTAGCATAATTCATGTGATCCAATCTGTCAGCATTTCGTAAGCTTTTATTGCTTCACTTATAATTTTCTATATAAAATTCTATGAGTCCCTTATGCCCTACATATTTCATCATCTCTGGTGTAATATCATCTGGCGCTTTTCCTAGTTTTATTTTCTCAATTGCTTTCCTTATTCTCTGCTCTGTAATCGGTGTTTTATTCCGTCTTCTATGTCCTGGTCTTTACTAGTCAATTCGCTAAAATATTTTTTCATCTTTCCATTATCTTGCTTATTTGATCTATTATTTCTTATTTTCGTTCGTTCTTTTCCGTATTTTCCATCTATCTTAATAATTATTTGTATATTAGTATTAAATTTGTGCATTCGTAATTCACAATTAGTGGTACCCACTGCCGGTATAATTTATAACTTATTTATTATTATTATATTTTGTTGCAAGTTTGCATATTTGTGTTTTATTTCATTAAAATGGCTTATAATATTAACAGGGTATAAACATATTAATGCTGAATTAAATTCTACGATTAAATGGAGCTTGTACACGTTAGAACTATACGGTCCTGTAAGTCTTATTGTACACACAATCACTACATGTATACAAGCGCTCCGTGAATTTCACCTATCCATTCAACACGCACTCAGACGTAACACGTTCCAGGTCACGACTAAACCGAATTAAAAGAACGCGGAATTTAATTAAATCCGGTTTATGATGTAATTTATTTGATTGTCATATTTCGTTTCGACGTATGAAATTTAATCTCGACCGTCAATAGTTTTGGGGACACTCGACAAGCTCTCCACCCCGGATCCCTCCGTCCGAAACGTTGTCGACGGTTGCCAACCCCGAAAATTCAACTCGAAAATGCGATAATTAAAATGGAAAAAACAGGTAAATATTTTCTGTTCCATTTCGCACTCTAATCCGTTCCACAATTCGACGGTTTGATGGGTTTTCAATATTGGATTGGAACACGGCGTGGTCTCAAATCGCATTCGGCAACGTGGTTTTATGTCCGACGTGTGACAGTACTGGTTTTGTATCGAATAGAGTAAAATGGAATCAGGATATGCCGTCTAATGTGTTTATTATGAATGAATTTACCTAGTGTACCTAGTGGAAATTTAGGTATAAGGTTGTAATGCTTCTACAGGAAAAGAATCCAAAGTTTCTATATTTCTTCGATTCTTTACGATCTGTAAAAAGTGATAAGCATATATCACGTAGTTTTTAAATTCCTACTGACGTATGTAAGTATAAAAAAAAAATCTTTAATTGGTTTACATACTGTAATGTTGCTATTTCAAAACAGTGTGTCCAGAGAATGGCATAAGCCGAAACCGGTCGACAATTATATTTTTTAATTGAAGGATTGGAAAGAGCGATTTTCTGGTTTGTCACTAATTATCCATAAAAGCAACAATCCAAGACTTCCAATAACATAATATGTTTAGATTACTCTTAAAAGCTTTAGTTTTGGATCACGTGACATAAATTTAAAAAAGATAAATTGACCACCCTGTATATTTTTGTAGTTTTAGATTCCTCTCGATAAACTTGTTAAATTGATTTATCGCAGTTACTGTCTATTATGATTACCTAGTCTGTTATTAACGAAACATGTTGGTATTTTATAGTCGCTACATCGAAGTACTTAGTAAAATAATGAAATATGGAGGAAGTTGGCAAGAAACAGATGTTAACAAAATAAATATAAAAAAAAAATAATCTAGTAGCCTACATTTCTGTATCACACATTAACATAGAACATTGTAGCAAGTATCAACGTCAAATTGACAGTTCATTATAAGAGAGGTATTATTATTGTTTTGAGTTCATAATGCCTTTTCGATTCTATACGCCCAGAAGAGCTAGAATTTGTATAGAGCTCGATATCCTAATCGTTTATGTAAGAACTTTTATTTAACAATCACATTACTACACTAATAAATACAGCAACCACCCTTTTTGACGTTCGCGTAACCATGTACCAATAACAACCCTAACTACCGTCTCGACTCCTAGGATTATATTACATTCGGCCATCCTGACCAAAAGTCTGTTCTCAGGCTTCTAAAGATCTAAAAAACAATTTTAAAAATGTATTCACTTTGTTTTACGTTACATCGTTGACCTTTATCGTATTATCTTCCTACATTCTCAGACCGTGTCTCTCTCATAACCTAATCGAGAATGATCTTCTTCTCATAACCTTAATCAGAGATCCGTCGATCTCTCTTAACATTGATCAGAGATCCGTTGATCTCTATCAACTTTCGCCAGAGATCCGTTGATCTCACAACACTCATCAGAGATCCGTTGATCTCTCTCAACATTGATCAGAGGTCCGTTGATCTCTATCAACTTTCGCCAGAGATCCGTCCATCTCACAACACTCACCAGAGATCCGTCGATCTCTCTCAACATTGATCAGAGATCCGTTGATCTCTATAAACTTTCGCCAGAGATCCGTCTATCTCACAAACACTTACCAGAGATCCGTCGACTCTCTCCAACATTGATCAGAGGTCCGTTTGATCTCTATCAACTTCGCCAGAGATCGTTGGATCTCTCTCAACTTCCGTCAGAGTCCGTTTGATTCTCACAACACTCATCAGAGATCCGTCGATCTCTCTCAACATTGATCAGAGATGCGTTGATCTCTATCAACTTTCGCCAGAGATCCGTTGATTTCACAACACTCACCAGAGATCCGTCGATCTCTCTCAACATTGATCAGAGGTCCGTTGATCTCTATCAACTTTCGCCAGAGATCCGTCTATCTCACAACACTCACCAGAGATCCGTCGATCTCTCTCAACATTGATCAGAGGTCCGTTGATTTTTATCAACTTTCGCCAGAGATCCGTTGATCTCTCTCAACTTCCGTCAGAGATCCGCTGATCTCACAACACTCATCAGAGATCCGTCGATCTCTCTCAACATTGATCAGAGATCCGTTGATCTCTATCAACTTTCGCCAGAGATCCGTCGATCTCACAACACTCACCAGAGATCCGTCGATCTCTCTCAACATTGATCAGAGATCCGTTGATCTCTATCAACTTTCGCCAGAGATCCGTCGATCTCACAACACTCGCCAGAGATCCGTCGATCTCTCTCAACATTGATCAGAGATCCGTTGATCTCTATCAACTTTCGCCAGAGATCCGTCTATCTTGCAACACTCACCAGAGATCCGTCGATCTCTCTCAACATTGATCAGAGGTCCGTTGATCTCTATCAACTTTCGCCAGAGATCCGTTGATCTCTCTCAACTTCCGTCAGAGATCCGTTGATCTCACAACACTCACCAAAGATCCGTCGATCTCTCTCAAAATTGATCAGAGATCCGTTGATCTCTATCAACTTTGGCCAGAGATCCGTTGATCTCACAACACTCACCAAAGATCCGTTGATCTCTCTCAACATTGATCAGAGATCCGTTGATCTCTATCAACTTTCATTGGAGATCCATATATCTTCCTCCCGCTCTCTCTTTCTCTCTCCCGTTCCCTCACTTTCTCTCCTTTCTCTTACTTCTCTCTCCCCTCTCTTACCTCTCTTTCTCTCTCTTCACATATTTCGTTACAAATTACCTCATCTTTGTAAACCAGTAATTCGACTGTATACGCTTAATCATCTTTTCTGAACTTAAATGACCCGTCTCATCGTGACACAAACGGCAAATTTGCATTCGTACTGCTTTAGGTACCACCCACGCCTTATATCCATTCTCTAATTTTCTGTACAATTTTCCTTCTTTAATTTCTTTAAATGCTTCCTGCTGTCGTACACCCCACTTCCATTCAACATTGGGAATATCCTACCAATCCCAAGAATTGTCGTACATGCTTGACATTCTTTGGAGGCTGAATGTCAAGTACAGCTTCTGTTTTTTACACCCGGTCTTACTCCTTCTGAACTTATAATTCTTCCATATATTCTACCTCGGTTTTGAAAAATAAACATTTACTGAATTTTAAAGTCAGATTGTAACTTCTTAACAAAGCATTAGCGTTGACATGACGTGCTAACCGCACCATACCTGCAATGTTTTCGTCCGTGATGCCGCTAATTACTGCATCAACCAAATATTCATCAGGTATTTTTAAATTTAAAGCATGCAATTTTGACAACTTGAAATTTTGCTGTCATTGTGACTTTTAATTCTTTCCATTTGGCATTATATTTTACTTCATCATACTACTGTCGAACATTCCCTTCAAGTTTTCTCGCCATAAGTCGCATCGTGGTATCATCGTTCCATTGGTACCGTTTTGCCAAATTATCCACTCGCTGTACCCACTCTTCAACCGTAACTTCGTCCTTTGATGAGTCAAATACCGGTATTAGAAATTCATCTCCTGATCCTTGAGCAGATACCGTAGATTTCTCACTAAGCAACGTAATTGTGCGCTTTAATTTTTTAACTTCGTGTTTTAAATTGTCTTTCTGATGACGTTGACGTGGCAGAGTCATTGCTGCTACTGCTGCTAGTCGACGTGCTTTCTTTTTCGCTTTCCTATCTCCTACGCTGTATTTTATGGTCTTATCCCACTTCTGACTTTGTAAGAACTTTTATTTAACAATCACATTACTACACTAATAAATACAGCAACCAGCCTTTTTGACGTTCGCGTAACCATGTACCAATAACAACCCTAACTACCGTCTCGACTCCTAGGATTATATTACATTTAACACCTAGTTAAAGTATGTACATTTAAAAATGTTGAACAGAAATTACGCACTGGCTATTTCCCAAATGAAAAAGCCAAACAGGAAGCTTCTAGAAAAAACAAACTTGTTCAAACGGACTAAAATAGAATTAATGTTCTTGCCTATTTACAAATTAATTCCTACGCCTCTATTCGATGTCTGGTAGAAGAACTAGGTATCAGTAAATCAACAATCCAGAGAGTATTGAAAAAGCGGAAGTATTATCCTTATAAGATACTCGTGCATCTAGTCCAGGTTTGACCCCTCGAGATCCTGAACAGCGCTTTTTTCACATTTACCGCCCACATGAACGTCCACATAAAATAGGATGTAGATACATTTTTTGGATAAAATTTTATGGAGTAACGAATCTAGCTATCATAATAACGAGACTGTTAGCCGTCATAATTGCCACTATTGGTCTTCTGAAAATCCAAAACGGACAAGAGAAAACAGATTTCAAGCAATCTGGGGGTGAATGAATGGTGTAGTGTATTTAATTCGTTCGTATTTTTATGATGGCACACTGACCGGTGAGAGGACTTTTCGCAAAATACGCACCTGATTCTACTTCAAGATGTTCCACTAAATGAAAGGCAAACAATGTGGTGGCAACAGGACGGCGCTACTTCACATTTTCATTACGGAGTTGGGGTTACCTAAATAGGATCTTCCCTGAACGGTGGATTGGACGAATCAGTCCTATTCATTGGCCTGCGCCATCATCAGATTTGACCCCAATAAACTACTCCCTCTGGGGATATTTGAAAGGTATAGTTTATACGAAAGCACTTAGAGATTTAAAAAATAAAATATGAAAAGCCTGTCGAACTGTCGAACCCAGAAATGATTAGGGCCAGATTTGAAAACTGCGTTCATGAAGGTGAAAATCAATTTGAACAGCTACTTTAAAACTTTAATTGTTTGTTACTGTAGGTACTGTTAACGTTTGTTTACTGTCAATGTACCGAATACGTCTGAAGTGATTATAAAATACCAACCTTATTTGTTAATAACAGACAGGTAATAGTTGTAGATAGTAAGACTGATACATCGATTTAACTAGTTTATCGAGACAAATCTAAAACTACAAAAATATACCGGGTGTTCAATTTAAGTTTTTCAAATTTATGTCACATGACCTAAAACTAAAAGTTCTAAAAGTAATTTAAACACACCACATTATGCGGCCTTCCCAATAATATCTATCTACCAAATTAAACTTTTGTGATACAATTCGTTGTCAATATATTTAGTGCATAAATCGTCATGGGACATTCTGTATTTGGGTTGCGGTGCAAGATGTTGTTCTATAAAACATCGCGTTGCATCATAAACTTTTGCGTTCTGCACTATGTTGCGCTGATCGCTTGTTCAATCAATAAAGAATTTGTAAAAAACAGGATCAACGATTATTATTTTTATTATAGTAAAGATGGTTATTTTGAAATCCCATAGACTTGAAAGTGTAAACTTGTAATTCAATAAATAACTGAATAGTTAGCATGCTGCTAGAGGATTAAATGGATCGGGTATGTGCCTGGCCACGGGTTCTTGTTAGGGAGGCCTAGAATTTCGCTACGGTTCGAGGACACATAATGAATTGCCGTAATTTATGGCGTATAGTGATTATGATTGTACCATTGCTACGGGCCAATATTACCACTACCGAGGCCGCTGTTTATCACGTCCCATTGTTCGCGTCCACTCTATTTCGTTCAGGGTACTTTTGTGTGCGCGCACACATAAGAACACCCCAACGAATAACTCTGTTACACTGACCAGAATGTATTCGAACGGCACCTATAAGCGTTTATACGCGGGATATACATCGCGGCCAGACGAAGTGGACGTTCACAAACAATACCGACGACCATTATTCATATAAATAACTGAACTAGGAGCGCGGCGGATTTGTGCCTTTATGGTGGCCCCGCCGGAATGGAACGCTACTACGTTAGAACTTCTGTTACGACTGTAGCAGAACGGCTGCTCATTAACACTAGCAGTAATTATTCGCATCGTGGTAACGTACACACTTTTAAGCGCACGCTGTAACCGTTTCAGTTGTAATTTGTTTATGTTGTGATGGGCGGGTGTTATTTTACGTACACTGTAATTTAATTGAGTTACTAATTGGGGGAATGTAGTATGCAATATGAGCGTAGTATCGCGGGTTGGAAATATTGTTACCTCAATAAGTAGTTCGACTGTGGCCAGAAATTTGAGAAATGAGCCCCTAAATTTGTAGGACAGCTTTCTCATTACAGAAGGTTTTTTTAACAGCGACGCTTGCTCTATTTTGCAATGATACACACTTGTGCGATAACGATTTTTTACGGTTTATAGTAATTTACTATAGTTACTATGTAGCGGCTTTTAAAAGGCACATATAAAATATTAATATCGTATTTATATTTTGTTTGCCGCTCTGCCATTAAAAAATATGTTTTGGTTTGCCCTGGTAATAACTATATAGGGAAATTGAGAGAAATGCAGCTACCATATTTAGGTGACGTGACCACTGGCACTGGTTTGATAATTAACTGTAAAACGTAACATGATTGTAAATTTGGACAGCACTTTGGAATTTTGAAAACTCATTGTCAAAATCAATGCTGTATTCGACACACGCTTCTTACACTACGGCCAATTTTACCGCCATCCTGCAGAGTTCACAATACACTGTCTAACTACAACCGATCCTTAATGGACCGGAACATTAGCCACAAGACCAGCAGACGGGTTGACTGCATGCTAAGAAGCAGAGTGGTCTATACCCAGATGTTAAAAAAAAGCATCGCTATGAAGACCACCAGAGGGTACCCTCTAGAGGGGGTGCTGCCACCACTGCTGTGAAGCTTGGTCGTGGATAATCTCATCAGGTTATTAAACGACAAAGGAATATGGACGCAGTGGTACGCTGATGATATCGTCATAGTAGTTGCTGATACAACCAACTAATTGCAATTAACACAATAATTAAAGTTAAATCATTTTACACAGCGTCATTTTTTGCCTGCTTGGACATTCGGACACTTCGAAGCAGGTCCAGTATTTGTTAGAAAAAATATCTTTAGTAACGAATCTCATTTCCGATTGAACTTACATACCTTTTAAAAAATATGACGATAGAGAACAACTGCTTACAGATCGAATTAACAAATAAATTTTGCTGATTGCCACAGTGCCATAAGAAGTACGTCGGTCTGACGAAAGTGATTGCTTTGTTCGCTGAGGTCTTGTACGTCTTGGACATAATTTACGTATTGCTGTTTCTGAAACCTAGAAACTATATAAATCACATTTATTTTTTCTCCACTGCTCTCAATATCTTTAAAAAATGGCGAAATGGGGTTTAGAAACTCCATGTTGAAAATGTTAGAAACTGTAATGACATTACAATAATAATTCTACATGCGAGGAGTATGTCAACCGTTAGGAACAGAACACGTGTTGAAATAGCGGGATGACGACTAAATATACTAATGAAGCTCTGTTTTTATTAAACCGATATTTCGCTTTTAATTTAAAATTTGGTATGCAAACTGAGTGACTAGTAGAAATGCCAATCACTTGAATATAACAATAACCAAATAAACCTTGAAGTAGCATTAAATTAAAACCAAAATATTGGTTTAACAGAAAAAGAATTTCATTTCAAGAATTTTCGGGTTATTTCACCACATGAATAATAATTAAAAACGTAGGTGTAGGAAGTTTTGTGGGTAATTAATTGTTAATATAAGTTATTGGGCAACCTTTTAGTAATAGAGCTGGTGTCTCCCCTGCACTTACTACTGATAAATAGATTTGAAACTACAAAGATTACCGAATAAGATATATTCTCACAAACGTTAAATGCTAATAAATTGCACCTTGTGTTTCCAGCCTAGATAGTTAACTTCCTGGCGTCAATTTTTTTATAGTATTTTCAACAAAATTAAGACTTGTTAGCCCAAAAAATAATGTGTAATACACGACCAGGAACATTTGCAAGTATTGTCGATCCAAAAAGCCGTGCTCATATTCGCAGAACTACAGTTTTCGACCTATTGATACAAATAACTATATGTTAGAGATAGGTACTGCTAAAATTAAAATAATTCGATGCAGCATTTTCGAATATAAGGAGTTAGTTCAAATCAATACTTTTTACTTGATTCTATCCATCACTATTGCACATACATCTTTAACACCAGAACGGTTTCAAACACTTACTAATATGATTTAGGAATATTCGTCCAGATAATCAATCATGCAATAATTTTTTAAATTTTATTTTAATTATTTTAATCATTACAATAATTTAGATATTGTGTAAATGACTTCTTGTAGAGCAAGGGTCTGATGAAGCGCGTCGGCGCGAAACTGGTCGCCTAATATTGATGTTTGATGTAATTTGTGGGTACAGACCATTTTATTTTAACCCCCTTCATATATATTTTTATTTAACACAATCATCGTTTTGCCGATTAATTATCATTAATGATAATAAACGAACTGAATTTGAATACAATAAAGCAAAAATTAATTTAAAAGTACGGAAAAGCGTGCCCTTTTTATTACGCCGGCTGGATTCGAATTTTGAAGCTTTAGTCGGAAAGTTTTCGCAAGCCGGTGTCCATTTCTGTGAACCATTTGTACCTTGGAATAGTTGATAAGCATCTAAAAAGATATCATTTCTTCAAACATGGAAGGATTTGCACCCAATAGATATATTCTATCTGATTTAATTTTACCCCATAATTACAATTCCTTGACTTCCATTTTTTTTTTATTTCAGAGTTATTTTTATGTTATGGTGAAACAGTGTTCGTTTTTGTTTAAATAGTGCACTTTTATTATACGACTCTCTGTTTAAAAACTCATTCATAAACAATTGTTAAAACGTAAACACCCTCTACACAACTAATTGTAAGTGAGATATTTTTGTGTCAATGAACGATAAATATGTTTGTATAATTCTATCAGTTCTATAAAAAATGTGTTTTGTATATATTTACGTGTTAATTACGATTGATTAAATATGTATCATTACAACTGACTAAAAATGAAATTGTGCGAAACTACAGGCAGGTTTAAAATCATTATCCGTTCAATATTAAATTTAAAATTCAAACTGACGATGGCTTAAATCTTTCTCACTTGTATTCACATTTGCGTGTTTCCATTTTCCCTAGCTGTGTAACATGACTAAATTAATATCCTAAATTACTTGGTGTTTTAATGTAATTAGAATTTCGGAGACGCCAAAAAATAATGTGATATGTTTAATTAAATTTAAAGCATTTTAATATACGATCTCTGCGTCCATCTTCGGTTAGCTCTCCCGTCTCTGTTTCTTTTTATTAATGGAAGGAAATGAAATTACTTCTCCGGCAATGGAATTAGAAAAATTAAAAAGAGGGGCAACTAAGTGCGGGTATGTGTCCGTAATTTGTTCCAGGGTTTCGCTTTCGACAAAAAAAAAAATCCAATTAGGAGTTCTTTTTTACTTTGATAAGGTTTTAATGCTAGGGCGGAAACTTAATTGCTTTTACTAATATACTTACACAAAGGTAGTAATTTTACTCAAAGAAATGATACTCATTAGAGTGCTTTTAACTTTAGCATAATTAATGTGATTGAGTGCAAGGATATCGGAATGTGTCACATGACAAACCATAATAATAAGGATGCACACTCGTGGTATAAAATGTAGTGCAGCGGGAGTGTAAAGGTGTTGCATATTACAGCTAATGTTGCATGCAATGCGCATAAACTGCCCATAGATAGCACGATAAATTATCCACTTTTAACTCGAATATTCACGTCGATCCGTTGATGTAACTTTAATAACATGAATGTTATATTCTATTACAACAAAAATCAAAGTTATTTTTAGCGTTGCCGACGTATTTCAGTAAATTCCAGAAAATTAATGCAGTGTAACCGAGTTCACAAATAGTTGCGTAGGCATTTTGGTCGGCCTAGTATGTAAGCCTTGAATAAAAATAAATTTTGAGATAAGATAAATTTAATTATTAAAATGGTCTTCATGTCTCAGATTTGCTGACCTTCAGGGGATTGAGGCTAAGCCTAATCGTTCTTCCTTATTTTTTTTAGCTACCTTTTCCACAGGGAGAGTAGAAGACAATTTATGTAGCGAAGTAACTACAAATACGTACACAGATTATTGCATTCGTGGGCTAATGATGAGATGGGTATAGTCGTTCTGCCGTGTTTAATAAGTACTATGGAAATGAAATGCACCTTATGATAGTAATTCTCGTAATTCTAATTAAAGCAAGTAGCAATGATACAATAAACCTTTTTAAATAGCACAAAAGAATTGTCACAATAGCATTCGGCCTGACTGCAATACACAGGATAAACAATATTTCAGTTAGACAAAGGCAAGCTCAATAGGAAAACTAGTTAACTAACGTCGTATTTTATTTATATACCAAACGAATCAAGCTGCATTGTAATGGTTTCATTGCGGCCAACCGAACTGCACAAACAGAAACAACGAATAGCTTATTCAATATTACTACAAACGATACGGTCGAAATTACATTTGAAGAATTTTAATTGAAACAAAAATCGGTTTTCGAATAAAGAAATCCAACCAAACTAAAAAGGCGAAACAGTATTGTACCACACATGAACAAAATGTATTCGGTTATTTAATGTGAGCGAGTGAATTTAAAATGAAATAGAGAAACAAAGGGTGAATTGTGCTTTTTGTAGAACAAATCGTTTTTATAAATGGGTTTTCCATAAATTTATATCTTGTTTCAGAATTAAAATCTGTGTTATTACAGGATATATGGGGATTATACTATGTGTGAAATGCAATTATTATAACATGCATACGGCAACAAAGGAAATAACGCAAAAATATTGTCGAAATTAGAGTAGGATAGACTAGAATAATTTATAAACTTGACTATTTGCAAGTCATAGATATTGTCAATGTGTAACTGATATTATAATAATTAACATTTAGATTGCTGTAATTTAATGTATTAATTAAATGTATTAAATAAAACAATTGTTAACAGAAGATACGGATGTTTACAAAGGACCCCTTGTCCTGACGCTGGTGTTCCAGTTCGTACGGACCTATTTGTTTAATATAATTGGTTAGTCGCTGTGTGGAATTCTCATTTAAGGTGTCTTTGTATGTATGTCAACAACAATTGAAAGTATTCTGCATGATTAATGTTTAAACTTTGGTGTAAATAAGAGTCTTGAATTTCTTAGTTTTTGAGGATAGACATTCTGACTGTAATGACAATTTAAATTGAATTTTTAATATACAAGCTGATCCAAGTTAAGCAGTCAATATAGCTATCTCCGTTAATATTGATGCTACAATGTTGATTAATTTGGCAAATTCGTAGTACTTTTCATGTTGATTAACGTGCATTCAACAGACACACAATTAACTTGTAATGTTTTTTTTAATGGGTCACTTGTATATTTTTCAAAAATTTTAAAAGATATCATTTACAATAACAAAGCATAAATACACTACTACATTTAAATGAATAATAAGGAAGTTACGATAAGTTATTTTATTATTATCATATTACACGTAAGATAATTGTTACGTGTTTGCAATGCTTACTATGCCATGGCACTCAGCTTTCTACTCTCATTTTGATTTCGTTAGGTACTATTTCTATTAAAAATCACCACAGACTTAGTAATTAGCTAAAATGTAGTCATTAGGGTTGCCACATTTAAGCGTCTTGACGCAGGGGCAGGGCTTTTCAAAAAGTAGAATTTAGTGAAACTTGACGAAAGTTAAATTTGCTATTATTTATTAGTTTTAAAAAAAAAGTGAATATTTTGTAAAAACAACCAATAAATGTAACAACTAGAGAATATAATTCCGGGTTCTTGGGATCCCAAAGGTTTTCTAGCTCAAAAAAACCTGGGTCTGTTATTGGTTATTCTCGGGACTTTCGGGATTGATATACGGGATTGATTTTGATTGCATTTCATTCCATCTAAATTACTGATACATTTTTTGGTAATATTTAAATACTTTGCCGTAAAGGGTACGTTCAGCATAATATTGACTAGCCCCTATACAACTTTTCCGTAACGAAATTTACAATCCCAGTAGGGACAACTTTTAATGAGGCGTTTGATGATTTAAAATCATCCCTGGAGATTCCCATTCTTAAAATTTGAATAAGGAAGATGGGTCTTATGACTACCCATTCAAAGGGTTTTTTAATACGCTTTACGGCAACATTTTTCAAAAAGTCTTTTTTTTTTTTGGTAAGCAAGAAGTGCATACATAATTTGCCACCTGTGTAATGCAACAGGATTTGAAGGAAATGGTTTGGATTTTACTTTGTTAACTGTTCAAAATGATGAGCATTACCGCTATACAATAGTACAATCACAATGGCATTCTTCACCAATTTTTTGGCTTAACTCTTGTAAGGAAGCAGGATTGCATACACCTTAGACTGACGATGGCCCCAGAGAAAAGAAATCAAGTGGTGTAATATCCAGCGATCTGCCAAGCCAATCTATAGGCACCCCCCCGAACAGTCCAATGATCCTGAAAGTGATGATCCAGAAATTGTCGTACTCCGGCAGCGTAATGTGGAGACGCTCTATCTTGCTGAAATACTATATCATTCTCCAACAAAACCTGCTCTTGCTCCATTTTTTCTGTGATCAGAAGATTGATTGGATTGTCTAGCATGTTCAAATACATTTAACCATTTAAATTCCCGTAAATGTCCTATGAGATGATCGCCAACCTATGAAAATATTGTTTTTGGTTATGTACAGAGCTCATTTCAGTAAATTTTTGGATTTTGGATTCCAGTTCGATTGTATTGCACATTTTGGCCTACATGATTTTTGTTGAATAAGTGAGCTGTACATCTTTCACACCTCCCATTTCCACAATAAAATGTCGCTAACTTCACACGTTCTTGGATAGAATAGACTATATTAATTTATTGTGAATTCACGATTAAACTAAAAGTAATCTCCCCTAAAGAATATTTCACTAAACACTAAGTACACAATGTATTACTGCTTGTATTAAACAACTGCATATATGTATATATAACAAGGAAGACGAAGCTTGTTAGTGACTGCCGGGAGTTTTTATTTATAACTTTATGTGCCTATTGAAAGGTGTTCGCGTTCTGTACAGGTATATGTGGATATGTAGGATATAATAACTGAATTTAGTTATGAGAATTTGGCAAATACTCATTCATTTGTACGTATTGAATTAATTGAGAATTCGCTAAGCACACCGCTAATATATAGTAATCCAAACCCAACGGACGGTTGTCAAGGAGCATACTGATGGGAACCCTTTCACAAGGAGTCAACTTGTCCGCTCAGCTTCAATAGGTTTTTAATGATAAACAACTAATTGAGAGTAAGGCCTGTTTCAGACGATGCGGTTTAGTTGATTCAATTAAGTTGCCTGGTTTATTCTCAACAAGTTTATTGTCATTGAAGACCTATTGAAGCCGCCGAAACGGACAAATTGACTCCCAGCGAAAGGGTTTATATCAGCATGCTCCTTGACAACCGTCCGTTCAACTAGTGGAATCAACTAATCGCCTCATCTGAAAGAGGCCTAAACCAGGCAACTTAGTTGAATCAACTAAACCGCCTCGTCTGAAACAGGCCTAAGTGTATAGCCCTTGCATTAACCGAATGCACTTAGTGGGTTCGACTAGTGCGATCGGCTGCGAGTTCGAATCTCGCTCTGTGTTACAGTGAGCAGTTTTGATGATTAGGAGAGACATTTGGCTCTATGAAGCTGCCTGACAAGCAATAAATTGTTTAGATTTTATCTGCCCCGAGAAACAAAAATAATATTCGAGTATTTATCATGTTTTTTTATGAATGAAACCTCAGAAAAACATCTAGAATCTCCAAAGGTTTTAAACTAAAAATATATATAAAATGAGGTATATATTTGAAGATACAACATATTAATATGTCTATTACAATACAGGTTAACTTGAGAGTAATTTATTAATACTGAATGCAGGAAGTACTTTTCAGGTAATTGATTAAAAAATTGCTGTGAATTGAGAGTAATCTATCAACATTGAATGCAGGAAATACTTCTTATGAAGGCAATTAATTAAAAATTGCTGCCAAAGTAAAATCTGTCATTAACATATTTTCTGTAAGGAAAACAAATATTGACGAGGAAACATACAAGCAAACATTATTTATTTACGGATTTGGCAAAATAATGTTTATCGTGCTTTTCAACGCACAAACACATATTTATATATCTGGTCTCAGTACAAACTTTTAATTCATTTCCAGTTAGTATAATGTAGGTATTTGTAGCTATAAAGGGTACCATATACCATAAACCCAGTAAAAACGTTAACAAATGTTCTAAGAAAACGTGTTGAAAAATATTACTATTGTTCATGCGAGTACTTTTGTGTTTTTTAAAGTAAAAACTTTTAACTTTTAAGGTGTAAAAGATTTTGATACATAACTAATAAAATTGATATATGACTTCTTGATAACATTGTTTATTAATAGTATAATAATATAGACAGCTTCATTTCTCAATTTCAAATTTATTTTAATGTATGGCACAACTATGTGTAGCAACCAATTACTATTACTATACGTGTGTTAATAATGCTGAGGAATCGTATATATACTTAATAAGCGAAGAAATACGTATATGAAAGTTTAAGATGGAAGCTCCATTAAATTTGAGAAAATCACTTACTGAACTGTAGATATATTTAGCAATTTATCTTCACGAATTTAAAGAGATTTCCATCTCAACATAACTCTCATATACGTATTTCTTCTCTCTCTGTAATTAGCTACCACTGTAGTTAAGAGTAATTCCAGTGGTAGGTGATTATATTTTGCGAAATAATTCTCCCATAAAAGACCATAAGGTAAATCATTGCTTAAGGCACAAATACACAATATTTATTTTAATTTTATGAAAGGATGATCTAATTCTATTTGCTGCGTGAATCTCGATGAAGTTTCGTTTAAATTACAATGGTAGTTAAAATTTGATCTATCTATAGTATTACTATAAATAAAAAACAACTGATATCATTAACCTTTTTGCCAGTCAGCAAGAAGGTTAATGAAGCATCGATCACAATCTTACGTCGATCTTGTTGGCCGAAGAATCTCCAGTTAAATATCGAATCGACGAAATTACTTGTGAGAAAGCCAAGAAAATTAATTTCGAACATACAACTTTTAACTAAGTGTGAAATTAAATGAACTGAGCTGTTAAATTGTATTCAACGCCTGGTATTTCACGTTCCCTAGCTTGTGGGTGGCCCTCTGTCGTCCGCTGCTCGAGTTATTCGCGTTCTTACCGCTTGTTATTTTATGCTTTATGTAACCTTTGGCTATTAGAAGTGCATATTAAAATTATTGTTGATGTATTTAAAGTTATAAATAACAATATTTGCACAAAATGATCTTTAAAATAAAATTTGAAGCTGCTAAAGCTCTTTAATAAAATAGCGTATTATGTTAGAAATCGAGAATAATTTCCTAGGCATGTGCGGCATTGTCGGAAGTATATACTCTCAAAAAAATGTTAATCGTTGTACATTAAAAGAAAACCATTCGATGTGAAAGAATTGAGATTACCTTTCTGTTGGTTAGTTGATTTAGTTTAGTAAGAGTTCGCATCTGCATAGATCGATTAATCGGCTCGTCCACTGCGACCACTAGAGTCTATTGTAGAGCGGATGTTATCTTAGAGTTTATCCAACAAGTTCAGGCCCTTAAAGTAGCTCCGCATCTAACTTAAAGAGATTGTTTTCAGATTTTCTAGGGAATGGCCAGCTTTTCCGAAGGTTATATACCTGACTTTTATAACAGCAGGGCAGTGGCAGAAAATATGTTCAACTGTCTCCTCGTCTTCTGAACACAGTCGGTATTCAGTCTCATCAAAGAGCCCAATTCTGTACAAGTGCTCTTTGAGTTTACAGTGACCTGTAAAAACAGAAACAATTATCTCGACATTTTTACGGTCAAGTTCTAGCGGTTCCTTGGTTCTGGCATGACTAGGTGAAATGTACACCAGCGACACTTTCTAATTGTACGACCTACAGCATAAAATACAGCCTAAATGTGTAGCATGAGTAGTAGACGACTTATGCATTCACTGCCGTCTTCGAAATATATAAACACAGATGTGCGGTCTCTGTTTTTTTTTTGTAGTAAATCTACTTTAAATGTAAGGAAGAATGCAGTAAATAAACATAGAAAAACATTGATCTTATATAATAGAGAGAATTAAATACATCAAAGGCGCAATTCGATTTTTTTCAATTACTTACCTTAAATATAATATTGTATACAAACAGATGTTTTGTTTTCTTTACACATCCCTACAGCTTTACTAAATATGTTTGTTTTTTAATCCAATTGATTCATAATGATTGTTTTCATAACTATTTTTAATTCGCCGCCGCTCCCTTTTTTCGATATTAACATAATGAAGAATTAATATTTATATAAAGTAATCATTAATTATTAATTTAAACCTGCATTTTGTATTTATAGCTATCACTACTGTTCGATTTAGCACTAATTCAAATTTTGTATTTCTTTTGAAAAAATATTGTGGGACTTTTGAGCTAAAATCTTTGAAACTAGGGAATTTATAATCGAAATATTATTTTATCTTGTTATTATAATATTAATGGAAACATACCATTATTATTATAACTAATAAAAAATGTTTCTGACGAGTGTAGAGCTTTTCATTCTAATATCTGATATAAAAATCATGGTTTTGAATGCATCCTCGCCATATCTCCTTTATTATTTAATGTTAAAGAAGGAAGCCGGAGCGAATTAAAAAAAAATGATATGAAATCATCAGACATTAATTAGATTAAAAAATATAAACATATTTGGGCAGAGCTGCAGGGAAAATTTCTGTCAATAACAACATTACTACAAATTTCTGTGCATCTAATCAATTAATTGGCGCAACACCCACTTTACGAAAAATGGAAGTAGTAATAATCCTTATTACAATATTGTTTAATATCTTGCATAGGAGCTGTGGCAATTTAGTTAATGTGTTCAGTAATATTGAAAAAAGTGTTTCCTTCATAACGGAGATATGCTTTACTGATTTCAGTATAACTGAATACTTTAAATGTCTTCATATGCGATCCATTTTGGTACATTCATTATTATTTGCATACGTATAAAAATGAATAAAAGTAATAAACCCATTGATATTGCTATTTATTGTATAATTAACATGGCTTTGGTTTAGTTCGTAGTCGTAGTTCAACTGTAAAATGAAAATACCTTTCAAAACCATTTAATAACACTACAGTTATTCGAAATACTTCAAACATCAAATAAATTTATTCCTACGCAAAGATAACAAATATATAAGAGATGCATTCAACTTGGCACATTAATAAATCCAGCCTAAGCTTTTTTAAATTAACCGACTGAGAGACCGCACATCTGTGTTTACATATTTCGAAGCGGCCAGTTACTGCATAAATCCGTCTACTATCCGCGCTAAATATATGGGCTCTATTTTACCCTGTAGGTCGTACAATTAGAAAGTGTCGCTATGTATCTCTCCTATATATATATATATATCAGTTGTTCAGTATTGAGCACTTCTAATTGCCCAGAATTTTATTTGCTGATTAGCTACAGGAGGTGCTATGCCAATGGTAGGTTCTAGTCCCAGAAATTGCGCCGTAGAACCTTTTTTGGTAAGGATGTCTGCTTCCTCATCTCCGAGAATGAGTGAGTGCCCAGGTACACAGATTAGGTATATATTATTAACCATCTCCAATGCATTAAAATATGTACTGCCTGATTGTCGGTTAAATTTTTTATTGATTTGTGCTTGTAGATTTATCCAAAATTTCTCCTGCGCATATCTCAATGGCATAGATTTCAGCCAGGAAGATTGTTGTGTCTTATCCAAGGTTATAATATCTTCTGCTTCTTGGATTGCGAAAAAATATTTCTGTGCCTACATCTTGCTCGGTTTTCGTACCATCTGTAAACCAGCAGGTGTCTATCTGCGTTGGTGTTCTTTCGTTGCATCTCCGTTCCTCTGTGTTTGGAAAGGAGGTACTGATGTATGCATCAATCATTGATCCAATACACATCATGTCCGAGGGCATTCCCAGTATGCCGTCGGAAGTAACCGATTCCACCAGCTTTTTGGTCATGTAGACATGAGCATGTGGCGATTGATTCGCTATTTGCCAGAGGCGAAATGCAGTTAATATGGCATCCATTTCCACAACAATGTGCAAGGGCAGATACAGCATACATAATTTAGTAGTAGTTTGGATTTCAAATCCTTAAGATAAAAACTTATGCAGGCTCCATTTTACTAACTCATCACACTTTCATAATTGACAGCTAATATTTTACTTTTATACCAAAATTATAATAAGATTAAAGATTTAGTTTTAACATATCACTGACATATTACCGAAGCCGACATAAATCTGAAGAGACCCTCACGGCACGAAACATCTGGTTTTAATAAAGTACAAACTTGAGTACCTAATGAATTTTTAATATTTTTCAATTGTGTATATACCATCGCCGTTAGTGTATTGAACATATTAAATATTTAATTTAACTTTAAAATTAAATATACAACTTATTGCATTGTATATTTGAAAAGTTCGTTTAATTCCTAGTATTTCTCCTTTAGATATAATCAAACGATTTTTAATCCTTGAAAAGACATTCGAATCATTTCCGGGTACTCTAGGCCACCTCCTTAAATGCTGTTTTAAGTTTTGATAAACATTCGATAAGCATGTTGATGTAAAGATATCAAAATTAAGATAATTATAATAATAATACTAATAATTCATGCCTTGGCATCCCCAACAGCTTTCGTCAATTACAGGGGCATCGGCCCAGCCATGAGTTATTATTAGGCCTGCGCCCGTGGAGCGGTAGTGAGATAATTCATTGCCTTTTCATGATCAGGAAATCTCGGATTAAAAAGCTAGATTTTTATTATAACTGCATTTTTTTTTTATTTTATCTAAAGGAATGTAATAATGTTATAACCCTAATCTTGCCAAATACAAGTTTTTTTTAATTTTTGGGGTCTTGGTCCAAGCGATATCTTGTTATGAAATTTGTGTGATACGATCAAGCTGTTCTTACCAGAACATTTCGCCTCTCCTCTTTAAGAGATTACCTATCCTAAGGCATTAAATATGTTTATTTTTTTATTTCAAATAAACTGTCGATAGAGTCTAGGAAATAACGAGAAGAAACCTCAGTAGATATCCCAACAGATTTCAATAAGAAATCGACTGCGTGTTAAAGAGTAAACGACATGTTATGCAAGTACCCAAAATAAAGTGTAATTCACGATAAACGGTTATTCCTAGCATCAACGCCCTTTCGAAATACCGCACGGTTTTAATGCGAAATAAATAGTCGGCAATTTATTACAACCTATTTATGCTTGTAGACGTCGACATTCGAGATAATAAACATGTTAGACACACGCTAAACATGTTTTGTTATTACGAAATCTTGTGGTACTATTTTGTTGTTGTACAAGATTAAGATGTACAGTACATTAAGATGTATTAATTCAGTACACCTGTTATTTAAAAGCGTCACACTTTGCGTTTTTTTTTTGTTTTTTATTTTAATTAAACACTGAACCAAAAATGAATACTGAAACAATGAAAGAAATCATCGTTCACGTGAAATAACGCATTTGAAAATGATCCAAAGAACGAGCTCATCAAATAAATTAAAAATAAGATTTTATTAAGTAACGACGGGATTTATGGAGTGATAAATCATTCATCGTGTTAATAAAAGTAAAATCATTAAAAATTAAATAGGCTCAATGAAATGGTAGAAATTGATAATAGTATTGTTGTAACGAACACCAGTTTTGTGTTTATTTGGTTAACTTTATTTGGTTTACTGAATGACCGCGAGTTATCAGTATTATGTATTACATACCTTGAATAATACTTGTTGATATGGTAATCGCAAGTACTTGGCTTAATGTATGTTATTCATTATCCTAATAAATTTTAGTTATTGTTTTAGAGTGAACTTTTAATTAAAATAACGAATTTAATTCATTAATGCAATAAACGTATTTTATTCACTCAATTCACTGTTGAGTAAGCGTTACAGCTCTATTAATTGGATTGCAGTAAAAGTAATATTAAAAGATTGATATCAAGAATTGGTGATGACCAAGAAACACCAAGAGAAAGAATACCACATGGGCTTATGGTCCATTGTGAAAGAATCACCATACAAGCAGAAAAGGGAATAAAAATGTGAGGTTTTGCCTTCCATGTGTGTTTAGCCTTCCTCCAAGAGCAAATTCACTTTCACTAATATCGTGTCTCAAGTATTATTCTCGACTGCCCCCTAAGAGATCAACGCTTAGATGCACGCCCTCTAGGAGGTATATGCAATACTCTCACTCAGTCAGCGATGGCGGCGCGCGCTGGTCCAGAACTGGCGAAATGCGGAAAATACTACTTGTCATTAAAAGTTGCTATAAATCTCGATAGTTTATACTTCTTACAAATTTCTAAGATGTAAATCTTCATGTTAACAATTTTCTCAATATGTTTATGTCTTAAAAAATATCCACGTACGAGTCGCAACCCATTTTTAATGAAGATATTAAGAGTAAAAGGATAATTTGTTATGAAAAATACAAGTTGTGAATAAATAATCGCGAATTTTTATATTGAATAAATATTAATATTCAAAACTTAAATAAATATTAATTTTAAAATAGAATTATTTAAAATATCCGTTACATACAACTAACTCGATATAAACAATGAAAACATCAACAGTACATTACACATTGCTTGCATTTTATTGACATCATTTATTGGGTTTATTTAGTTAACAATCGTACACAAAAACGTGTTCTGCGTGCAATTGATTTTAAACTTTAATTAGAAGCGACACTAGGGGCGCTCAAAAGTTGTGGTTTATTGAAATTTTAAAATTTAGTTGATTTACGTTTCTTTAGATCCTTAATTGTTAATTACAATTAAGGGAGATAGGGCAACATCTAACGTAACTACACCTAGTATAAACCTAAATATAAAACTTAATGCAATGTTTTATACAATAAATAAAGAAGTAAGGCCGTGTATAATAAATGTCATGGCAAAAACAATAGACCGGTCAATCACCAAGATTTATACATCTGTGTAGCAAAATTGGATATTCGTTTGTTTTTTTTTTTTTTTTTTTTTTTTTTAATGCCTTTCGGGATCTAAGCCCATTGGCCACAATAACCTAACAACTAATGAAAAAACAAGAGGATAGACAAGGGACACACTTTTCACGTTTCGGGGCCTATCGAAACGACTTCATAAAGACAAACAAGAAACGGCCAACGGATAAAAGGTAACCCCACACAGGAAAAAGAAACATAGGAAACGACGAGAAGCTATTAAATAGTGATACCGGCCTCCTTTATAAATCTAATGATACCTTCGTACACTTTAAAGTTGTTGGAACCAAGTAAGGTCACTACATTAGTTGGAAGTGGAATTGACATTTTGTTAACTCTTCCATGAATTTCTTTCTGGGCTCCTGATGTTCCACGCAGGCAAGGATGATGTGATCTAAGTCAGCCGTATCATATCCACACTTACAAGTGGCCTCGTCAATAATACCAATTTCTTAGGTGAGCAGGAAAAATACCATTGCCGAACTTTAACCGGGCAATGGCAGTATAGCAAAAACGTGATACCACTCTCTGGTGATGCCATCGATGAAAGGAAATGGAAGGATGAATAAGGGCATACTGTGTCATTCTTGTACGATAGTACGTTTGCCATCGTTCTCCCATTTGTCCACAAGAAAATGCTTGCGCGCCACACAAAGAACATCCTGCGCGTACACTTTATTCGATGCAGCAACTGGCAAATCGATAGCTGATTTTGCCAGAAGGTCTACCCGTTCATGGGCTGTATTCCAGAGTGACCTTTTATCCAAAAAAACTTGACTGCGATAACGTTTGAAGCTAACTTGTTAAACAGCGTGATGATATTCCATATCACAGGATGACATCTATGTGGCTGATTGCCTTTCAAAGCTTCTAAAACACTCTTAGAGTCACTCATAATTACAGTACTCTTCAGTTTTTGCCGTTCTATATACTTTAGCGCTTCCAAAATAGCCAACGCCTCCGCCGTGAAAATAGATACAACACTATTTAGTTTAAATGTTTGGCTGAAGTTGTTAGTTACGTCAAAAAAGGCACACCCACATCCATCATTTGACTTCGAAGCGTCTGTATAAATAAAATCTGCCGGAGATAAACTTTCAATTAGAGTTTTGTGAATAAGACAGTTCACTGTCGGCACTTCGCCATACTTTGGGAAGTAAATTGGGAGGGGCTGAAGGCTGTCGAAGAAGTTACTCACTGACACTTGAATTCTGGCGGTAGCAACCTTAAACGGCGTTATAAAATTATGTGCAGTAACCAGCAAAGGGGTTTTCTTTCTGGTCCAATACGAGGATGCTGAGGAATATAAAGCCAAACTTCGTATGTTCTGTACAATGTGTCGGAAAGCATCAGACTGCAATTTAGGACATATTTAGCTGCGAGGAAATGATACCTCAACTTTAATGGTGGCTCCTGTGCCTCTTATATATAACGCTTCCACCGTGTGGACTTCATGGCACCAACACACATACGCAAAGCCCTATTTTGAATTATTTGTAACCTATTTAGGTGCTTATCTGCCGCAGCTCCAAAGAAAATCGCTCCATAATCTAAGCGGGATCGTATACATGCTTTATAAAAGCTTGTTGTCACGAATCTGTCAGCTCCCCATTGACTTCGCAATCATACGTAATATATTCAAATAGCGTTCACATTTACGTACTATTGATTAATGTGACTGGCCCAACTAAGTTTATGATCAATGTGAAAACCTAAATACTTCACAACTGATTTTACTGGAAGCTTAATCTTGTCTAAAATCATAAAGTTGGTTTCAGGCTGCCTATGCCGAGAAAAAAAGACGATATTCGATTTTGTTAAAGAAATAGAAAGACCGTGAGAAAAAACCCACTGGTTGCAGCATTCCATTGCTTTCAGAAGGGTATTCTTTAAGCTGTCTAGATTTTTGGCGGAAACAATCATACAAAAATCATCGGCATACTGGACAGTTTAATATGGATATTAGATATCTTATGAAAATCAGCCGTATATAAATTAAAAAGAAGGGACTTAAAATGGATCCCTGTGCAAGCCCTATTCTGCCAAGTCTAGGACCCACCAATCTGTCACCACCTGCTCTGAGATATATCAATCTGTCCCGTAGAATATTGACAATATTCCTGGCTACTTTTCGCTGGCATGTCATATTTGCACAAAATTTCTTCCAGGATATCCAAATTTACGCTGTCGTAGGCTTGTTATAATATCTAAAAAATGCCTCCAATATATATGTCTTAGTGAGTCCCAACTGGATTTCCGTCACTACATCTGCTACGGCATCCAAGTACTTCTTTGTCTCCGAAATCCATATTGCTGCGAAGAAAGGATAGCGTTCTTATCATCCACCATTCTAAACGATTTTTAATTATACGTTCATAGGTTTTTAGAACACAAGATAGCAGAGAAATGGGTCGAAAGGCAGTAAGCTTATTATTATTATCTTTCGGAATCGGTACCACAAGAATTCTTTAAAACGCGAGGAATAAAACCATCCTTCCACATCGAATTAAAGATTGACAGGAGTAGACTCTTGACTTCAAAAGTAATATACTTAATAATTTATATGTTATATATCAAGTCCTGGTGAAGTATCCTTGACAATTTTAAGCGCAGAATTTACTCGGCCTCTGAGAAAGGTTTAGCTAACCAATGATTGTTGCCATTAATAATTTCTTTTCTTTTATTATTCGCACAAGCTGGTGCTATCGAATCTAATATGGTTTCTGCTTCCTCAACTTCTAAGAAACTTTGATTGTCAACTTTTGCATTGTTAAATTTTTTAAGTTCCCGCCATATTTGCTTACATGATGTACCTTATTCAAACTGTTACAATAACTAACCCATCCTTTTTCTTTTCTTTTCTTTAAAAATCGTTTAGAGTAAGCCATTATTTCTTGACATGCAATATAGTTCTCATACGTAGGAATCCTTTTGTACTGTTGCATAATGCTTTTTCGATCTGCCACTACTCTACTGCATTCTTCATCCCACCACGGTGGAGAAGGTTTACATTTCGCATAAAAAGGCTTCTTTGTCACAAAACACCGCTTTGCTGCTTCCTCGATAATCTCATAGAAATGTGTCAACTTCTCATGAATTGGTAAAGACAAAACATGTTTGTTAAAATGCATTTTGACATCTTCTTGAAATCGTGAGATATTTTTATCAATGATTTTCCATTTACTACGAGGGAAAATCATAGTATTAGCAGGCTGGGATAACTGCACAGTAATATAGATTGGGAAATGATCCGAGCAATAAGAATCTTCCAACACCTCCCAATTAAGCTTTACGGCAATCGAAGGGGTGGCAAGCGTAATATCCACAGCTGAGCTACCCTCTTCCATCTGGTAACTCTAGTAGAACTGCCATCATTCATAATTACTAGTTGATGGTTTTCTATGGACATATTCGTTTGTTATAAATATGATAGCAAGCTGTTTGTTTGCAGAAAATGAAAAATTGTCGGTTGCTTCCTCTTATTGACCACTATGCAGTGTAAGTCGGTAATTAATCTTTGCCGTACACCTTTCATTAAATTATGTTATTTGTTCGTTCTTGCAAACCACTGAACTAACTAAGAAGGTATCTTTTCATACTTTATGCGTTTATATCATGAATGATTTTGCGGAAATTGTAGGTAAAAATAACAGTATATATTCGTTCACATTTGATGATGATTTGTTCGTAGCCGTTAATGCTTTTTATATGGTTTTTTTCTTTTTTTCGTGAGGGTAGCGGCTGGTTTCTATATGATGAACTAAATTTTTTAAACAATTAAACTCTTCATTTTTACGTTTCGACAAACTTTATTTACTGTTGTCTTCTTCAGAAAAATGTGTGTTATAATTTAACTTTTTTTTTTATATTTAGGGACATTCACAACATTTTAAAAACTTATTTAAAAATTACATTTTTTTAAAATTTAAGACACGTAATCTTCGGCAGTTTGAATTTAAAATGTTAAGTTAACAGTACTTTGTTAATTGACTACGTTTCTAGTAATTTTAAAAAAAATGTGATTTTTAAATAAGTTTTTAAAATGTTGTTGTGGATGTCCCTAAATATGAAAAAAAGTTAAGTTATAACATACATTTTTCTGAAGAAGACAACAGTAAATAAAGTTTGTCGAAACGTAAAAATGAAGAGTTTAATTGTTTAAAAAATTTAATCCATCATATAGAAACCAATCGCTACCCTCACGAAAAAAAGAAAAAAAAAAAAACCGTATAAAAATTATTCGTTCACATTCATTATTATTAACAAAATTATTTTTTGAACGTATGAAATTATAGTTACCATAAGAAATATTATCCATGGGCTAATGTACAATGATTTGTTACAATAATGAACACTAATTTATTTCACTCATGAACCTTGTTATTACTTAGTCAAACGATATTTTATAATAACAATGACACATTTCGTTCTGTAGATGAAAATTCACTCAATGATTGTATATTATTGATATCACGTATAGTATTTTTCTCAATGAAGTAACGTTGCTATCTGTTCAAGAAGATTGATTGTCTTGTTGCTTATGTTCCTTTCATTTGTTTCAGGCAAACGTCCAAAATGAAAATGAGTAAAGTAGGGAATCAGACCAATTCGCAAGATCCACAAGCCGTCAACTCTAGGGTGTTTGTTGGAAATCTGAACACATTCCAATGTTCAAAAACGGACGTGGAGAGGATGTTCCAACGATACGGACGATTAGCGGGTAAGCAAACGCGGAAAAATCTTACCACTTGCGGCTTATCTAGCGCTCGAGATCTTGTATTGTTTGGTTTTTTGCGTCGGTCGACTGCCGCACTTTCCTCATATATATTTTAACTCACAATCTGCCGGGCGATATGCTCAAGAGCCATTCACCTTCCTTTTCCTTTCGTGCTCTATAATTCAGACAAATTGTCTTCGTTGCGGCGGGCCGCCCGAGATTGTTTATTCACTTGGCCGTGATACGACCCTAGGAATTCAGGAAATAACGGGTCGTTATCTTTTACGACGTAAAAGGATACTGACTTTAGGAGTTCATGCTATACGCACATTTGTTGTCGTGTAGCGAAAATGTTAGAGTTAGTAGGGTGTATATTTTTTATTAATTTGTATTGCGGCGAATTGATTTTTCAAAGATATAATGTTCCTTGCTATATAATTCTGTTGAATCATTATATTTGCTTGTATGGATCGCCAACTGGCAATTCAGATACGTTCAGTATAAACGTTTATATTAAAATCGTCACAAACGATCAACGTCTGACTTGCATTGCTATTTTTTCAAACAGATCTAATAGTTTCAGATAGAGTAGATTCGGCTACGAATATACTACCAATAACGTTTCAATCTTGTTGTTTATGTGTTTGCGCCAACATGGTGTTGGGTCTGTCTAGCGCATTTACGTTAATTGACAATATCTTTGCAGAAAATACAATTGATAGATGTGCTGGTGTGGAATGGGCATCATTTTGAATGCGCGTTTCCATACAAAATCAACTATACGTTGTCAAATCGTATTGATCATACGGGAATTATACGGCCCACTTCCTCCCTTCCCAACGGTCGATGTTGAGCCACACTTGACCTCGGCATTCACAAGCTCTGCTTCATGTTACATGCTACAATGTATATTTTCTTAATATTTATAATATACAGGAAGTAAAGTAAGTAACTATGTAAGTGCTACTTATTGTTTTCCATACTAGCGGCTGTGCAATAAACATGCCAATATAGGAACAAGATAAATAAATAAACATCGAATAACAATCAATATAGTACAAAGATTTGCAACGTTCTAAAATATTGAAGAGAATAGAGAAAAATCCAAAGAAAACAGCATAGTAAATTCTGTTCCAGTAGAAGAATTTGCAAAGCAGATAGTAACATTAGCTTAAAATCAATAATGCGGTAGTGGATCCTGTTGATGTCTCAAACATCCTTTAATATACTTTTTTTTGTTAGTGAACCCAAGAGAATTAGTTATGCGCTGTGGGAATACTTCCTGCCAGCCACCCCTAATACCAAGGAAATATCTAACCATTGATCATTTTGAATCGTAGATGTAATTAATCAAATTAAAAGGAAAAAGTATATAATTCTTAATCAGATTCCATTTAAGTTAATAGCAAATATTGGTCCAATACGTTTAACCGCTTACTCAAATTGTTAATTTGTGTGATTTGTCGGATCATCGTCAGATTTCATTGACCTAGGTTTCTCTAAGGGTTTCGAATATCCGATGTAGGAATAGTATCATTACAGATAGATATCATAATGTTTGGAAAGATTCTTCAACTGTGCCAGCAATTGATTCTTTTATGAATCATGGAATAACTGAACAATAGAGAATATCTGCAGAAATCTTTTGTGATTTATCGTGGGTGTTTGATTGCGTTGATCACCGCATTTTAAGAGAGAAGTTGGAATATTATGGTATTCGCGGTATTGAAACCGATTTACTTATCATCCTGTTTGTAGAACAGACTACAGTATGTAAGGATACCGCCAGTATCTTTGGACGTTCCTCAAGGCTTTGTTTTGGGATCCATTATATTCATAATTTTTATAAATGATATCGCAAACTATCCAAATTGTCATCCATTTATGGGCGCTGACGATACAACTGCTGTGATAACAAGAACGGATAAGAATAAGGTGCATAATAGTTGTGTCCGGATGTTTGGAGGAACTCAGTGGATGGTTCAGTAGCAAAACTTATATATTAACTTATTGATTATTTAGTGCGTTCTTGGCTGGCATTCGGGCCATTCAGTTTGTGTTTTCTGTACGGTTTGTGATAGTCTGGGATTTTAAATCTACATGCGTTTTAATGTGTTGTTTTTCGTCTTTAACGTTACTTCATTTTAATGTAGTTTTTAACCAGATTAAATGTTTCGTGAAGAATTTTCTCTTACTGCGCATACAAAATTTTTAACACATCAATCTTACATAATAACACACCTTTGACGTTTTATTGCCAGAAGATGGTTTGGAAAAACCGAAACATGTCGCAGTAAATATATTAAAATAAAAAGGATTGGAATACGAATTTACCTTGTTATTATTTCAATATCAGCATACATTACACCAATCTCGTGGGACACTATAGATTATATATTAATCGTTATAAAACGAATACTATATTTAACCCTTTTCACTCAGATATAAATATTTCAATGTAGCAATCACATGTTGTACCAAAAAAGTTCGGTAAGTTCCACATGCTATCAAATAATATATTGAAAGAAATCATAAGAGATGTGAAATATGTACTTAACATGTATTATGATTAGCTTCATAGTAAGTTTTACAACGGCGTGATATTCCTGGAGTTAATCAGCTGCTACTATTAAGAGGTTTTTGTCACAGAAACGGATTATGAGATGTAGCATAAATATGAAATCCATAGATTAATGCAAATCGCATTTTGGAGATTACAAATGTCATCACTATATCCTATATTTATATTTAGGAGATTCTGTAACACCTTTATCGGAATAAGATTGGTCTCGAGACGAGTGGTGATTGTCACTCATATAGTGCAAGAAACAAAAATAATATAGTGTGCTTCTGAATAAATCAACTATTGCAAAAGGGGTGCCTGCATCATATAAAACTCTTCAATTTGGTTCAGGCACTTTAAACTGAAGGTATAGTGCACTTCTTTTCTAATGTCTCCCCCTACGACCTTATTTGATGTATTTTATAGTTTTGTAAATCAAATCTTATATTAAACAACAGACCAAGATAATTATGATTAACTCATACTTATAATTAATAATAAGTTATTGTATGAAACAAAATTATATTTTGCTTTTTAAGAACTTGTTCACAGATTACTAATCCGATGCCCTTCCTCATCCATTCTTATTATTATTTACTCTTTCGTTGTTTCTATTTTATCTTTTTTTCAGTTCAGAAGGCTAACTTGTTAAATATTGTAATAGTTTTGATACGGTGGTATTCATTATTAATAGTTCTATAAATTTTAAGTAGGTAGCCGAATGCTTTTATTTATCGTTCTGCTATCTAAGTTGTATTGTATTGCATTGGCTGCTAATTTTGTAAAAACGATTCACAAAGACTATCCTTTACCCGTATCGATATAATAAATAACATCTGTTAATTTCCGCTTGATTTAGCTGGTTTAGATATAATAGTACTAGCAACATATATATATAATATAAATGAGAAATAAATGTATACAATAAAAACAGATATGAACGAATAATACCAAGACAAAAACAATAGGAACACCTACGGTTCAGTGTACTCGCGATAACAATCAACAGATGAATATATGCAAATTTTTCATTGTTAAAATTTCTTTACCCTTCAAATATGTTCAGAAAATATAATTACTTCCTGGCCCACGATGATAATAGCCCTGTATGGCTTTTTTCTACCACCGAATCCGAGCTGAGCCGAAATACTTGACCTTGCTCTGCGGAAAATAGTATCGATATTTGGCCGTTGCAAGGGGGAGGCATTAGATCTGGAGGGCACTGTACATTCTCGCTAGTACAGCATATAATCCGTGGAGTTTTTCACCCTTAAAAGGAATATAATATAGTAGTTTATTATAAGTAATTATTCTATGGCTTGTGGTATATACTTTTCTAACTGATAAAAACCTATTGTGACTACTTTGTTTACACTACAAAGCCAGTTAGCGCATAAGTTTACTTGCAAATATGGAAATTCCAACTACATTTATAATAATAACTTTGACACATTGAGTGTGATAAAACAGCGTTCAGCAGAAGCAATGACCGACGGTATGGTTCTTTTAGCATTCCAGGGATGAATAAAGAACTTAAACAAAACAAAATATTGCAAAATGGTATGGATTTTATTTTTATCTTTGGGTGATTTTCTAACAAAAGAAAAGATTGACAAAGTTTTACTCTTAAGTGCGTTTGCCATGAAGAAATTTAAGTTTTAAATTAAATGAATTTCAATCTATAATGTTTAACCACTGATTTCTAAACAAACAATCTCACTTTCAAAATTGCAAAAGAGATACAAAACAGAGAAACAGAAAAAGGGGTAAATTTGAACATTTTAGGAGCTTTTGATATAAGGAAATAAATATGAAATATTAAAAGTTACCTTCTGATCATTCCTGCATTTTAGATATAATCGGTAGCGAAAAGCTAAGATGCTAGAAGATGTAGACATCCAACAAGTATAAAATGCGGTAAACTTTTGGGCTCATTTTCTACAGCAAGGGAGATAAATAACGTAAGGAAGATTGGAATCAAAAATTAGTAGAATCACTTAGTTTGAAAACCGGTTTTGTAAATGCTAAAAAAGAAAATTGAATATTTTTTAATGTAAAAGCTACAGGGATCAGTAAGCAACTTTATAGTAAGTTAATCAAAATTTGAGAAACAAGCTCTTTAAAGATTCATTCCATACTGCCAAACATCGAAATGGATATTTTAACTGAGATATTAAGATTCGTGAATAATGGTTTTGAAATTACTTACTAGCTAATTGAAAGTTTACTAATCAATTTACTTAGAATATTAAAGGAAAACAAGAGGCAAAGAAAATAGCAAATAAAAATGTGTTTAACGCAGTACATTGATTCAAACCTGCGGTCTGGAATTTTTTCTTAAAGCTAGTCCTGGTGGGACAAAAAGCCTTGCTTTATTATAAAGTTTACTAATTTACCTAATTCTTCGCGTATTTCATTTTATGCAAGGTAAAAATTCAAAAATTTTAAATCTACTCTAAAGTCTGAACCGTTTCTTTGCACGTCTCTTTTTGAGAAAAATAGACCTTGCCATAAGCAAAAAGAAATCAAATTTTACTTCACGCATGGCTGCTTTTCGATGATACGAGCTTAACGTAGCAATTGCGACGAACGAAATTTCCACGGCACACAGGATGCCTCGTCGCACGGCATCGGGTATAACACAGAATACGTACAAAGCAGCGACACATAAAAACATTTTACGACGCGCCAGAAACTTTACACAAATGTTCCCCGGAGTTTCCGGTTGGATTTTTTCCGGGGCCTATTCGACGCACCTATTTACTACGTTCGTATAGTCGCGAGACGAATTACGTATGTACATTGCGGATGTGTACATATGTATAAATGGAAAAACGTATCCACATCTGCAGGATCATTTCACGATCTGATGGAGTGCCGGCACGGCTGAAGGTGTTGATCCTTGGGGAACGTGAGGGCGAAATGTTTCAGCCTTATCCCGCAGACTGTTGTGCTTTAAACTTTATCGTCTCCGCCTCATGAAAATATAATCGTTTGTTATGTCATTCGTGCCTGTACCTGAAGTAATTTTCATTCACGCTCGGTGCCTACATTAACATGTAGTTCCTGCCAAATCCTTACGGATGTAATAGTATTAGGTACTGTAATAATGAAAGCAACATCAGAAATTAATGTAATACGTGGAGGCACTTCCTATTCCAGAAATACATAGCAAGATATAGAATAACTTAGAAAATGCCAAAGATATCAAAAATTTTTGTTACGCAATCAGTTCTCAGCTTACAAACATTCATGAAATTTATAATTCAATCCACGATTTAATGATAACTCTTTTGAGTTTCGAACGGTGGCCGATCTGACCACGATCTGCTGGTATGATGGAACGAAGGATCTGTTGAAATCCTTTGTTTAATTGTGTTGTCCACATATGCTACCTTACAACATACAGGGCAGTAGTCTGGTGGAGGAGGACAGAAGTGTCCTCCGCTAACCGCTGTTCAGAGACAGGCATTGCTGGGTATCACTGGTGCAACTAACAATACAGGGACCGTCTCTTTGGAGACCATTGTGGGCCTCCCCCCGCTGGAACTCTATGTGAGAGCGGAGGCAATGAATGCGATCCTTAGACTGAAAGCCAACAACCTGTGGAATCCCAACTTCAGGGTGGGAGGGCACACTTATACTACGGGCACGTTGCTGGGCGGGCCATTGCTACAAATGCCCACGGACAGCATGGCACCCGAAATTATCTTCACTGAAAAGGTGAAAATCTCCATACCGAACAGAGACCAGGCACGTAGTAAGATCACTGCTAGCGAAAACTGGTACACGGATGGATCCAAATCCAGCCAGAGGACAGGAGCCGGTATTTGTGGGCCCAGTCCTAATCAAAGGATATCCATAAGCCTGGGGAAACCTACAACGGTCTTCCAGGCAGAGGTATTCGCCCTTGCAGCCTGTGCAGAAATTTATTGCAAAAGGGGGGTACATGAGGAGGAAAATTAATATAATGACTGACAGCCAGGCTGTCATTAAGACAGTCTCGAACCCCTTAACTAGGTCAAAACTAGTTAGGGACTGCAAGCAATCCCTCAATGCACTAGCACGAGACTACACGGTGTCTCTGATTTGGGTGCCGGGACATGAGGATATAAAGGGCAACGTAATAGCCGATGAACCAGCCAAGGAGGGCTCTAAGAGACACTTCATGGGTCCAGAGCCCGTATGTGGGATTACTAAGGATTCCGCAAAAAGGGAGATCTGGACCTGGTTAGATAAAGAAAGTACAAAGAAATGGAGGTCGACTGAAGGTCAACTCCATACCAAAACGCTGATAGGGGATGGGGATGGTAGTTTCTCAGAGAATCAATAGGGATGGTACAATGAGTACCTAGTTCAAGTGCCCAGACATCAAGTGCCCACCCTAACTTGAATGAATGAATGAATGAATGCTACCTTACGCAATGCATGCTATTAACGAATGCCTAAAGTGAACTAACCTCCCTTTTTTGTTGTTATTGTGGATGCCATCTGACATGAAGTCTCCGAAAACACTGCAGCGTTTGTGTTTAGTCTCCCATTTCTTACCTATTAAATTACACCAGCCATTCAAAATCCTGGTACATCCGCCTATCTTCTGCTGAATCTTCGTCGGATATTTCTGGTGCTTCAGGTAGTTCTATACAAATAGCTTCAACATCCCTGATTTCATCATTCTCCAAAATATCTATTACATCTTTTAACTTGATACCACTTAAAATAAATAAAAAAGAGTCTTGTAAGAAATACATATTTCTACCCTGAATGCCTAGCGTGTTCATATGAACACACCGAAAAATAGGGGCTCTAAAAATCGCTTCACATCATATTTTGTCAAAACTTTAGTTCTATAGCAAAATTTAAAACTAATAATTTCATAGTAAATTCAAGCAAAAATAATGATTTCTTTAAAATAAAAAAAAAACCTTACTTACTTGATACTCAAATCCGAGGCCAATTCTAAATCAACGAAATTACTCCTGCTAGGTTCCATCGTAAATAGCAGAGTGATTTACAAAACCTCATCATTCGTATTATTAATGATGTGTAAATTATTTAAACAAAAGTAAACAGCAAAATAACTATGAGACTCTAATAAAAACAATAAACGTTTGTGTTATCCGTGATCATCTGATCACGCTCAGCGCTATTGAGAATTTAATAGCCCCTAATATAACCTCAAAGCTGTATATTAGCACAGATGTTGCAAATAGTGTTAAGGATTTTCTTTATATTTCTTACTGACAAATTGGTGCGTAAAGGTGTTGGAAGTGTTCATCATTTGCTCCTTCTTCGGCAGTTTTGTTATTATTTCATTTGGGTTTTAGATATCTGAAATATCCATATAGTGTTCCCGCTCAATTCCAGGTACGGTACCCTACTCTGCTTGACAGGCCGCAATAAAGTCACTTTGCTGTGTGTCCGGATATTCAGTAATGAAAGGAAACGAAAAAGGCGATGAATTAGCAAGAAAGGGATCATCTGCTTCATATGCCCAGAACCTGTTCTAGGAATGTCTAAAAACACAGCACGAGAAAAGGTAAGAAGTTGGGTCAAAGAGAAACAGAAAGAACACCGGAATAGTACAACCAAGCAAAGAGACCACCAAAAGAACTACTACAGCTCAGTTGGAATCCATGCGGCTCCATCCACCCTGGCAAATTTTATAAAAAAAAAATAGAAAGAGAATACTTTCAACAACAAAAGAAAAAGTTACCATAGCAAAATGGTTGGATAATGCAATAGTAACGATTGAATCTATTTGCCATGGGTCACAACTTGTAAGCTAAGCGTGCCGTTACAGTGGAAAACAAAAGAAAGTTATAAGTGTACTACGATCCGCCCTTGTCAGCAATTACAATAAATTTATGTGGTATCGATTTGATGGACGAAAATTTGTTAGGCTGTAGAATAGACGTACGTGGTCTCTCACCTGGCTTTTCGATGTTGCTATGGTAAATTCTTGGCTCATCACAAAACAAACCAGGGAATTAAAAATTCTATCTACGATTGTGCATGCGCAGATTCTAAAAAATATTTCTAGGATTACTTCTTAGGCGGGGATTACAAAGGACAAATATTCTCGGAACAGAAACCTCTGCCCAAGACAAAAAGGTTGAGGCATCTTTGTCGCATGCCGTAAAAGATATTTTCTTTCGGCATGATTGTCTGATCCGTAACCACGGGTACGGTAAATATTGCGGTGCGAAGCCACATAACGAATGAAACAAATGCTCAAGGTTGCTTTCACGATATGAATGGATATATTTCGTGAAAGGTAGGAGCAAGCAGCTCCGTCCCCAAATCCATGTGGCTTTTATAATAGGCTACAATTTTTTTGGGTAAATACCTTATTGATAATAACTTATTGTTAAAATAAACAGTAAGTTATTTACGTACAAACAGGTTGCAACACATTCATACTCGTGAAAGCAATGTGAAAGATTTACTTTATGCACAAGCCCTTCATTCACGCAATGAGTGAAGTAGACTGCTTGAAGTCGCATTATGAAGCAGACGATCTACCGTGAATGATGAAAGTTTCGTTCCCTATACTACGGCAAACACGAAATATTGGAGAGAAAATAACAACTAGCCTATTAAAAGATGCAGTTCCCATTTGGTAACACCGAGTGTAATGGACATATTAAATATTTGTATAATCAAGTACCTAATATTTTCTGTTAAAAACTACAAATTTTTATCAAATGAATTAGCAAAAAAAAACAAATCTACAACTTCAAAATTAAATATATAACGCAATAACTGAAAAGTTTGTTTAATTCCTAGTACTTCTCCTTTAGATATAATCTCAAACGATTTTTAATCCTTAAAAAGGCATTCGAATCATTTCCAAGTACCCGACGCTACCTGCATAATACCCCTGCTCGCCGCGTCCACCCGATAAGCTGGGAACGTTAGACTGTGACGGTGCCCCTGGAACTAACCGGGCATTATGAATGACGGGGATGCTACCTATTTAGAAATGTATAAAAAGCCTTCATTAGGGGCTGGTCGTTCCTCAACCTTAAAATTCAGTAGGTAGTGTTTCAGTTAGAGTAATTGCTGATATACGACTTAATAATATTGGACATATTGGTAGGGCCTTGCAATACACGTAGATGTTGTTCAGTTACATATAACAGTGCTGTAAGGACTGAATGTATAAAGTGTAAAGTAGGCTTATGTAGAAATTGTTTTGTTGATTTTCATTCTATAAGTAAGTGTAATACGTGTATAATTATTATATTCGTTTATCATATAATCATTGTACATTAAATATAATAGAGATATTTGACAGATTTTTTTCAATTTGTCCAGTCCAATGCGTGTTCATATGATCATGGACTGTAAGTTAGTAAGTACGGATGTTTTATTAACATTTTTATTATATTTGCTTTGGGTACACTCTCTTAAATATACCTTTTAAAAATTTTGTGAAAATTCTTATATAGATAAAGAATATAGTTAATTGTAGTATAAAATAATACAAACTTATGCTATTTTAGAACGACATAAGGCCAGAATTTGACAACCAAGCAATAATTTTGAAGAAAAAAAGGCAAATTGTATCTGGAAATATGCCTATATGCAGATATACAAAAATTGCACCCAGTTACCTTAATGAAGAGTCATAAATTGTATTTTGTCTGTGTTTTGCTTATCTTAGTGAGATGCGCCGGTATATTGGAATATACTGGGAAAATTTGTACAGCTCTGAATGGTTCAGTTATATGCTTATTGGCATTTGTTATAATTTTATATTTCGAGTATGCCTTCACCACATACTTTGACCCACCTCCTTAAACAAATTGTACTTTGCCTAATTTCCAGTTAAACATTTTCGCAAATTATTATTCGGTCGCTGATCTCGGCTTGCGCATAAAATTAATTTATATCTATAGTGAATCTACGTCGACGTGAAAAATTGTTTAGGTGAATAAACAGAGCTTTTAATATTATAGGGCGTTATACGTAAGGGAAAATTGGTTTTATGCCTTAGGGAAAATTGAATTTTAAGGGCACCGTCGCGCTCTTTCTTGTATCGCGTTAAGCTCATTTATAATTCACAGTCGGCACGTAAAGGGCAAATCATTCAATTTCATCCAAGTTTTATGCCGAAATATTAGGGCGCGCGCATTTCGGGGCCGTAATATGGAGAGGATATTACCAAAACATGAGGCGAAGCATAAATAATTACTAAGAACGTTGTTATTTATAATTAACGTGAATGTACTACAGGCGAAACTGAGTAACTAATTACAGGTAGACATACTATTTTTGGTATTATCGGCATTAGATCGGTATTTTGTACGTTATTTGAACAATATTAATTTGTTAGAAAAGCTTTAATATTGGGAACGTCAACAAGTTACAAATAAAGGTTGTTTAAAAGGAGACTATAAAGGTTTTTATGTCGTCGTTGGTGTATATAGACAGGGTTTCCCATGGAATTGACCAGTTAAAAGTTTTAATTTTAACGCTAAAAACTTAATTTTCTTTACGCTTTCTTTCAGGGTACAATGCCTCTTAGCAGACCTGTTATGCACGACGATGATTCCTACTGAACTGCAGTAGTTCTTCGGCCTTCTTTTCTAATGATCTCTTAATAAATATTTTCCTATGAATTGACCTGAGAATATTGTTCTGGTGTTTTTTGTGTTTTCCTTTGGCTTAATTACTCGCTTGCTCTCGTGTTATGTTAGATACTTCTAGAGCACAACTCATTGGCTTTTTCGTTTCGTTGGGTTCCAAAATATCCAAAAATATCCGGGCACCCACAGGAAAGCAACACTATTGCGATCTGTCAGGCTATTTAGTTCTCGACAACATTCCCACATCATTCTCGATTGTATCTTGCGCTTCATTAATTACGTTAGATGTGCTTAAAGGGCCACGGCATGTTTTCCTAGTGGAAAGGCGATCATAGGGTTTCTCATCTTCCTATAGATTCCATCTCCAATCTCGCTTCCGTCTTTGATCCATCTATAAACCAGATCAGTTCTCCATACCTATCTCTGTATTGATTCCAAGCTTATAATCTGTAATTTTTACTTCGAAATGTCTGTTAAAAATATATGTCGCAATCATGTCGTCTGATCTGATTCCTAGGCGATAGTCTTCTCAAGGTGAACAAAAGCATTGTGTTCTACTTCTGTATATCTGTCAGAACCAAAAACTGCTTGAACATAACCGAAAACTGTAAAGGTAATTGTTTCTGTTTTTACGGGTCACTGTAAACTCAGAAAGCACTTACACAGAAACTCTCCGATTTAAAAGACTACGAGAAAATCTGGCGTATTTTGTATCACTGCCCTGCCACTATAAGAATCAGATATACAGACTTTGGGAAGATTGACCCTTTCGACCTTGTAACTATACTAACTACACTAAATCCCTAAACTAACTAAAGCATATCTGCCACTTGATAGATTTTTTAAATAAAATGTTCTATTCTTTCATTGCCTATTATCATAAATATTTACAGCAGTTTGCTACTTAATCTTTGTTCACCACACCAAAATTTCATACGTGACTATGGATCTGGTTAATGTAAGGTATGTAAATCATATTTGGTCTTAACCCCCATGTTTTTTCAAGGAGTCTTTTAGCCAACACAAGTGTTATTGTCATCAGTCTAGTTTCAATTCTTTGAATCTGTTGATGTTGGTATTTTGGGATTTATTAGTGATCCTTTCACCCACGTTGGCAATCCAATGTACCGCAGTCTAAGCTATTGAGAAGCTAGAATTCTTTCGAGCAGAACTTTCCGACAACCAATCTTGCACCAAATGACAGGTGTGGGTGGCGTAGTCGACAAATTCGTCAGAACGCCTAAATACTCTTCTTCGTTAAAGTTTTTGCCTGTTTTAAAGAAGTGGGGTGCCATGACATCACCCCCGCTTGAGAAAACTCTCAGGACGTAAACGTTAGCTGGTTTCTGTACAACAGAAACATTTCCAGGCAGTCATTTTGGCATTATTAGTGACAAATAATCTGATTTATTCGTATATGATTTACACCGAGAAAACTCGATTTGGCGTATGGTTTTTTCACTCACATCGACAATCGACACCAATTCTTTTACTCGACAGCCCTGGATTCCCGATTAGCTTCTGATCTATATCAATCTAATTACGTTTTGATGGAGGGGCAATAGATGCTAAAAAGCATAAAAAGTGTCATTTTGAAGAATTATTTTCTGGTTTTAATGCATTAACAAAGCGTTGATTTTTAAACAGGCTGCCACAGATAGGGCTTCAAAATTTAAGGGGAATAGACTTTTTGGTGGAGGCGCTGGCTCAGCGTAGGTCTAGACTTTTGTTTGGTCCGGTATCATAGCTAAATTAACAATATAATAATGTGCGTACAAGCGTACAAAGAAAGCACAAGTAAAATTGTCATTCCTTAACACTTTCCTTTGTAAACAAGAAAGAAGATAAAGTAGGTGATATTATAGTAACTACAATTATACTTTGTATTTACAAAACAAGCGCTAAAATTCCCGGTAAAGAAAGCACACTCTTAATTTCTACAATAGATTTTGATTGTATGGACAGGCAAGCACATTATTGTGTATAAAAAATAAAATGATCGATGAAAACTATTTCACGAGATTCGCACGGATATTCACACCCACACATTATTCTAATAGCTAACAATAAGTAACGCTGACAAATTATAATTTAAATTAACCAATTTATTAAGGCTAACAAGATCGTGATATATTGCCGCCGGTAAAAATACCGCATTCACGGAACGTAACAAATATCTATATTCCATGTTAGAAATTGAGGGTGTAGCAACGAGCTTAACCGATTGAAATGACGTTGCAAAAAAATAGGATAAAAATGTCGTAATCCCAGAAGAAAATTTCCATACGGATCCTATTAATTACGGTACACCCTGGTTTGGAAAAAAAGAGGTCGGGATAGAATGTAGAGGGTGCGAAAAACGCGACGTCATTTCATAAAAACACACCTAGTACGTGAAATTAGTATTTACGGTGCAGTCGTGCGAAAAAAGAAACAAATGGCCGCCGGGTATAACGCTTGAAAACTCGTAGCTAACATTTTAATAGTTTCGTGACTGGAATCATGATGACGTCTCCAAGGTATCTATTATATCATTTCTGTTAATAACTTAGAAAGTCCTGTGATTCATTCTTCTAATTAAGAGACCATAGTATACAATATTTATTATCAGCAGAGACGAAGAAAGTTGGTTTTGAGAGCTAGTTTTGACAGCATGCGTACAAGTAGGCCAGTTACAGAGATTGTAATATATGGTCGTGTTATTGACACCCACTTATGATTAGACCATTATCTTCGGCTTCATATATAGGTCTACAGCTTGTTCTAAGAGGTATCCAAAACACAGCACAAGAGCAAGTAAGAACTTGGATAAAAATGAAGCACAAAGAACGCTGAAACAATATAAGCATGCAAATTGATGAAAAGATTTTGTTAAAGGACCATCAAACTAAAAGACTGAAAAGCTACTGCACTTCAGTTAGGAAAAATCTTCGTATAGTAGCAGGTTTCTTAACGGAACACTGTGCACTGAAAAACATCTCCAAAAGATTAGGATCATCACAATACATGCCAAAAATTGAAACCACAGAATTATCGTAATCAATCAGCCAAAGATCAGCCAATACAAATCATTTCAAGGTACCAGAATAGTGCAATGGCTAGTATAATTTAAAGGGCAAAAGAAATGAAAAGAAAATGGGCAATGTCAAGACTACCACGTCTCTGTTTTGTAAATGTGGAACCAATAGTAGAGAATAATAAAAAAATAGTGGAAGATTAAGTAGAAAAGGCCAGGAAGCTGCAATGTTTCCTGAAACTTCAGGTCAGACTGTTTCTATAAAAGAAGAAATGAGAGAGAGAAAAAATTGACACTGCTAGGGACAATTAACCCACCCACAAATATGCCAGCAGACGTTTATTGCTCCAGGCTATAGTTAAAGCCTAGTTAAATAAACTAATTCAACTAGAAGGAAATGCAATAGACCTATTGGTCTCAATATTAAGGAATGTTACAACAAATGTTACTTTTTTTAGCAATACTTATAGTGCCTGATTTTCTATTTTTCGTTACTATGTAGCATTGCGTATAAAACACCACAAGAACATTTACTTTGAATAGGGAACTCACAAAAAAAGGTCTATAAATATATTCTTTATTCGATGTATGTCTAGGGTTAAATATGCCAATCGTGAAAAAGAAGCAAATATCGATATATGACATGAAATCGAATTATTGTGCCAAGAGTAAAAGTTTAGATGGGTTTCTGCGATCTCCTTTACCCATGTCAAACTCAGGAGTACTCTAATCCATTGCAATCAAAAATAGACCAGCCAATGTTTATTTTTCCAACTATTTCATCAAAAAAAAACAAAGGATACAGCTTCAACTATTTGCCATGCCGTGCTCTAAAAGCACATACAATTCATAATTATCTCTTACTTTCGTGCCAACATGATAATTATGGCCGATAAATGAATCCTTTTTGTTTGTTTTTTACATGCATTTGCTAGTGAGATGTTGAAGCCTTTACTTACAACGAATGGCGCGAACATCCTAGTTGAGTTTACTGTTCAACGCCAGTGCTTTACCTAAACCTGAAGGATCAGGTTCAAGGTTGCCGCTTTCTTTACCGCTTCCATTTTCACTATTTCGAGATCTGTAGACTCCTGACCGTAGTCTAGCGCTTGTTGCGGTGCCAGATTTCTGCAATAGCGGTACACATGTACTGTATCCTCGGTTCCACATTCACAGAACCCATACGTATTGGTCTTCTTCCTCAGTTTCTTGAAATGATACTTCAAACAGCGATAATCGTAAATGCGCCTGTAAGAAGCTTTAATTCGGTCTGTTGAATTTGGATAAGTTTTTGTCTACGTTTGGCAAAGAGTTGACTAACCTTTTAGCTGTCGATCGGTTGGATGAATCCAGACTCGGTAAGTTAACTCTCAGTCAGATTGCGAACTTGTATGATAGGACGCAACCTGACTGAGAGGGCTAAAATTGACATGGGGCCCACAATAGATCTTTCTGACCAAGTTATCTTCTCCGGGTTATACCCGCCCATGAGAAAAAAAACCTTTTAGCTACAAGTTATCCATAAGTTTCTTACCAGAGAGATAGCGACTTCCCACGCTCCTATAGTGGGAGTTCCAATTTTATCTAGACTATGGAAACGTTCAGGATGGGTTCTGGCCTAAGGAGCTGCTAGCTCTTCATTCGATCATTTTATCGAGCCATCTCGTTACTTTTAATGCGGGAGTATCCCGGCACCCATACAAGAATAACTTTTTCTGAAAGCCTGCCCTCAAGCACTCCATATCAACTGGGAATAAGAGCTACTTGCCTTCATGGCGTTCAACTTAGTTTAGTTATCAGTGCATATATGTATAGGTGTTAGCACCCTCATTCCTTTCTTGAGGTTTTCCTGGCCGCAGACATCTATGACAAATACTTCTGCTTGAAAGTTGAATGAGGTTTGCTCCAACACCATTGAAAGTTGGTAACCGACAACTGCGATCTGCAGCCATTGTTCCATCTTGGACCCACCCCATTTTACCACATCAATCACACCTTTACTCATATTTTAATCGCATATAATATCTGGTTAATTCTCCCGTCGAGCTTGATGGTGAGAGCTTGATAGAAGTAATACATTTCTTTTTTCTTTAACTTGAACTTATAGACCTGGTAAACAACTTTTGCATATTCAACAGAAAGCTGTTTACTTTTTCTTAAGGGTCCATTCTTGTTAAATTGAAATTAATATACACAAATCTCTAACACTTCTAAATTGGTAAACCAGCAAATAAATAAGTAAAATACTATATAACACCGCTTATTACATTTCTTAAATAATCATTAGTATTTTGTTTAAACTTAAATCTTTAATTCCCACATTATAATTTGTTAAATCTTTTTAAAATATTTTTCATTTCCTAAACAATTATATTTGGATTTACAGATTTATAAACGTTTAAATTGCATTATTTTCTCTTTTCATTATAACTTGTATGAATACCACACATACAGTTACAAATTCTGCAGATACATCAATTGCAATATACCTACTTATTATAAAAAGCTAATATATTGGTACTAAGATTTCACGTATCAACATAGTCCTCGATAAAAATAATGCTATTTGCTTGATTAGTTTTGTTACGTTGATGTCCTTTTTCATGCTATCAAAAAATATTTAAAATCATTATACAGATATTATTCTAACATGTTTTTTTATTATTTATTGATATATTATCGCATTTGAAAAATTTATAGTGGTGTTATTGTAAGTATCTTCATTTTCATCTATTAAGAAAATCTTATATTCTAAATTAATTCTAAATTTCTTTGTAGTTCACCTTAGAATGTTCCTAGAACGAAACATATAGTGAAAAATTCAATTTTAATTAAGTACATAGATACTTATTTAGAAAAGCTAAGCATAAATCTTCTGAAATAATGTGGTTCAGAGCAATATTTCTACACATTCTGTCTTACTTTCGGAAAGTCCATTTATTTCCGAAGCAAATTTTTTCCTGTTAATTAATCTGTGTACAATATTTTTTGAGTCTATTTTGTTACATCTTTCAGTGAAAATCCTATCTTCCTAAGCTCTAATAGCTTATATGATTTTTTTTTTTACACAAATCCTGCAAAAGGGCTTCAAGATCCAGCATTATTCCTTCAAGATTACCGAAATATGAATGTACATATTTTAACATTCCATTACACTACGTCTTATCGAAACAACGCCAACTAGGAGTTTTTGTATCCGAAATATAGAATCATCTGTAGCTTTCTTATGTAAATCTCAGTTATAAATTATTCCGGAATCACGGTAACGTCGTCTCCATTTCGAATATACACTTTTATTCCTGATAGTCTTCATCTATTCGTCTATTTTCAGTGGGCAATGAGTTGTAAAATATTTGACTTACGGCCCGGAATTGTGTAAAAAGCGCGCGAGCGAGAACAACGACGACAAGGACACCTCCCTCGACTCCTTAAAATTGCGTTATCGTCTTTTCGTTCATTTCCCGCGCGACGACGTTAAGAATTCCAATGGGCTGTTCATCGACACTCTATTGGACCGTGATTTATTTGTATTAAAATATACGACTGTTATTTGAAATGTAGCGTGGCCGTGACCAGCATCGATGATCAACTGATTAGGGAATTATAGAATGTAACACGGCGATTATTATTTTGTGCCAAAAGAGAAACACGGAACCAAGAAAAATGGTATTCGGTGCCTGATTTTAATAAGGCGTCGAATATTTGAATAAGATTTTCGTTCCAGAAATTAATATACTCTTATGCATAGTTCCTACAGAATTTTCTATGATTGAATATGATGAATTGGTAGGCTTGAGCTGTTGGCAAACCCGTAATACCGTCACTATTAAAGAAGTAGAAAAAGAAGCCAAACCACACAGGATATGACAGAAATATTTGACAGTAAGGTGCGTTATCTTGAGTAGGGTGGGAGAAGGAAAGCAAAATGGGTTATCACTTTACCTGATAAGCACTGCCACTTCCGTAACCACGACAATGGTGATGTACGCCAGAAAAGTTTCGAATGAACACTCCAAATACAAATGAATAAATAAAATTTCAATGAATTTTCAGTCAATTGGCGCTGAAAGCATTAGAGGCACATAAATGCAACTTGAAGCTGATCTGGAGCTGTACAAAAACTCTAAATACATTGGCGATGGCTATCTATCCTTAATTTTACTACTTTGGCATTCAGTCATTCGGGGAAATGAGAAAGCAGACACCTTTGCAGAAAAGGACGCTGTTAAGCAATTTCATGGACCCAAGCCTGTCATTGGCGTAGCACTTAAGGTAGTTTCACAGTAAACCAATCTCTGAGTAAAACAGAAGTTGATCCAATATTAGTATAATTGTCTTGGTTTGGTATGGTATTTCACCTAGACATGTCAAAAGCAAATAATTTTGAGTTTCGGTCTTGATATGTGACTCCAGATTCAGAAAGCTACATAGAATTTTGTTCTCGGATGAGACTGATTATGTTTGGAGGACGAAGAGACATTTTCTGCCGTTGTCTTGCCGCAACAAGCTTGATCTTTCCTTAAAAGACTTGAAAACAATCTCACTCACACGAAAGAAATTCTGAGCTTTGTTGAAGGCAAGGACTTTAAGATAGCGTTCTTCTCTGCAACAGGCCCTAGTAGCTTTAATGGACTGGAGGATTAATCGAACCAATGGGATGCTATCTCTTGTAATGTAATGCAATGTAACCATGGCAAGAAACATGTCAATAAGAATGGATATACAACGTTGATTCTTTTGATACAAGTGATACACACTTTTATAATATCGTGTATTATTGCATATGCTGTCAGTATTTATAATTCTAGTTTTCTCTGTGAATAGTGAAATGAAAATGAAAATACCGGTTTACCGATAAATTACCGGTAATTTTTTTTTCATGTGTGACATTAATGGGGATTCCCCAAGAAAATAGGGTTAGAAGTTAGGTTAGAATAATATATATTTTGCACAATCTTAAGGCATAATATTAGAATTTTGTAATAAATATTTGTATTTAATTATTTTACAATTGTTGGAAGTAAAAAAAAAAGATATTCAAGGTTCAAATTTTAATGTTATTTTACAACAATGTTGCATTAATGTCCTCTCATAATGTGGTGTATTCAAAATTGCTATTAATTTAAATACGTGAAATGTTGTTCTTATAGATTATTATTTTAAATATTAAAAAATAAGACATTTACTTACTCTTTAAGAAAAACGATTAAACATTTAAAAATCTTAAAAAACTCCATGTATGCTAACTCAACTTTTTTCGTGAGATAAATAAAATCCACACAAAAAAAAACCAACAAAATGAGAGAATTGCAATTGTACTTGTTAACAAAGGCAGGTAGGAAAAGTGGGGTGTTTTGCTTCCTAGCGTCCTAGCAACCGTCCTAGCAACAACTGAACATTAATCTCGCTTTTCTTTGCGTTGCTTTTCGTTATCCATCTTGTTTGAGACTTATTTTCTTTTAATTCCTACCCGACTTTTTTTTCAATTTTTTGTTATTTTTGTTGAGGATTTTTTGATTCCTTTTATTTCTGACTAACTCGATGGAATGGAGGTTATACGTTTCTAATCAAAAATTTTTGTCAGTTTCTTTTCTATATTCTCCATTCTAGGGCATTAAAGCGGCTCTCAATCTCAAGAAAGTTTATATTAAAATGAAACAGGAAGCATCTCCCATAAAATTAATAATTGGGTGTATTGTTTTTTTTTTTTTTTTATTTTCAATGTCCCTTTAGACCTTTAAATATCTGTAAACACAATATTTCGTAGATAAAAATTTTTGGTGTGGATTTTTTATTTACCGAATTACCGGTAATTTTTTTGTAATTTACCGGTAAATTTACCGATCGTTTTTTGGTCAATTTACCGGTTAACATACAATCCTTATCTGTGAATCTGTTAATTTGGTACATATTTATTTTACCTTACTTTCCTCAGCTCCAATTGTTTATCTACAACTGTTATGTTTTTCATGATTAAAAAAAAAACGTTTTGTGCACATTCCACGAAGTTCACGCACAAAAAAGAAACACGCGCAAGCATTTAATTATAAATTTCAAATGATCTGGTAATTAGCGAAATGAAAAATGCACACTGCGCAACGTAAATATCCCGTTAATAATTCACAAACGGACGGTATAATTTCAGGATTTACCTGTTATTCGCAAAGCGATTTGAATAAATACGGAAAACAATGGGGAGAAAGAAAATGGAACAATACCGATATTGCAACTGTGGAATTTCAAAAACAGCTGTACCCTATAACTCGATTCCGATGCAGTATGTTTATTGACTCGTATGGGTTTGCGAAAACTGATTGATTTTGATTTTTTTTTTTTTGCAAATCGCATGAAACAAAGCAAATGGATTTATACTGACAAGAATTGGATTTAGGTGACATACAAAGTGACAATCGTAATAAATGAGGGAAAAGAGGAAAACAATAACGAATATACAAAATAACGTATAGATATGTATTTACAGAAGAAAACAAAAACATTTATTCATATATTCGATATAAAATTGATTTTACTGTTGATGTCATGGCGCATTGTGTTGAATCACTATTTTGAGTGGGAAAACCATTCATATTTCATAATAGTAATAATCAAAACTTCTAATAAATATCAAATTTTACCAATACTGCAATTTCAAATTCTAATGTAATTTATATTATCATACTGTATACTATTTCTAAGCATGACTGAACAAATTCTTACGTATTTTTATACTTATCCATGTACAGCTACGATCATCTAAAACGAGATCCCTGTAACCAAACGTTGACGTTATCGACACTATGTAGGAGTAAAGCAGATAGGGAGAGTACGTGAAATTATCCACTGTAATTTTGCAGGTGTATGGTCGTCGTTCACCTGCGTATGAATTATATTTAAGTACTCTTTCTTTACTGTTGCATTATAATTGTTAATAGTAAAATTCTCATTTATAATCAGAACAGCATTTTCTTTGAAATTTATATGAAAACAACTTAACCGGTATATGATGGGAAATCGTTAATATTTATGTAATGGCTTAATAAAAGATGTATAACACGAAAGCATTATTACGATTAAGTAAATGTCCGTTTTCTTTTCATGTGTGAAATAAGTGAAAACTGTGGATGCATGAAATTTAAATGCGTTTTGGCAGTTAACAGTTTTATTAAAAACTAAACATTTACATTTACATTAAAACACACTTGTTAAAAGCAGTCATATCTATACGTTAGGAAGTAAACATTAAAGGTTTGAAGAAAAGGACAAGGAGAGGAACCGCAATTAATATTGGATTTTTTTTTAGTTTTACATCCCTTTCTTATTGCTCTATTTATTTGCAAGAATAATTTTATACTGATTACCTGTCAGTTGACTTACAAATTACAAAATTACCTGCGTTATTATCTACAAGTAGGTTTACAGCTGGCCTTCCAATCCTATTCTTTTCAGGGAGTGTAGGATATCAGAAGACCCCAGATCAGGTAAGTCTCCCTCTTCGATTTCACACGCTCCCAAGTGCAACGCTCTTGAGTTGCACAGTGCTACGCAATTTGAGAGGAAATGGATGGGTATTTCACCTGATACCCCACAAAATCTACATTCAGATTCCTTTCCGAATCCAAGTTTACTCAGATATCCTTTCACTTTACAATGCCTGAAAGTATTCCTGTTAATATGGGAACATTGCTCTTACTCAGGTTGATGCATTCTGTAAACCTCTTTTGGTTGTAGGTTCCCAGAGGAGTTTTACTTTTCCTCATTTCTTGGAGATTCTCCCAATATTTGGATTTTCTCTGCTCCATTTCTCTTTTCAGTTTCTTCAGTATTGTACTGCTACTTATTATCCCACAAAAGGTTATCCCTACAAAAGGTATTCCATCCCCTTTTTCTGCAGGATTATACGTTATCTCGTATCCTTCCACTCTTGCGTTATCCGGAACCCACAGGAGGGTTACTTTATTCCCTTTGCCTACCTCGTTCTATTAATATTGAATTGGATGCATCTTTCAATAGTGGATGTTTCCGCCTGGAAGATACTTGAGTATTTGCCCAAGCTTTCGAACTCTAGGCCCATATATTCCTATTCTAGTTCCCTCTGCCATTTTGGAGTCATCAGTGTACCATTTGATGGTCCTTCTATTCAAATTAAAGATGGCGTTATGATCCCACTCGCTCTTGTTACTAAGCTTTGTGGTGAATTTTTTCACAAAACTGATTTTTTGTTGACATGTCATCCCCGGGCATGTCCAAGGCTTGATCGCCGTCAGGAGATTCCGGTCTATGCCTAATCGTTCCTTCCTTGACCATTCTGAATGTGGTTCTGTTTGCCACGCTTACTACCACAATATGAAGGGGAGAGGGGGAGGAGGTAAGAGCTAATACTACCTCGATAACTGCTGTTGGGTAAGTTCTCATAGGTCCAGTTATGCATACGCATGCTAATATTTGCACTTTCGAGACATTAATTCTCGCAATGGCTAGATTAGTTCTTTTACTGCAAGCTACTGCTGCATAAGTGATGTTCGGTCTCGCTAGCGCTGTATACATCCAAAGCAGTGTTTTTGGATTGCATCACCAATTTTGCCCTGCAAAATTTTTTGGCCTTATTGGTTACTTCACGTTCATGCATGTTCCGTAGAAGTTTATTGTCTAGGGTAAAGCCTAGGTATTTAATCTTCGTTTTCCTATCCATATTTTGCCCATCCATTTTTATGATTTTGAGATTGAATTTTCTGTCCCTAGTGAGTGCTACTAAGGTAGTATTAGTGGGGTTAACATTGAGCCCCACCGATTGACACAATCTTCTCGTAAAGTTTAATCGCTTTTTTAACTATGTCACAGAGGGTATTCTCAAATTTGCCTCTTGCGTATATGACAATATCATCAGCGCAATCCTTGACAAGATATGCCTAAATCAGTCAGCCCGCATAAGAGTTCGTCTAGGGAGAATGTAACTCCTCTAGTCGTACTACCCGAGATAGTCTTAGCTTATAAATTTATAGTTGACCAATTTTGTATGTCATATACATAAGTTTACGCCTTCCCTCCCTCCCTCCCTCCTCTGTATCGCTAGGAATGGCTATGATATTCTATAACTGTGTCATTTTAGGTAATTGTAAGTATACATATCCTACTCAGCATCTACTTTTTTATTTTTTTTTTGTTAATATTTCGAGGGTTTTGACCGCCTACCAAGCCAAAATTATCCACGTGAGCCGAACAATTCTACTTTTATGCTATTATGGATTGCAAAATTGCTTCATTGTTAACACCCACGTAGAAAATCATGGGTTACATTTTTATTTGTATGTTTCAAGGTTTTTGGGCAAGACTGTATACATTGAAATAGGGTTTCTCTTGATTGTACTTCTGCTATTATTTTATATTAATAACTGTGAATTATTTACTAACATTAAGCGGTAAAAATCATGCTCATCTAGTTGAAACACGGTTATTTACATCATCTTGACTATAACAGTAACAATATAATGAATACGGGGAAAGGGCATTTTGCTAATATAGCAGCTAGAAAGTTACGCTCTTTTATAAACCCATCAATCATCGTAAAGAATGCCAGTCACTAATGTGTTAATATATTAAGCGGGAGATCCAAGGGTGAAGTAGCAAACAGCAACCGTTTCGCTAATGTCCGACACGCTAGAAAAACAAAAGTCTGTAGCACGCACACGTTTCCTCCGTCAGCTCGTTCGCTTTAGGCAGGGAAACATATCTGAAAGGAGAACAATTAATATCAATAAAAGTCGGCTAAAGTATTTATGGCTAAAGTTCTAAGAGTCGAAGATACGGAAACGTGTATTCACAGTCTATTGGTCGTTGATGAAGAGGGTATATTTTTTATAATTAGTTTATAACGCTTAGGGATTTATGCAGTAATATGAAAGGTAATCATTTCTAAGTTTAGAATGCCATAGCAATAATAAGCAACTATCGTCGAAGAAGTCTATACCAAAGATGCTTGAATTAAAAGTATATTCAGGTGTGAATACAATAAATATTAGAACATAGATACAGTGGAAGCAAATATGTTTTATGTTAAACTTATGCATACTCTTGCATTCAATGGAACTGACGTTTCTCAATAGCAAAATTTTGAAAATTAGCTGTTCTTTACAATGTACTCCAAATACTAAGGATGTGATGATAATAGAAAGCAGCAGAATGAAATGAGGTTGGTAGGACCAGTTGATAGAAATGTGGAAAATACAGTGGGGAAAGCCCAAAAGCTTAAAGAAACTCAGATATATGCTTCAATTAAATTGATGATCCTACTACATAATGGAGCCCCATTAATGATTTAAGGAGGATTTTAGGAAATCAGAAATTTGTATAGAAAGCCTCATCCTTTTTTTTAAGAGATTTTTATAATTTCAGGTTTATTGCCAACAGTTATTTATTAAGGGGGGAATCCCGTGTAGCAGGTCCAAAAAATCTTTTTTTTTTCTTTATCGCTTAAACGATATCTTGGCATCCCGAAAACATTCAGTGAAAATGCCAGAGCCGCAGCTCAGTTCTTTATCTCTGAAATAGCGCGCATGCGTTCTAGTACACAGTAAAAAAACATACAGTAGTATTCCTGGCATTGTCCGCCAGGAAAACTACTGTAATTTTACAGATGAGAGTGAAAATTTCAGTGTAACTGTAAATTTACAGTATCGCACGTCATCATGTTTCCCCCACTTACCCTTAATATCACAATATATTTAAACGCTGTCAGAAATTTACATCAATGTTTCTGACTTTTGCATTAATTGTTTGCTTAATTAATGATTGTGAGAAACTGTAAAGCTTCAGTAATTTTCCTGTATTTCGTTACAATAATAATACTGTAAAATAAAATACATTATTACATTATTACATAAACTTTTTACTGTATACGCTCGGACTGCTAGCGGGCTTTCTACCGCGGCAGATTTTGGAGTTTTTGCTGCAGTTTTCGATTCTGAATGCTTACAGTGCATGCAGCGCGTGCAAAAATTTCAAGTTATCCACAAGGAAGTCATGACAGTAGAAAAGCACCGCCGCCGGAACGCAACAATTTTCACTATGTAAATCTTTAAACGCATTTTTTCTCGGTTTTACAATTTTCAAAATTGCCCGAATCATAACTCACAATATATTTAACCGATCGACTTGAATTCGCGTACACAGATTGCTGAAATGTGTCATTTGTCGGTGTACCGCTCCATATTGAAAAGAAATTGTTTCAACAATTTTTTTGTAACAAATTCAAATAATTTATTTTATCTTCAAAAGTACTTTAAAAAAATCACAAAAGTTTTGGAGGGATTCGTTGTTTCTTTCATCTCAAAAAAAAATCCGAAAATACCCTAGTCCTCGGGCAATTACACGGGATTCTCCCCTTAAAGAAATGCTTATAAATCTTCATTAAGACACACTTCTTCACTTATTAATGATACACACATTTTTTTGTATAATACATTAGTCACCTGGAAGCACTGACTATTTTTCGTAAGCTGAAACGCGACGCATGCTAATAATAATTAATAGGTAGATATATTTTTAATTTTACAGAATAGTGTTTGTCTACTAACGCAAGTTTTGGTGCCTTTTTATCATCTTGAAAATATCGTGTAGTTATAGATGGAAAATTTAGCAAACGTCTTCACCAATTTTAAGGGATTTCCATCTTAAAACTCGCCTAGACATATTTCCTCCATTATTAAGTATGTACAGTATGTTTGATCATCCTAGGTTCCTAGGATCACTCGATGTTATCCGAACGCGCATGGAATGCACCGCAGACGCACTGACTTCTGGGCAAACGACACTGGGATACATTGTTTAAAATAATATGTATATAAAAAAAAACAAGATTCTTTGCAAAAGCAGATTAAAAAAAAAATTAAGATAATAAATTCTCAAAACGATCTCCAAGCTAAAATGCGCAATACCCTAACCTATCAACAAAAGTTCTATGCACATTGGACAATGTTTTGCACGCAATCTATAATCTTTTAACATAACCCTATAAGCAAAATCATTTGGGCTAAGTTCGGGTGCCCCAGGAGGCCAGCGAATAACAGTCCACCCGGTGATAAGTCGTTTATCGAAAAGTACCTTCCAACCATAACTACATCATGAGTCGGACAATCCTATGTACAATAACACAATGTTTTGCAAAAGATGTAAATATCTTTTCTCATTTAAATTTCCTTCAATAAAAAAGGCCAATTATGAGGTTTTCTAAAAGACATTTCATTGAAATTTAAAAAGAGTTTATTTTCTAGTCAGTTGTCACACAATCTATCTAGGTCCTGTTGTAGCTCGACACAATCCATTACCGACTGTACAAATATCTTTAAATCATGAGCATATTGAATGAAACGCGAGTTATTGAAGCACTCGGATATACAAGTTAAAAAGTAAAGGACCAAAATGGTATTCCTGCGGGACACCTAATGTGATAACTACCGTCCTAGACGTGTAGCCATCCAACTTCACAAATTAAGACCTGTTATCTGTTCGGTGGCTACAATCTACATATCTATGATATTACATTGCGTGAGTGCACAAAAAAAAATAAAGTCGCTTAGTTTCTTACTATATGTAATATATAATAAGAATGCTTACGTTTCTGAAACGTATTTAAAGGCAACGTTTCTTTTGAGACGCTTCTGAGGGCGGACATGTCGCGTGTTCTGTACGGTTAACAGAAACGTTTCTACACTTAACGCTTCAACGTAATAATTGTTTCAACTCTGAAACGTTTCTGTTACCGAATTTTGTTTAGCGCGAAGTATATATACGATGTGCCGATTCATTATGAGATATATCGTATAAAAGGAGGGGTCACCTAATAGCACCGATCATCTTTAATAAGGTAAAACACTATATATGCTAATACTGATTGATAGGTACACATATTTAGCAGTTATAAACTAATAACTATTGTTGCGCCGTTATCGTCGTAGCAAAGACAATATTTTCCAAATCATTTAAGCTTGATGAGACATACTTATTGCAGGTATGTAAATATTTATGTCATTTAAAATGAACGTTATGCTGATATGTTCCTTCAATCGATTTTCTCTTGGGTATATTTTTCAATCCATTTGCTTCTTTAAGACACTCCATCTGTGTTGACGGAAAATTTAATGTGTTTTATTTCAGGGGATTCCATTTTATTCATCAGCGTAAAAGCTTCCGTATATACAGTTATACGGGGAGGGGAATATGCATTAACTTTCATTGCACTCATAGTCCCTCTTACAAGACGGCATCCATTTACCGCACACTTACACATAAACAACATAAAAACAAGCCTGTCAATCCAAATCGTGCTTCCGTTTCCGAAGATAATAAAAAGAAGTATCGATACGGAACGCAGGAAATAAAGCAACCGTATCGTTCCCCATTTCGTGGAGACGGTGCGGTTGAACGTAAAATAACGAAGATGTGGGAAGGAGAATGGGAGGAAAGCATAAAGATGAAGCCACTCGCATCGCGTAATCGTTATTTTACCTGCTATTCCTTCAACGTCGATACGAAAGATACAGATTAATACTTCAGATACTTAACATAATCGGGGAAAAGAATTTCAATATGTCATAAGGAATATAAACTACGTGCAACACCGTGAAGGAGGTCAATTATAAAAACTGAAATCTTAACAAAACAAGTGTCTGTATGTATAAAGTCGCTGATAATCATCTGCCAGAACTTCATCCACGAATAGTAAGTAGGAATTCTCCTCTGGCCTGCTCGCTCTCCGGATTTAAACCCGATCGAACATGTGTGGGATATGATGGGTCGCTACAGAAGGCGTTTACCACAAGCATCAAATACCTTGCAGGATTTTCGTCGTCATCTACAGCAAACCTGGGATGATATCCCACAATATGCCATAGATCATTTTATTCAGAGCATGCCCGGCACAGAAGTAATCGGCAACGTGGCATCGTACGATTGCCACCCGCGGCATCGTCAGGAGCAGTTGCAAATTTTTTTATTTTTTTTACACACGCGTAGATAATACAGCACCTTAGATATATGACAAAAATACTCCAAACTGTGGCACTGGTAATACTGCAAACTTCTCCTAGACCCCTCATCACAAACTGCACTAAACTGGACATACGTTTCAATAGCAAAGCTATCATCATCAGCAGAAACACTGAACTGAATACCTACATTAAAACTAGCCTAATTTATATCTAAAAAAGGTCATGGTACAATGATCACGATCACGGCTGAATGCCGTCATGCTTAACTAGTCACTAATGCCAACTCCATATGACCCACGACTCTACTTAATAAACTATTAAGACAAGAATTTAAGGGTCCCAAATCTGAATTCATTAAAATATTTAATTATTTATTTTATAAATACCTGATTTGTCCAAATTATGTATATATTGGGCAAACTAAAAGATCAATTAAAACGCGTTACAGGGAGCATTTAGCTCATCTTAAATTTAGAAGGTTTGATAAATCTAGTGTGGCCCTACATATGCTTGAAGAAAAGTATAAAGTTGACAATGTAAAGTTAGTTAAGAACGTAAACAACTATGTGCAATTAAATTGTTATGAAAGTATGGAAATATACCGAGTGTCCAGCCTAAGATGCAACAGTCCATAGTCGATTTATTATTATTTTTTTGGAAAAATGTTTCAAATAAATGTTGGCTCGAATCATATTTTACACATTTTAAAATTAGTTTCAGTATTGGCGGACTTCCGGTTGTACCGGAAGTAAATATTAACTTTACACCCTGTATATTATTGTACTTTTGGATTCCTTGTTAAGTTTAAATAACAATACGTTAGGCATGCATTGGGGGTGAGTTGTACCGTTTCCGAATTACATGACGTTTTTCGAAAAAAATGACATTTGCAATATCTGCGGTGTTTGAAAATATCTCCGGAAATACGAGAGTTAGAAAGATGCGGTTTTCAGTTCTCGCTTAATCATGAAGCAGCACACGTCTTTTATGTTAAAATTGTTGCATTACAGAATTATTAAATAGGGTTCTGTAATTTTCGAACTCTCAAATCATGGATAACTTGATTTTTTTAAATTGAATGGTAATTTTTACATAAATGGATGTAAAATAAATCGAATTAAAATACGATGGCGCATATCATCAGGTGTTGTTGGTGGCGTCTCATAAACTTCATTTTTAATGAAACCCCATAAAAAGGAATCGCAGCTTGTGAGATCTGGCGATCTCGGAGGCCATCTGTCATCTGTCCTCCACGCCCAATGCAGCGGTCTGAAAAAGACACATCCAAAAACTGACGAAATTCGACAGTATTGGGAGATGGAGCACCATCGTGTTGGAACCAGATTAGCTGACGAGTAGCTAACGGAATATTTTCTGACAGAACGCCCAAATTATTCTGAAGAAATTCCATATAATCCCTACCCATCAGGCGTTGGTTATGAAAGAACAGGCCTATGATATATTGTCCACTGATACCTGTCCACACGTTCACTGACCTTCTGTACTAACTATGTCCTGCAATAAATCGATGGGGATTTTGTGTGTCATAATAACGACAATTGTGACGATTCACAAATCCATTTTTGTGGAAGATAGCTTCGTCTGAAATCACTTTCTCGAAAAAGTTCGCAATGTTGTGTTCCTTTTTTTTGTAACTTCAAGTTTTGTTTGTTTCCAGTGGTCTTATTGTATTCTGTTGGCCACTTTCTAAGCATGCCAGTATTACTGCAGCCAGTCCCAAGCCTGGTGAAATGCGAGGAGAAGGTGGTCGGCACTTCGCAATACGTATCTATCATGAAAAATTGAAAAATCGCGAATATCTCCAAAACCTTTGGAGACACAATGACACTCGTATAAAATCAAAAGAAAATTAAATTTTACATCCATTTATGTAAAAATTGCTACACCATTCAATTAAAAAAGATCAAGTTATCCATGATTTTAGAGTTCGAAAATTACAGAGCCTTATTTAATAATTCTGTAATTTAAACGCAACAATTTTAAAAGGGAAGACGTGTGCTGTTTCATGATTAAGCGAAAACTGAAAACCGCATCTTTCTAACTTTAGTATTTCCGGAGATATTGCCAAACATCGCAGACATTACAAATGTCATTTTTTTCGAAAAACGTCATGTAATTCGGAAACGGTACAACTTGGCCCCAATGTATGTCTAACGTATTGTTATTTAAATTTAACAAGGAATGCAAAAGTACAATAATATACAGGTGTTTCATTTAAAATAATAAAGTTAGTATCTACTTCCGGTACAACCGGAAGTCCGCCATTACTGAAACTAATTTTAAAATGTGCAGAATATGATTCGAGACAACATCTATTTGAAACATTTTTCCAAAAAAATAATAATAAATCGGCTATTGACCGTTGCATCCTAGGCTGGACACCTGGTATAAAAACAAACATATTTATTACATACATACAACATAAATTCAGATTTAGGACCCTTAAATTCTTGCCTTTATAGTCTATTAAGTAGAAATAGTAGATCAGATGGATACAATGTAGTAAGTAGCTGGTAGGTCAACGCAAAAAAGGGATTGAAATAAGATGAGCTAGACACTAAATAGACTGCACTTACTTTAATATTTAATTAGTGTTGACCATTTTAACACTTTATCGATCATTCTCAACGACGCGACGCCAAATTCAAACTAATCTTGACGAACCAACCTGCTCGATATTTGCCAAACAATAAATTTGCAAATGTTGCCATTTGAAACAATCAATTTCGGTTTATAAACCCTTGCCAAGTGATAGAAAAATGTAAAATTTTTGATTATGGATATAATTTAGTTTGCAGATATGAAAAGACTGCTCCTATTTGCAACAAAAACTCCACACTCGACCAAAACATTTACTTTGCATATAACGAAGGCAAAGCTCTCCATAGGCTTAGTTGTTCTTTATGCTTATGTAGAAACTTAAATTATTAATACTGAAACTGTGACAGTTAAAATGTGCTAAGATTTCTAATATTATTTATGCAATAGCATATCTATTAAATTGCTTAAATATTGACAATCGGGGTCAAATTCAGTAGATATTATTCAATCCTACAATTCTGGATGATGTGTGCATACTTTTAAGATTGTAAAATTACTAGAAAGGGGAGCAAATAGGTAACTTATACGTTTTTTGTAAAGTATACTTTGTATAACAGTGTTTATTCTCCTTCGTTCTGTTATTTTTCATTTTTTCGTTTATTCTTTCTTTCTCGGGTACAAAGCATAGCCGTACTGATTTATTTTGGCAAATATAGTTTCATTTATGTAGCACTTATTCCGATTTTACACACAAAAATTCCTTTGTATACGTAATCTGCTTCTACATATCGATGGCGGTCAGGTTCATCTCCGATACCACTTCGTGGCCTAGCTCATTCAAAGACGAGGGGATGATTGGGGCTACAGACGCATCAGGGTGTTTTATCGACGTTGTTCAGTGTTCGGTGGGCAAAGGGCCGTAGTAATTTCATATCAGTAACCCAATTCCCTTGATTAGATTCTGGATGGGTGGCCAATAAATTGACTAGAGACTTCATCCATTTCTCATCACTAACTTCATTGCTATCACGGGGCCCGAATAGGATTTCATGGCGAAGTGGTCGGACCGTTCTTTGTTCGCTGCTCATTTCTGCTTGATTTAAACTTCATTTAGTCAGTTATTATTATTTTTTTTTTCGTCGAAGCTCGGATGTATCGGCCCCTGGTCTCGACCTGATGACGTTCCGTTGTATCGTCGAAATGCGACGATGAAAAATGGAACTTTATCGAAATATAATAACGTCGAGAATAAAATGTTTAAGGTTTTCATACTGAAAAGTAAATGCCAGCGGTGGAAAGTAGATTTCGAAAGCATTACTTCGGAAACGTTACAAAATTAGATTTCATCAAAAACATTCTAATATATTTCTATTACATTATATTTTAACATTCATATGTTCACTAAAGCTATTAATTGTTATAGGTATATCAATGCACAAAGGTTACGCGTTCGTGCAGTTTACAAACCCGTTCGACGCCAGAAGCGCATGTCTAGGAGAAGATGGTAGGACAGTTCTTAGCCAAATCTTAGGTGAGTCATTTATTTTAATATTTGCGCCGACATGTAGGACAAGACGATATTTAATGATTATAAGTTGACTTTGAGAAACTTCACTTTCCGATATATCTCCAAAATGAATTGTTGAAAAGTTTGTTCGTTTACATTGCCTATGCGTTTGTATTATAGGCATACTGATTTCTGCGGAAAGTAGGAATATATTATTTTGAACCTTTTATATTTAATACGTAGTATATTGTGTACTCTTGTAAAAGAGCATACAAACTTAGGTCTTGGATTCGTGTTCTTGAGTCAATCAAAAAAAAATAATTCATATAGAATAAGATATTTATTACATTACATAAATTAAATACAACATTAAAAAAATCCACTTTGGTAACTGCTTAATTTGGTAGCTTATTAAAATTTGTATTTACGTTAAGCAATTATGTAGAGATTAATACGGAGTTCGGTGAATATTATCAGACTAATTGTAATAAGAAAACAGAAATGAGTACACAATACATCAATCAGGTAAAGAATAAATATTTGCGATAATGAAAATGAACTACAATTCATTTAGTTATTTTTATTCTCCTTGGAGTGGACTAACGTTTGAATTATCCTTTTGAATCTGCGATACGCGTCTACTATGACGGATAATCAGGGAAATCCGGGATGAAACCTCTCCTGGATGGAAAATTAGCTCATCACGGATGGACTTATGGGAATCCTCTTCGTAGAAAGTCAATATAAATAACTTGTGACATTAAATCAGCAAATAATCGAAAATTGGCTAGGATACAGGTTAAAACTGGTTTCAAAAAATAGGGTAATAAACACTTGATTTTATCAGATCTGTGAAGCATCTGTTCAGCTCCCAAGTAGATTGTTTTGAAAAACCGCGTCCTGGCAATGATGAGCAATTCGCATGAGGGTTCGGAATTAATGAATCAGAACAACCTTTGCATTAAGTTTCCATTTAAAATATATAGAGATGAAAGTTGAAACATTTATAATTTGAAATAGTAGAATTCAGTAGCCTAAATAATGAAAATGAAACGAAATCTCAAGGAAGGCAACTATTTTGTTTTTTTATTATTTTTACAAAGACTTTAGAAATAACCAGAAGTGAAGGGATTGGCCCTTTAGTTGGATGAATCTTCTATATCAGCATTATTATATAAAGAAATTGCTGTAGCATACTTACGTTCATGAGGTAAAATTTGAGATTGACAACTTGGATTTATTAGTTTTGCAGGTGGCATAATTATTTCTTTTTTTACTAATTTATAATATTTAGACTGAATCCATAAACATCTAGGGTATTGGAAGGCAGCAGTGAGTCAATAACGTCCTGCACATCATTATAAGGCCCTATTGTTGCCCTAAAGCGAAGCGGTTGTTACCGCCTAGGCACATCAAAGATGCCCTGTTTTAACCAGATGTGGGTAATTGTAACGTATATTAGAGGCTACACATTGAAAGTGATGATTTTGGTACACATTGGAATTTGGTAGTAAGTGAACATCCACTCTTAAGACATCACGATACTCGTTTATAAGAGACCGTCATGCTCTGGCATAAATATATATTGTCATGGAACGTGTATTTGATATTATTTAAGTGCAAGTTACTTATATATACATTTTAAAAATAATTTGGTTTAACAAGAAAAGGATATAAAATGCAACAGCAGACAACCAGACGATGTCCAGGTGATGTAGGAAATCTCTGCATTTGGCAAGTCCTTCAAGGCATTTTTCTTCAGAATGTTCCCTTCAGGAAGTATACATGATCAGCAGTGATATACCTACACATCGAAATTGAATATTAGAATTTGAATAGTATATTTTTATATCAGATATTGACAGATCAAAATTGGATCCAAGTTCAATTCAAATGAACAATTTCATTTTTTTTACAGTGTACTTATTTTATTGAAACTTAGTCTAATAATGTTTTTATATGCACTAACAATCCAATTGCATTGATATGTCAACAGAAAGACATGGAAAATTGCTGGAAATTCGGTTTCGTCATAATGTCGTGTGTTGAAATGGTTGTGTACAGTGATTAATTTTAAGATTGTTAATTTTACATAGTAATAAGTGTTGAAAATTTTCAAATGTATTTTTCTCATGATATAGAGATACACTTACCTTTAATATATTTTAATTGTAAGATGATTCCAGAATTTTGCAATAATTGTTTATTTTAATTTTGTGTAAACATTCGACAGTCCATTCGGTCACATGGGCATTCTCGTGTATTAAACAAATTATATTCCCCTCACTTCGGTGAAATTAACGGACTCTCTAAGATAGTTGTTCCCCTTGTCGAAGACAATCGCGGTCAAGTCAGTTAGAATTTTTCAATTCGAAAGGATTCACTAGCCAACCTTCGTTAGAGGCAGACCTGTCTCAATTTATTTCGTAAATTTAACGGCTATTTTGTTAAAATCCAATTTTATTCCAAATTCCAACCTGAAAATGATTGTTAATCGTTAAACACATTATCACATTAATTTTATCCAAATTATATCTACCATCTTTGGGTAATTTTTCTCCAACGACAATTTTCCGGAGAAATATTCCTGTCCCGAGCCATCCTCCGTGTTTAGAAGCACGATGTACCAGGGCCCCCATCAGATGCGCGATTCACATGCCCATTTTGATGTCCGGGGAATTCATCCCTCTCGAAGGTATTCCTCGTCCAAAGCTATCTAAAAATAAACGTATTATTTTAATCCTAATCTAAATTTATTTTACTTAGAAGAAATTTCATTTTTGTACGTTCAGCGAATTTTGGGGTTAGGAATTTTGTATAATCGCTGAACAGTTTGCAATCACGGGGGAAAAATTTGTGTAAGTTGGTACTTTTTGTATGTTAATATTTGATATGTATTTACGACACGAACCGATATCCAGTAATTTTACCATCAAGGTTGACCATGCTGATTCACCAGTCTCTCAAGCATAGAATAACTCAGTTTGAACGTTCAGTAAACGCGAGAATTTTGAAATTTAATTTTAAATGTATTCATGTTTTCTGTGAAAAATTTATATTGCAAAAAGTGGAATTGCTAACTAACCGTAATTGTTATTGAATAAATGAACTCACGTAACTTACCTGAGATAAGAGTATCCTTATCTTTATGCTGTTTGTACAGGGTTTCACATTTTGAACTCTGTTATTAAATATAACCACTTTTATTCACACTTAAATGTTTTCCTTATCATACAAAATTGATCATAATTGATGTACAAGAGTCTCGTGCGTATGATATCTTGGAAACTGGCTACAAAACATGCAAATTGAAGTAGAGGGCATTTTGGAAACAGTCTTCCATACCACCTCCCCATGTACTGAAGAAAAATAAGGGGGTTATCTAGCTATTCGTTATTTTTTTGATGCCAGCATGTTTCAATCGGAAATTCTCACCCTGCATGCCATCTCGCATGTCAGAAAGCACATTTACGATTTAAAACTGATGAATATATTTGACACTGGCATGTTAAAGATTTGATTTTTATTAATTTAATTAAAGCATCATTTTCCAAATTTATGTTTTTTTTTTTTTAAATCGGGCTGTATGCTACTCTGTAGCGTTACAATATATATACTTCGACTCATCGTTCCATATACTTGAAACGACTTCGGTTTTCAGTGGTGAAAAATAAAATACTGTCATTGGTTGAGTTCATATCGTTTGTGGGTAGCTACTCAAAAAAAAAATCGACTTAAATATAATCAGTTTCCAAAATAGAATTATTTTGCTTACATTTTTTTTTTAACATGGACAATATAAAGTATACTAATAAAGTACAGTAAAGTTTTATGCCCCAGATATCAAGAAAAAGAATCAGGGCTTTTCTAGACTATTAATTTATGTATATGCCCCACTAAATAGTAGTAAATATAATAAAAACAGACAAGATCGTAAAAAAGATTAAGCATAATTTATTTCATTGCCGTATGACGACGCCGAGCAATTGCCTACATTAATAATTCTTCTTTCCTGCAGGAGGATAGCAGTAATTTCACCCGAAAGACGCGAGTCTTGCATTCTTATCTTGGCTCTCGCGAACATTTAAATTCGAAGTAACGAAAATAAAATAAAGAAATAGCCGTGTGCGTGATAAAGAAACATAAGACCGTATACAAGAAGTCTACTTTCGCATTTTAGCTCGGATACTGGAACCACCCGCGTTGGCGACCGCCCTACGACGAAACCGTTCGCCAGTAAATTCTCTGTTATCTACCAGAATATTCCAGGTGTGGATATTAACTCGACCGGGAGATGGCGCGCGGTTCGCTTGCACTTCCCTAATGTACATTCTCGGTAAATTATTGAGCTTTGCTTTGCACTTATACACATACAAGACATTTGCATGACTGCAGAAGCGTGTGTCTGTGTACCGTAGCGATATGCATGCAGTAGTATATGTAGGAATGGGTGCAAGGAAACAAATAGGTATACCGTACCCGTAAGTTGCAGGACGAAACATCTATTCCCAATGTATGGATTGTTGCGGCTTACATGTTGTTCACCGTTAGGTTTATAGGCGGTAAATGGTTAGGAATGGTTACGGGTTTAAAGTTCAAAGAGATTGCGAGTGAATTAATTTAATTGTTATTTTAGAACTATGTTTACTTAAACTGATCAAACTGCATTGTTGTCCCATGGAGTAAAATATATATATATGGCGTCGAGTATCTAAACAATTTACGCGTTGAGCCATGAAATTAATATTATTAACCTAGTTAGTTGAAAATATATATTGACAATAATTAAATGAAGAATGAATATGTTTTTTTTTTTTCGAAATTGACTTCAAAACAATTTATAGTTACTTAATGCTGAGTTTCTGTAACCAATTTCACTCATTTTTAGTAGTGCGAAACGTATGAGCGATGCGAACACTGCTGTCGAATCTTTCATTGTATTTATTAAACTTAGGTTTTAGTAACTAACAAACGAAATATAAATAAATTCCTATTTAACCCAGAATATACTTATTACATAATAATATATATACTGCTATGGAAACAGGGTATGGAATATAATTTAGAGTGATTTAAAACAGGTTTCAAAACCAAATATAGAAGTATTGAAAGTTAAAGCGCATACTCGATTGCCTACTTTACAGGTGAGTTTTGAATTTGTTAAAAATGACTATAAAGATAGATCATTTTAGGATTAGTTTCTACTTATAGTCTTATATATAATGTGAACTTTATTTTATTTGTTAATTCAAGCTTACCTGGTATATTTTTATATTTTTTATTATTTTTGTCTCGGGGGAATTTTTGCTTCTTTGGGCTGTTTATTCGGTAACATTTGCTGTATTCCCCTCAAACTAGGGTAAATAACGGTATCTTAATGTCAGTTACTGGTTATCCGTTTGAATTTGAGGTTAGTTACTTGACAGCGATAACAATCTAAGTCTGATTACTGGTAATTTTAGTTTAAATATTCATTCTGCTTGTGGTCACGAAAGATGACGTTTGATAATGAATATAATATTTTTTACTCTCAAAAATATTAAAGTTCCATAACGTATTTACCTAAAAAAAGTGTCGATAATCGTCGAGAATTTCCTATAAAATTTCCTGAGAAGAATCCTGGCTAGAATACCATTTCATTTTATGACCGTTACTGGAGGCCCCGAACAGAACGTCCAACTTGACCCAGAGAATTACCTGTCCATCCGCCTTTAGAGTGACCGTTCGCATTCAAGTTAGTATTTCATCAAGTGTATTCCACCTAAAAAAGGAAAATGGACACCTGCATATAGATATCTATCAAAATCATATATTCCAAAAAGTCTAAATTATCATACGATTTTCTTCCTTTAGTCTCCATCACTTACAACGTACACAATTTCACATTGTTGTAATGTTTGCCAAAAGTTTAATTTACGCGAATTGATACTCATCCAATTTATATTTGATTTCATTTTCAAAAACCTAAGCAGTTTTAAACCAAAAGGTAAGGTTTCCGTCATTCTGACAATGGCAATTTTTTAGTCACAAAAGAGAAGAAAATAAATTGTGTTTTTGCGCTTCCGCCCAGAAACACTCATTTGGCATTACTTAAAAGCGGCCGGAAAACTGCCGTTTCCCTGCCTAGGCAGGCAAAAATGTCACTAAAAGTAGGCGCACTACATTCAACATAACGTATCTGTAATATATTGTCATTAAGCTATTGTGCAACCTTACTAAGATGAACTGGTATCTCCATGGCACTTATTATTGACATAGTATATATGTATATCGAGTAGTTTCACATCGCCGGTAACATGGGTTTCAAACATGGCGCCCAAGGAAATTCGCGGTGTCGCATAGGTGGATGAAATTGTAACTAAAACTATTTGAATTTGTTTACAAGCAAAAATCTAACCTGCAAAGCCGTTACATTCTGTCATTTTGTTATAAGCGTAACATTGATGTTGTGCGATTTTCTGTCAATTGTCAGTCTGTTTGAGTATATAGGTTATTTTCGTACTCACTTTGCAATTATTAGTTGCGAATATAGCCGCCAAACGCCACCGCGAATTTCCTTAAATTGATAGATATTAAACTAGAAAGAAAATTACAGAAAACTTACTTATTCTCGGAAACGTCGAAACACTAAGGTATGTAACATGTGTGCCAACCTGTACTGTCAACTCCCAAGCGTCAAACTGTCTTTCGTATTTTCAAATCAAATTTAAGGTTTATCGGCCCAAAAAATAGTATCACATGGCCAGAAACTCCTTTGAAAGTATTCTGCAACTAACTAAACTAATTAGCATACAACTATTTAGCATAGTATTTGTTGGTTCCCTATGCTTATTTTACATCTGTTTTGTATTTATACCCAGTAATACTCATATAATTTATCACGCTATAGTAAACTACGATAAAGTATTCTTTACGTTTATGTGGGTAGAATTTAAGGTCTTTAAAAGGCGACGATCAATAGATGGCACTGTCAGTTAAATTTACAAATAACATAACATAACGTATTGGAATATACAACAAAGGGTTTTGGGCTTTTTACTCAATAAAGCGTACAAACCGAGATGTAAGTTGTAATGTAAGGACTCGTCCTGCTGATTTACGTATTTTAATTATCAATAGTAATATTGTGATGAATTGCCGAGAGGCAGATTACAGTTTCCTTTGTTGTTGAGTTATTGAAATAAGTCAGACCTATTAATGTTATATAGCAAAACTAGTCACGTCCGTTACGTCACTTTGTTAGTTCATAGGACTGTCTCCTTGGCGCTAAAATCACCGTCGCGCGTCGCCTGCAGAAAACTGACGATCGAGCCATGATGACTAAGGTTATCATGTAGGGTAACTTACCACAGTTGTTGAATATTTTATCCATAAATACAGAAAATTGACAATTGTTGTTGTCAATGTAGTGTAATTGAGTAATTTGGTTTGAAGACCTATTTGTCTCTGCTAAAAAAACTAAAACCTCTTTATGTTTGTTGAATTGTCCCCTACTATCTAGTGCTTAGGTAAGCATTCTCACAAGAATATAAAAAAAAAGAAAGAAAGCTTAAAAATGTGTCAAGCAGATAAACACATTTGTATGATAAGGACAGCGTTCTAGTAAGTGTAAGTAAAGACAGTTACTTGAGCAAAAGTGTAATTCGCACAACTTCAACATATTACAGTCTTGCTCGATTAGTTGTCTTTGCTTCCACCTTTACAAGAATATGTCAAAAAATTTGAAAGGTTGTCAGTAAATCAAATTTCCCGCGCGCAATTTTTAGTTCAACAGGATTAACGCTATATGGTTACTGACTAACAAAATTTGTACTAACATTGCTATTTATGTCTACATAACGTATTTATTATCTATGAAATACCTTGCTTACTGATTAGAGTAGATTGTTTTTTTAGGAAAATTCTTTAATAAGATTGGCGACACTGGACTACTTTTAAACTGGGCTTCTAATTGTGCTGTCGTTGACAAAGCAAAATTAGAAACCGTTACATTTGATTTATATTTTTTACAGTGTTAAATTACAACACAAAAAACATTTTATTTGGCGAAATTACTGTTAGAACTGCATTCGAAAACTAGATAATTAAGAATGGGTTTATTCTATTGATCAGTGCATGCAGGATTTCCGACAATAGTTTCCTAATCTGGCAGTTACTTAAGTAACTGTCTCTAAGCTCTTAAGTCACGTTCATACTTGACAAACTTCGTGCAACTGGGACTTATTCGACTTCGGAGGGATAACTCACCTAAAAAAAAAACAATTCCAAAACTTTCTCAAGTTCAACTGTCAGTGCGAACATGCCACATCGTTTTAAGCAAGAACTTAAAGTAATTTCCGTATAAAATTCAAGTAATTCATGAACTCAAGCCACCATGAGCATAGGCCATGACAGAGAATAATGTTGTAGCAACTGCCCAAAAAAAATAAATATTATTTAAAATATTTTACTCCTACTAGTGACACCTGTGTCTTTGTTGTGTAATTAGTTGCAGTGTAAAACACAGCTATTGAGCAGATTAAAATTTAAAAGCGAAATACATATTTTGGAATTACATTACGTAGGAAAGATTGGAAATTAATTGATTGCAGTGCCTCCATCGGTCTTTTTTTCACAAGCACTCTTTAAAGCCTCTTTTTAAGCATGACATTGATAAACTACATTCAATACAAAGTATTGCTGCAAAAAATGAAGACATTTGGCTTTAGTAATTCCCTAGTAACATTGTTTGAAACTTACCTGTCTGACAGAGTTCAATATGTAACTTACAACGGCTACAAATCTCAAACGTTTCACGCTAGCTTAGGGGTTCCACGCGGTCCAATCTTGGACCACTCATGTTTATTGTGTTTATTAATGATTTGATGCATTGTATTAATATTGATAAATGTATGTTCGCGGATGACCTCAAAATTTATACCACAGTAACTTCCATCAATGATTGTTATTATCTACAAGACCAAGTCGATCGGCTGACTGAATAGTGTAACGCTAATGGTCTACAACTAAATGTCGATAAGTGCAGAACTATGAGCTACACCAAAAAACAAAATCTCATTTTATTTGATTATGCGATTAATGGAGTTTCTCTTATCCGTGAGAACATTGTGAGGGATTTGGGGATTTACCTTGATACTTACCTTACCTTTTCTGCGTATCGAGAGAAAATTGTACTGTAAGCTATGAAGATGTTAGGATTTTTTATTAGAAGCTCTTCCTTATTTCATCCTGATCCAATTAAACTACTTTATTACTCGTTTGTTAGATCTAAGTTGGAATACGGATCTTTGATCTGGAATCTATTCTACTCTTCGCATAAAGAAGCACTGGAGAAAGTTCAAAGAAAGCCTCTAAAATATTTATACTTTAAACAAGAAGGCTCTTACCCTGAGATTGGTTATGACTACCAGCTTCTACTTCAGCAATTCGGTGTTGAGTCGTTGGAAGTTAGACGACAATTACAGTCAATTAAGTTTGTCTATAATCTAGCAAATAACAATATTGATGCTTCTTACCTTTTATCATGCCTACAATTCTTTGTTCCTCGCGGTTCCCAAAGATACACAAGCACGTTCTATGCACCATATGCACGTCTAAACTCTTCCCTGAATTCTCGTATAGTATCAATGTCACGTACGTATCTTTAATTTAATATCATCGCTCTGTGACATGTACATTTTACACCTCTGCAGAAACTATTGTCAATAGCAAATAAGCAGTTGTTATAATTTGTTAATCTTTCTTTTGTACATACATATGTTTTTTTTATGTTAGTATTTAAACTGAGCTCAAGTACTCTTTATGCTTACATTCTTGTGTTTTTTTTTTACAACTACATGAATTGTATTTTTGTCCTTTATTTGGAGCAATCGGTTGGACAAATATATTATTATTATTATTATATATTTATTATTATTATTATTAAACTAAGCTGTAATACAGTCGACACTGTTTATAGTAAAATTTCGGTCAACATTTTGGTCTTTCACTATATAGAGTGTCGACTGTATTTACTACAAAATATTTTACTCATAAAGATACTTTTCGAAAACTTCGAATTTAGATATCTATAGCTGTGCCAGTTTATCTCTCGCATATGAATCAAACTTACCAGACTAACTTTTTATAACGTGCAAATGGCATAATGGAGAGATAATGTATGCATATTCTACAAAAGTTTTACATCGGCCGTGCGGAGATTGAAAGCGCTGCCGAAGAAAACACCGTCCTTAAAAAACAAGCTGACAACTTGCTTATGCAAATTAACTTATGTAAATCGCCCTACATCACCTTACACTTTATTCCTGAGAAAATAAATTCCCTTTACTCACAGACACTACCTGACAAGGCTAAATTATATACGTATAGTAAAAAAAAAGCGTACAAAATAAATAACAAATTTCCTTCTAGTAAACAGTACAGTATTTATCATGTAAATAACACTGGTCGTAAGCAGCTACAGGGATACACCGTCTAAAGTACTCCCCGGTCTCGCAGTCCTCGTTCATTTACATTTTTCAGAAATAATTCATGTGCCACTGCCGCTGATGTATAAGAATACCGTGACAGAGAACGGTACAAGGGTACAACACGAGAGGGCTTCATTACTTTGTATAGCGACTAGCTTAAATGTCATTAGCTTACCGTTACTTTCACCATGCAGTGTAGGTTAATTAAAATAGCTAGATGGAACCGACCCCTTTTTTTAATTAGCGTGAAATATAATTTATATAAAATTTCTTTTAGTTTACCCAAAAAAGCTGGGTTATTCTCTTTTGTGTAAAATTTCTTTGTGTACATGATCGTGAGATTGTATTGTGTACTCTTTTATTGCATAGAACAGCCACTAGCAACGGAATAATAACTAACATATCTTAAAATTTCCCGTTAACTGAACCCATAAATATCTACAAAACGCAGTACCTAGTTCTTTTCCCAGCAACTCGTAACCGAACTCTTTCACTCTTTTACTCCATTTTTTTTGTGTACAACACCAACGCACAAAAATACATTTTCCGAATGGTGCAAAAACATACATAAAGAGATATACTAAGCCACTTACACATTTTTTGTGGTCATACAACCCTCAAAAGAGGAAGTCCGAATTTCAACTTCATAGAGCTGATTCAAATTTACTTCCCTTTGTTTACTATAATGGTGTGTATTGTATATTTCCGGCCCATAATTTAATTCTCAATCCCGCATCCCCATTTGCTTTTTTTTTCTCTACGTACACCTTCGTATATTCTCCTTCTCTTCTTTACATAGCAGCTATGTGCTTCTGTTATGCTACGTCCTGTATTGTTTCCTTTTTTACAGAAGGCGACACGTTATTTTGCGGAAAGTGGAAAACTCTGAGGGTGTATTACATCGCATTTAATTATGGAGATATTGTTAATGTAATGGCGTCTGTTTGTGTACGTTATTTATACCTCCCATATTGCTGAATATTTGAATTAGCTTTATTGGATTTTCTTTTATTAAATCCTAAAGGTATACATCTTTATTCTTGGAAACTTTGGCAGTATTTTCGTAAATACATCACAGCAGAAGAAAAGATGCTGTATTGAATATAAAGTAGATTTGGCAACAAGTGTACATTAAATAGGGTAAAATACAGATGAACATGAAAAATAAAAAATGTAAAACGTATTTAATTCAATAAGGAAATCATTTATGTAAAGTAAAATTTCTTGAATATTTATGCAATAGCCAATTTTTGTACATTTAACGATTAATTTTTGTGGAATTATGGCTTAATTGAAACAAAATATATTTAGAAACTACGTTTCGACAATTTATTGTCTTTTTCAAGCTTCCTAACTCCTCTCATCTACAATGTTTAATAAAGCTACTATTAAAATTATATAATGCAAAGATAATGATAATTAAGACTTACGTAATTAATTATTAGTTTCTATTACTTCTTTCTTTTTTTTTCTCACAACATAAGTTGTTTGTCGAACATAAATTTAACATTTTAAAAAACTGTATGAGACAATTATACTTATTCAAATTAATAAACTAACATATATGTGTGACATACACGATTTAAACATTTAAACTATTGAAGAGTATGTATTTTATGTTCTCGGTAAAGGTAGAGCAAATAATTTTTTGTTAACAGTGATATTTTTTATGTTAAAATACATGGAGAAGCCATTACTAACAGTAAGTTAAGTAAAAAATTATTGAAAGAATATAATACCTTAAGTAATAGCAAAAATAGAAAGACTTTCCTTTCAAAATGTCACACATAAAGCTTAATAGTTTAAATATCAACACAAAATTTCAAAACAAAATTAAATCCTTTAAATATACCATATTTAATCATTTAATCGCTGATTGTATCAAATCTCAATACATTATAAAACATAATATTGTAGAATGTGAATATAAATTGAAGAGTATGTTATCTAACACTGAATTTTTCACAAATTTTGCAGTTCCTTACCAAACCAAATAATGCACATATTTTGAAACTTAAAAATAAGCAATATAAAAAATTTATCAAAAATTTATTCATATTTGTTCTAAAACTTAATTTAACTTTTACAGTACATTGTATATTATTATTGATCTACATGTATATTTTAACATGTACAAAAATATCACTGTTAACAAAAAATTATTTGCTCTACCTTCACGGAGAACATAAAATACATACTCTTCAATAGTTTATATACAATGGCTAAACACCCCAACGGGGTATCGCCGCTCCTAGAGCTTTCTAGATCATCAAAATACGAGTAGATCAATCCCCATCCTCTCCTATATCCTCTCACACACATCCCTCCACCTGTTCCTGTCCTGTGTTCTCTTCTGCCATCGATGGATACCGGCATTGTTAAGGTCTTCTTTAACTTCTTGCAGCCATGTAGATCTAGGCCTGCCTCTTTCTCTTCTTCCTCCTGGTTGCTATTCCAAGATACTGCGGATTACTGCACCATTCCCTGCCCTCCACACGTGTCCCAACCATTTTATTCTTTGCCTCTTAATTTTTTTAACCACGTCACCTTCCATTAGCTCGTTTGCTAATTCATAATTTAAATGTTTTAAATCATGTATGTCACACATATATGTTAGTTTATTAATTGGAATAAGTGTAATTGTCTCATACAGTTATTATTTTGTTTCATACATTAATATTTGCATTTTTTTTAAATTTTTGACAGATGGACGAGTGCATCTGAACTTCTATAACCGAAAGGTATTTAACTTGGAAAATCGAAAATTTTTAGAAATGTTGACCGTATAGAGTAGCGTTCCAAACCGCAATGCAAACAATGCAAATATGTCAAACATGGTTGAAAATAACAACACAGTTGTTTTTACAAACTTACTTTAGAATTGAACGAGGAATAAAAAAAAATGTAATAATATACAGGGTGTTCCACTGAAAATAACAAATTTGACAGCTACTTCCGGTACAACGATGCGTCAGATTATTAAAAATATTTTAGTTCAATAGCGCTTGTCGGCTTTGGTATACTGCATCAGTTCCATTACAAGTATTCTAACGACTGCTATGGTATTTGTTATTCGTCGTACATGGCTTACTATATAAAATTTCGAATTTATCCATATCTGCAACCAAATTATCGATTCCTTAAATCAAAGTTAGTTTAACTGTTGGCATGGTATTGGTATTGAATTAGTGGAATCTATTTAGTGATATTTGTCATTTAAATGACTGAATTTACGAAAATGTTACGCAAGTCCGAATATTTTAATTGAAATATTTGTTTGTACAGTAAATGAATCAAATATACGTCCGATTTAAGAGTCCGTTATTTTAATTTTAATAAATTTCTAATTGAATCGGTGAGTTGGAAAAGAGAACACGTCTTATGGCATAAGTATAGATCATGTTCGCTTTTTTCCAAATTTAGCTAAAAAAAATCTATTGATTTGTTAGAAGCAGCCTGAAAAGTGTTTTGACAGTTAGTTTGTGCCTCCAGAAGTGTCCCATGCTACCTAGCAGATAAAAAATCACTGGTCGCGATATCCAAATTAGGCATCAAAAAGGTCGCTAACATGAAATAAATCAATAAAGATATAATAATATTTATTTAGATCTGAAAAATTAAGTAATTATAAAGGTAAATAAAATTAGTGAAACTACTATAAAGTAATATATAAAAATAAATAGAATATACTTCGTGTTATATTACATTTGAAAATGAGTGTCCGGGCATTTGGCTGTGAAAAATACGGCAATGTATATATTTATTAATTATCTGTAAATTTTATGATATATAGATAAACATATTTCACATGCTCTGTATTCCAATTCTTAAGTCTCCGTTTAAAGAAATAAAGTATTTTCATATAATGATGATAATACACGGTTGCGTATTAGAAACGAGCGCTTCCCTTAGAAATCTTGACGATATGATAATTACATCACTACCTTATAGGAAAGATATTTGATAGCGACCCCTAGGCTATATAAAGTTGTAGACACATCTATTCCGCCAGGTAGACGTCCCACAGGACTAGACCGAAAAGTAATTTAAACTTTCCCGAAAGTTATTTCCCACGGATTTACAAATACTCTTACTTTAATGCCGTTTCCATAATCTACGGTACTTCCTACATGCAGGTGGAAACGATTTTTAAATAGTTTCGCGCGAAGCTGACGTGTTAAATTGAAATTAGTATGGGAAACATCAATACCATATTCTAAGATAAGATTACTTATCTGGAGTGAGTGAATCTTTTCCTTAACCAATGCTGTTCAGATGAGAGCAGTTATTCATACATTTTAGTTTTCTTCAAAGAATTTATTTAAGGAATAATAAAAATTCATTGCAATGCATAATGTGGTAATATGAGGATAGACGCACTTTGTATTTGTTTCTGAGAACACAATTTACAAGGTAAATGAAGATGAAAGTTAAAATTACAAGTAGATAGTAAAGTAAGATACAGATAATGTTTGTAGGGATGGCATTTCGATGGAAGGAAAAGATATTTGACTACTTTACCAGCTATGTCCAATTTATGACAAAAATTTGCAGATTTTAAATAAAGTAATATTAATTACTGAATTAAATGAAACTAAACGCTCACTACAGGCAGCATTATCAAATAGAAAATATACTAGATTTTTTTAATACGGTGTTTCCTCTATCTGAAATTTTAAATCAAACAGTCTTTATGTTTCAATACGCAATTTTCCAAAGCTGAAAACGTTTTAATTTATTAGCTTTTCTTTAACTTGGTTATGGACATCTAAATATTTTATTTCTAAATGCTAACATCGTATTAACTTTTGATTTCTTGAGCTATTAGAACGCAATTGACAAGGTTTTAAAATAAAATCTTTTTTTTTAAGTAATGGATTCAAAAATTCTTCTTTAATTTGAAAAAAAGCCTCTACACATCCTGTAGATACAAAAAAAAATAGACAATGACCAAGATATGTGTAATATCTAATTGTAAATGTTAATGATTACGAAAAAATGGTTTTCCTAAATAAAATAATATATAAAAAAAAAACTGCAGTTGAAATATAAAAAATTAACAAATTATGTTATCGGTCTCAATAATCTACTATCTGTCTATTTCATGTTTTAACCAACGTCACCGATTTTTGTCCGTATGAAACAAAACGATACTTCAATCAAATTAAAAATCGTATAAACAAGATATCTTATGCGCGGCTTTTCAGTATTAGTTTAAATTCGATTTTGAGTTTAAGTTTCAATTTTGCGTTCAAACCGTATTACATTACTGAAACCTTTACAGAGGACTCTGTGCTTCTTGCAAAATATAGAAAGAAATAAAAAAAGCGGTCGCGAAATAACTAATCATAAATTCACCAAATACACAAACTAACGACGCTATAAGTTAGATTTGATAACTGACAGGTGCCATAATAGAAACAGGAAACGGAGCACTATTTTAATTATTGTACTTAAACAAAGCAGTAATAGAGCTATCTCTATGTCACATTCATGAAATCCTTGTATCTTTTTCTGTGCGGAAACTTTGTTTCTTTTTTCAATAGCAATACTTGAGAAAAAAAGCCAAATCAGAAGATTATCTTTACTCGTATGATACATCAATGACGTTGGTTAAAACATAAAATAGACAGAAAGTATCTAGAAGTAACTATACAGTTTTGTAACATAGAAACCCTTGTTGTGTACATTGGCAATGTAGGTATTCATATAAGAAATAAATATAGCCAGTATAATCAGCTCTTAGATTTCGTGTATCTCGATTTTGCCTCTATGTACACCAACACTATCTTGCGCATTTATCTAGAGTTAAAATCATAGTCATCTCTAAGTAAATGATGTTATGAAAAGGCAAATATGTATCGCACAAGTTTTGGTTGCTAAAATTATGGCATGTCAATTATGTTCTAATATGCTTTTTTGTTACAAAATTACTAATACTCTGTTACTATAAAATAATTTTTAAATACCCTATTAATTATACATATTCTATTTAAACATCACCAAATATTAACTTTTTATGATACTTACATATATGAATGTCTGCTTTGTATTTCGACATCGTAATAAGTTCAATAAAAATAATGTAATGCACGGTTACTCAACTCGACAAGAGAATTACCTCCTTCCACCATCACTCTGCTAAATTTCAACATAATTTAGAGTACATTGGTTGCAAATTGTTCAACACCTCCACATGTAAAACATATTAATAATTTAACCTTGTTTAAGAAACAAGTAAAAGAGTTTCTTTTAACTATGAATTGCTATAAATTAAATGATTTTTGGTCAGCTATTTCGATGTTTTAATATTTCTTGCTAAAAGAGCAAGAAGCTGCTTGAAGAACTAAACATAAAGTAATGAAGTGCTGAGGACATGGTAGAATAATTGAAAACCATATATGCAAAGGGAGTCATCTCTCGAGTAAAACTTGGAAAAGAAGGGTGGGCTCGAGGACTAATTGCGAGTTTAAAGAAAGGTCTCTACTAGTAAGCTGTTCCCTCGGTATTTCCAATGCACTCCAAGTTGTTGAGGTAGGTACCTTTTTTAGCCGCATGTAATATTGCGAAATTGTTATCGCTACATAAATGTTCTTTTATCCTAATTTCGAAATTTCCAAAGTCCTTCCGACGTATGTGCAATGGCAATCATTACTTGTCACGAGGTAAACATCTTTCTTTTTTAGTGGCCTCTATATTATCTTTATTGTTAATAATAAAATTTTTTAAGGGGTGTAATGTTCTAAATGTTACATGTACGTATAATTAAAAGAATTTTATAAATACATATATAGTTCCCATCTTAATATAAATTGTATAATAGAAAGAAAAAGCTCCTTCAACTTCTTAAATATTACACTCAAAAGAACAAATGACAAATGGAATTTCATATATTTACAGATAGCCTATGCACAAACAGATATTAATATCATTACAAAAAAAAAGCATACCCCCCTAATAATTACAAACTCTTAGGTTTTAAATTATTACATCAATAGATTACATAGTAGCCGTAGCCCACTATTAGAATCAAAAAAAAACAGAATTAAAGAAAATAAAAAAATAAATAATGGTTACAATATGAAATTAATGGAACATTTAGATTCTGAAATTATTAATAACCTAATTTTACAATTCACAACGCATACTATTCAAAAAAAGATATATAAAAGAATCAATTTTCAGACATCAGTTACATATAAAATAGCTAAATCACAATATACAGTAATTAGTTTTTGCACAACTTAATAACCTCCTGAATACACTATAAAATAACAAGGATCGAATAGAAATAACGGAAAAAATAAGAGCATTTAAATTAAATTATGCGGAATGTTATGCTACATATATTTGGTAAAACAGGACGAGAAATAAAACAAACAGCACAAAAACTCAAACCAAATAAAATATACTTTAATGTAGGTAACCATTTACATAATGGAGGTTATGATGTATCTTTTCTGTTACAATAACCTCGACGTTAATACACTTTCTAACGGATCTTCCGTACTATAACCACAGGAAGATCCGTTAAAAAGTGTATTAACGTTGACATTGTCGTAATAGAAAAGATAAATTATAACCCTCCAATATCGGACTCCATATAAACCTTCAACAAATACAATTATTGCATGAAAAAAAGAAAGGCTTCATACTTTATTAGAAGTCTAATAACGAAATATATGAAAATAAAGAACACAAAGATATTATCTAGATTTTATTATTAATTTAAAATTTGATGTTGCAAATTCGTATTCCTGGAATTTCTTAATTATTTTTTTATTTGGTTTTATAATGCTTAATTAATATTATTTCTTTATTTTAGGGGAATAACAATCATCTAGTACCTGTTCTAGTTCTTATTCAAATAACAATTGGTGAATTGATCTTCGGTATACAATCGAAGCCAAATAACTGTTACAGAGTTTGAATTCACCCATTCTTACTTTGACCACAGCAGTGATAGTCGTGTTGGTAGTCACTCCTACAGTTTCCGCTATAAGATTTATTCCAGTTTCATTAAATTTTTCCCTTAAACCTTTCGATACAATAGCCACATCATATGTAAATTCATATTTACCTATGACGATATTATGGGTTACGTCTTACGACTATTTTAGACAGAGCAAATCATGATGTGAGCCGCCTTGTGAAGACTCTATTTATATCGGATTCTTTTTCGGATTTTTCTTTTGTCGTGCGTGTGTATTAGGTATTTCATACTATTTAATTGCAACTATTAAACCTGAATATACCGTTATTTGCGCACTAACCCACATATTGTATAGTTGCGCAATTCTTTACAGTGTATATAGTGCCGTGCATATAAGGATATAATAAAAAATATTTCCTGCACAGGGATTTATTTAATATTAATGTTATAGTAGCTTAGCTTATTTGTGTTGTTGTTTATGGTGAAGGTTTATGAATTACGACCTCCCTATCCTGAAATATATCAACTTTCCAGACATCAATATTTCATCGCGGCAATGACAGAGCAACACAGTGGCGTATCTGTAGAAATCGTAGAAACATTACTACCTACGGTCTGAAAGCGTGTTTGACAATGAGCATGCATGACCCTCTATAATTAGCAGGGAATAATAAATGAAAGCCAGCAGTAAATTAGACGTTTTGTGTGTGTACGTGCTCGTACACGTAGCAGAATACCAACAAATATGAACATCCTGTGGGAGCGCGTGCAATATGTCCCAGCCTAGATCGGCCCGCATAATAACATTGAGAAGGTCACGAATACGAATCAGATAATGAGATATGTCCGTCGGATGCGGTAAAAGTAACTTCAATAAACGTTCTTCTAATAATAGCTGTATCGATCGATGTTAAACGCAAATATCACCTTGTTATTGTTTGTGCAGTTTTACCGTCAGTGCAGAGAATCTGCTTGGATTCGGTTAAATACGTTCAATTTTACTTCTATGAGGTTATTCTAAATTTATATCTCAACTTAGTTGTTAGGATTACATTACGCTGGATTCGATAAGAAATGTAATCTTTCAAGCTGTCACGTTAAGTATTTGATCTGCCACCACTGTTATGTTAAGTTATCGCATCGCTGATGTGGTATTTCATTTCTATGTCAATTAGCTGCGAATCTAAGGACGATTTAAATTTTAAACTAATGATACTGTTATTGCATTACCTTCTCGCTATTAAGGTGTAATGTACCTCATACATCATCGACAAAAGTGTGAAATTCGTTTGAACCATTTGTAATTAGTGAGTTTTTCAGCAAAGGTGAGTGCCACTTCGATGCTGTAAGCGTTTTCTAGTGAAATTACATGTAAAATCGTTGATAACAAAATTGTTAATAATTTTAGAGGTAAATTTACTTCATACGGTAAAATTTCTAGTAGCCACTAAATTTTAAACACTGATGTATATTTCGAACATTTGTTCCCTGTGTAAGTTGTTTATTTACTGAACAGTCAAGTAATTTCCTTTTAATATTGCAAATTTAACTTATATACACATCCATCATGCATTTAGACAAAAACATATACAACACAACATAAAAATATATACGGTTCCTGCTCACAATATTAGGTTCACTTTGGCAATCTGATAATGTGAAGTGTTTCGAGGAATATAGTTTGGTAATTAGGTAACGTTAAAAACGTGTGTAACACTTAGGTAGATATTAGCATACATATGTTTCACCTTACCAAGAATCATCAGTGCTCTAATGTATTATACGCAGAAAGCCGTATATATACATGTGGAAAAATAAATGAATGAGAGTTAGGATGGAAATCTCATTATCTCATTATCTTCACGTTAATAATGAAATTTCCATCTTAAACTCTCATTCATTTATTCTTCTATAGTTTGGTAATGTTCAATAAAAGTATATAGGAATAAGTAATTAGAGGAAAAATATTAATTTAATGTGAGAGGTACAATCGCCGACATTAATATTTAGCGCTGGACGATTGACTCGACGCGTTGATGGTGCTAAATACTAATGTCCGCGGCTGCTGTACATTGTATTCGTAAAACATTTATGATATTTCTTACTTACATTATTGCCGGTTGACAGCTCTTGGGACGGCATTATAACAAGGAGTTGTTAGTAGAGTTCTATAACACTCAAAATAACACTATTTTGACAATATCCTAAATATTCTGAGATCGTATAATAAACTATCACATGTGTGAAACTGAAATGATCGAGCTTCATAAATCCCTATTTAGAGGGCTAACGTTTCTAGTATTCTGGTATCATATTAATTTAGCTTACAAATTAACATTAATAATAGTGCTACAACTGCAGAAATTTAACATTGTGTTAAGTTATGAGACGAGTTGCGATGCCTTCTCGCGAGTCAGAGTTTTATTATTATATACGCGGCGCTCCTGCCAGTGAAATATATAATTGAACAAATGAAGCCTAGAATTATAAGTTAGAACCGAGCGGATCTTTAAATAAAGCGGACGTGCAATTATTAAATATGACGGACGTGCTTAAGTTTTATTGGTGAAAAAATGAATTCTCACAAGTGTTTTATACTGGTGTTAAGATATACTGTAAAACTTGTGGTAAATAATTGATGTGCTGAAATAAATGTAACTATAAAAATCGTGCAGAGAATATACAATACCAAATAAAAAACCAACGTGTTTCCAAGAACTTATTTTATTACACAATGTGTCAGAATAGCAGCTGTAACAGTTTAAAACTCATTTTTAACGCTTATTCAGCGAGAGTGAATAGTGGAATTTCCTGGATATCAGTGCGATTCTTGTGAATATTAAACCTAAAAATCGCATCTTTATTTTAGAAAATATGGTTAGGGTTTATTCTTAAACGTTTAGTATGTGACAAGTGATGACTTCTAAAAATTGTGATACTACATACCAAAATCATAATTCAAAATTCCCATATTTTTACTCCTTCAATTGTCATTTATTATTTATGAGATATAGGGGGGCTATTCTGTAAATAGTCCTGTTAAAAATGAACTTATAACAGCATCTTTAAAATTAAACGGCAAAAATCTTATTCTGTAATTAAAAATTCAACAGAGCTGCTATAAATTTAGCATTCATACGAACAATACATAAAATAAAGGATAATTAGATTAGATAGCGTATTAGTGCGTATTAGTACATATGTATGTATGACTTCTGGATTATTCGCTCGCAAATTTCAGTTTAGTAGAAACATCGTCATTCACACAGCTCGTATTAGCCCAATATTAGTAGATTTAACCTTCAATATTTTGTAATTTATTTTAATATAGCTAAACATGGAAGAGCATCCAAACGACAAATTGAAGCTACAATAAAGAAAATAAAGAAGAACAAAACAACAAGTACTATGTAGTAGGCCTATGAGGTATGAAACGAATAAAGCGGGAGATAGTTCCAATAAGAGTAAACTATATACAGCCATAGAGAATAGGCTATTGGCTAAGGGTGGAGAATATTCCGGAGTTAGGCCTGCAATTCGATGAGGCTGCTCAGATGTTAAATGTAGAAATGTCAAACTCGCAGGTTGACGAAATAATTTTGATAACGAAACGGTATAGACAAATTTTGGACACACTATCCCTTTAAAATCGAATTCTTAGTAAATGTTTATATTCTTAAATTGGCCTTGGTAAATTAAATAACAATAAGGATGGACTAAATTGGATTATAGTAGCTCGACTAAAAAATATCTAAATCTAATTCATCATTTGGTATTTATTAAAAATAGTTGGCGACATTTCATCACTGTCTAACGAGATCCTCCTGACTGTTACAGTTACAAGATCGATCTGTATAAATTGTAATTGTAGCAGCCATGAAGATATTGTAAAACAGCGACGAAACGTCACCATCATCTATTTTTAATAAATACCAAATGATGGACGAGATTTATATATAAATATAATTTATATATAAACCTAACACTAATCTAAAAAAATCTAATTATACATAAATTATTATAATTTATATATAATTATAATTTATGTTCACAATACTTTAATTTGGGGCTAGGTTTATATAAACCGCCATTATTTTTAGTTATTTTAGGAATTTTTAATATTTAAGGGTTGTCTTCAAAATCACGGAGGTGGTCTGTGATAAAATAGTTATTCTTAACAAATATCGATAACCCGGATTATAGTTCTCTAATAAATTTAGTTTCTGTTATTTACGGGTAGAAGACTCTAAATTTTAAATTTATTCTTTTTATTTGGACGTTTCTTTAACTCCATTCATTTAAAGTGCCAGGAAAGTTTGAATACGTATTTTGTATTAAATAAATTGTTTTATATAGTATTTACGATACCAACATACGTACCTGTAATTTAAGAGTCTCAAAAGTGGTAAAACATAACATTTTGGTAAAGAAATAAATAGTTAAGCTTGTTTACGTGTTAAAATATTCTTTTATTTGTACGTTGGGTGTTTTTACAACGACTGTTAGGTAAGAACTGCCTATTCGCTAGCAAGTGCCTGGATTACTAAATTGACAGATTTATTTGGTGCTCCTAGAAGTATCCAGTGCCACCTAGCAGGTAGAAGGTCACTTTTCACAGTATTCTTTCACTTATCAGAGAGGTCGCTAGGTTGATAAAAACTTTTTATTTTATTTTATTTTTATTGAAAAAAAAACGAAAAAGAAAAAAAATTATATGGACAAATAATGTAGGTAAGGTGTAAGGAATTCGGTCTTCTGGTAATGGAGAAATTAGTAAATTTCTCTTGAAGGTAATTGAAAATGGACCACAAGAGAACAGAATTTAGTCAGTTCGACATTACTGATAGTATACTGTGGTCATACCCACTCGATTTACTGGCATGATGTAATTGTTTTTGCCCCTGCTATCAAAATAATGTGTAACAGTTCCTTTCACAACCGTCCCTGTGCTTATGGATGTAACAAAGCACATCTACAATACTATATACACTAGGAAGCGGTAAAATACCGAACGGTCTAAATAACGGACGACATGATTTCCTCCCACCAACACCAGCAATGTACCTTACTATTCGCTTTTGGGCTACGAATAAGGTATTAGAGGATGTTGAGACGCCCCAGAACGCAACACCGTACAATAAACGTGAATGCATCTCACTGTAATAAAAAGAAAGCAAACGTTAAAGCGTCCGTTAAAATAGTTTTTAGATTGCGCATTAAAAAAGAGGTACTATTTAATTTACTAAGTAAATGATTGCAGTGGTCCTCCCAATCTAACTGTTCTTCCACTAGAGCCCCCAAAAACTTAGTGACCTTCACATTACCCACTTCTAATCCATCAATATCAACAATTACTTTTTCATTGATTTGCGATCGGCGCGAGCGAAAAAAAATCGAATCGGTCTTTATAACATTGAGAAAAAGACCATTACTAGAAAACTAAGTGGTTAATTCTTTTAATACTCTGTTCAAATTTTTCTTTACATTAAAGATATCTTTTCCGGCTACTATTGAGGATATGTCATCCACACACAGATATAACGAATTATTAATAAAACCACTAAACCAACAAAATTAACAATATCATCTATGAATAGATAAATATTAATATATGCAGTCGTCAGACAAGCTGTAATATTAATATTAAGTCCCTAATTTTTGTATCTACCGAATTCTTTAACTTGTACTTATTGTAAATGTCAAACAATTATATGTTTAATGACAATATATTGTTATGGAGAGAGTAGTTGATATTCTACTATTATTTAAAAAGGGAATGTTACTATTTTACTTGGTTATATTTTTAAAACTTATTAGATATAATAGAAAAAGGATATAATATGTAGCAGCAGACAGCTAGACGATGTCCAGGTGATGTAGGTAATCTCTGCATTTGGCAAGTCCTTCGAAGCATTTTCCTTTAGAATTTTCCCCTCAGGAAGCAAGATGATCAGCAGTGATACACCTACACATCGAAAATGAATATTAGAATTTGTATAGTATATTATTACAATAGATTTTGACAGATCAAATTTATGATCCACCTTTAATTCAAGTGAACAGTTGTAATTTCTTTTACAGAGTATTTATTTCTTTAAATTTTTGTTTAATAATGTTTTTATATGCATTGGCAGTCCTATTGCTTTGATATGTCAACAGACAGACATGGGAATTGCTGGAAATTGGATTCTGTAACAATTCTATGTGTATAAATGGTTGCCTACCTTTTAGGTGCAATAATGAATTTTTTTAAGATTATTAATTTTATATAGTAATAAGCGTTTAAAAATTTCAAATGTATTTTTCTCATAATTCAGAGACTCATACCTTTGTTATATAAAAAGTGTAAGGTGATTCCAGATTTTGTAATTTTATTTATTTTCACATCGTTGAAGATCTGACAATCCTGTCGATCACATGGCCATTCTCATATGTAAAACAATGGAGGCTCCTCATTTCGGTTATAATAACGGATTTTCTCAGACAGTTGGTCTCCTTGACGAAGACAATCGCTTTCAAGTCAGTTAAAACATTTTCAATTCGAACCATTCAATAACCGAACCTTGTTCGAGGCAGACATATTTCTGTTTGTTCTCTTAAAATTTAACGGCTTTTTCGATAAAATCCAATTTTATCCCAAATTTCAATCTAAAAATAATGGTTAATTGTTAAACAAAGTTTTTCACATAAATTTTATTCCAACTTACACACGATTTTTGGGAAATTTTTCTTCAACGACGATTTTTCCGAGTAATGTTCCTGTCCTGAGCGACCCATCCTCTCTGACCTGATGTATCTACGAGGTACGAGGGCCCATATCCGACCTGAACAGTCCTGACCGCCGATGATCGCAGAATTCGGCCCTGTAAAAAGGTACTCCTCGTCAAATCTACCTAAAAAAGTAAACGTATTATTTCAATTATAATCTAAATTGAATTGTACTTATAAGAAATTTTATTTTAATCCGTTCTGCTAAATTTGAGGTTAGAAAATCGTTTGTAACATAGCTAAGCGGTCTCCAGTTACTTTGGGGAAATTTGTGTAATTAGGTTTATAAGTATTTGTTATGTTTTTACGTTACGAACCAATATCCAGTGATTTACCATCAAGGTTGGCTACTCTGTTTCACACGTCTATTTTAAAACTAGCTTAACTACGGTTGAACGGTCAGAAAACGCGGGATTTTTAAAATTTAATTCAAACGCATTTACGTTTGAAACTATGAATTTGAATTGCAAAAGGTGGAATTACTTAATGAAACTTTAGTGTTATTAATTAAACGGACTCACGGACTTACCTGAGATTATTATCCATAGATTTATGTCTGATATCAAACAAGTCACATTTTGAATTTTTTTTATTTAAATAAAATCACTTTTATCCACTATTAAATGTTTTAATTTTACTTAATAGTTTGAATACGATTAAGGCACGACATTATCATGCCTAGGATGATCATTTAAACTGGTCTTTAACATTGAATTTGAGGGAGAGAACTATTGACAACATCATCCTACTACATCGCTATGCGTACTGAGTTAAATATAAGAGAGTTAACGAGCCATTCAATATTTTTTTTATGTCACTGCCCCCTCGATCGGAAATTTCTCGCCCTGCATGCCATCTGGCTGGTGAGACAGAACACTTCTAAATCAGAATTATAGAAAATAGATGACACTGGTATATATAAAACTTGATTTTTTTCTAATTCAATTAATGTATTTCTTTTAAAATTATTTTTTTTAATCCGGGCTGTATGCTACTGTGTAGCGTAACAATATATACATATACATAGGTTAGAATGTATCTTGTATATGTGTACAAAGAGCTAACTGCAGCTTATTGGGACAATAGGGTGTGGGCGTGAGGTAATATCATTTCTTTTACCTTTACCTGAGCCACCTCGATCTCATTACTGTAAGCCAGTGATGTCACTACACGTCGCTTTCTGTTATCGCCTGAAGTGGCGGTTTTTTTGTTTATCAGTTTTGCGTTACCGAAATAAATTCTCCACACATTCTATGCCCAAACTTTCTAGCTAAACTTTCCGCGCAATAATTTTAGTTGAAATTGATATTCACCGAAACTCGTGAAGTATATGTTAATTAGCTGCTCTGTTGGGAAAGTAGTAACAACCCAGAGGAATCTTTCTCGCAACCGAATAAAACAGTGATTTAGTTTTCACGAACTTTCTGTACATCAATCATAGTACGGGGCATGCGAAAACTTTCATTCAGCGCAAACACAATTTAGCATCATATTTCGCGAGAGTTCGCATTCACAGCTTAGCCTCCTTTAGAAACTGGGAGAAAATCCAATTTTTCCCGTATACTTTTCGATTTAAGTAACTTCCTGACTATTAGGCGACGGATCGTCTCGTTTAGAGTTGGGCGCGCGGGGCTCCGACGAAAGCAAATTTCGGTGTAATTTAAAACGAAGGAGCGAGATAGACACACGCCTCATTCCGTGGAACAACTGAATTATCGGTAATTTTATTTGGACTTGTCCGTTGTGCGATATTAAACGTAATCACAAGGTACAAATTGAATCACAAACATAAATCAAACTTTAAAATTAAATTCGAGGTCCTGTCGCGGCGTTATATAAAGGGCCAGAACTCCAATCTCTCTCACTCTTCATCTCGTTCGCCGGTTACAAAACTCCCACCCTTTCGGCTCGTACCCCAAACCATCCGAGGAATGGTTTACGGTTTCGTTTGCGAATTGTTACTTTTATTAGGTCGAGAGAGAATTCCGTTGACGAACCCCGTAGCTCGTCGAAGGTCGGCAGTTACCCTCTACACCTACCCTATTAGTTTCCTTTTTTTCCCTGTAATAATACGGCTATTCTCCAGCGAGTTAATCTTACCATGTACTTTCCTGGCCCGGTTTTACCCTCTTGCATGCCGGGAAGGTTGACTTAATTAAGTTATTAATTCATATTCTGCAGTGCGAACGCGTTTCTTAATTCCATTTTAGTAATTTTCAAGATTAACCCGTCTGAAACTAGTACTCGTACAAATTTCTCATGCTAAATTGAACGCTAAGTATGCTGGAAGTTCCTGGATTCCTGTCTTTGGTAATTGGGTAGGAATAAATTACTCTCCACCTGTGTGTTTGACAATTAACTAGCAAACGTTAATGTGTTTATTTAGAGTGATAAATTTTCATCGATTGATTCCCCTTCTGATTAACTTAGCAACTGCCAATTTTGTAATGCACCACTTTCTGATTTATTAATCTGAACTAGATTTCCATAGAAGAAATATATTTGTTTGAATTTTTCCACTTTAAAATATTGTCAAAAAGATACCAATACTAAAAAGATACAAAAACTGTCAAAAATTTAAAAATTGAAACTTACTACCGCCGCGAACTGAAAGCTAAAATTGCCAAAAATCTTGAATACCAATACTAAACGCAACCAAAATAAAAAGCGCGACCTGCAGGTAATCCAGGAGATCACCTACCCGTTGTAAACTCCGAAAGGCAATATCTGCTGTATCTGCTGTAGCAGGAAAAGTATGCGGACGGCGTATTGTGTATATTGGAAGGGTGATATTACACTGCGACCTAAAAGATCTATTCTGTCCCCTGTTCTTGATGTTTTACAGCTGGCCTTCCAATCCTATTCCTTTCAGAAAGTGTAGGATATCAGAAGGCCCTAGGTAAGGTGAGTCTCCCTCTTCGATTTTACGTGCTCCCAAGTGCAACGCCCTTGAGGTGCACAGTGCTACGCAATTTTAGGGGGGATGGATGTCATCCTGTTCCCCAATCTGCTCCAGTCGTTTTGCTCCTCCCTTTGTTCCTTCCTTGGAAGGTACTCTCACTTTGGAAGTGGAAGGCTTCTTATGGAGGTCCAGCTCCAATTCCTGTTTATTAGCGGTGTCGTCCCGCTAATAAACGTCCTTCCTCTATGGTTGATCCCACGAGTAAGTAGGGTAGAAAAGGTCCACCTCCACAGACCCTCGCATGCAGAGGTAAGGCTAAATACAATGGATTGCGCCAGGTGCCCCAAGGTTGGACTAGTAGACTGGTCTTCTATCCAGCCACGCATCCCATCAGCCTAGTCCGTGCAGTTAAGCCAAGACCCCCATCCCTTTCGGGGCTTCGTTTAACAGTTGGGATTCGGTAGCCGACGAGCCCTTAGCCACGACATGACAGCTCGCGCGAGGGGGGAATGGTTCACGGCAACGATCTTCATTCATCCTGCTCCGGTTTTAAGCAGAGAGGACGAACTTATAGCCGCCACTAACTATCTCGTCTTGAGCGAACCCTGACAAGATGGTTCTTCCCCAATCCACCGCCTCGGGAATGCGCCTGGTAGGTACTCCCAACCCCCAGGCATATAGTACTTAGAATAGGTAGCCTCGTGTAGTACCTTTTAGGTGGAGCACGGGGTTGGGATGATTTGTAATAATTTAGTTTTCAGAAATAAAGTGTATGTTTTATTAGCATTAGCGTATTAAAGAAATTAGCGAGTAAGGAATCTAGGCAGATGATTTAGGGTTTTTCTGACTCTGAAATAGAGGTTGCTTTTAGGTCGATGAATTCACGTAAAGCGCCGTGTATAGATGGTATTACGTTAAAGACTTATGAGGCAGTATTTTTTTCACGAAACTTTTTAATAAATGTTTAGATAGAAGCATTTCTCCGGCTAGAAACGGTAATTAGTTAGGGTTATTCCGGGTAAAACTGATATGACAGATCCAAGGGCTATTAATCTAATACCGGTTATCGTAAAGGCTTAATAGCTTAATTATAAACATTTTTTTTATTACAATCACAACCAATGTAGGGTAATATGCATTTGGTAGGGGTAAATCAACTATAGATGTGATAGATAGGATTGTAAATTTAGTTAAAATCGTCAGGTTAGAAAAAGTATATGTTACGAGTATATTGTGAGATATTAAAGGTGCTTTTGATAATGCCTGGCGGCCAAAAATTACAGTACAATTAAAGCATAAAAGTTGCCCAGGCAATTTAGTTATAACCTGATAGAGTCGCGATAGTTGAGGAACTGAGTATTAACATTTCAAGGGAAATTGCTTAGGGTTGTTCGCAAGGTTCGCGATCGGAAGCGGAGTATTGGAATATATTATACAATAGTCTCTTTGAAATTATATTACCAGAGGGCTGTGAGATAGTAGCGTACGCGGATAATACTACGTTATTAGTTAAAACAGGGTAATATAATACGTTAACAAATAGCGGTAATCAGGCTTTAGCAAATAGAGTGTATATTTATACTATTACTTGGGTAATCTCATCGTTTAGTTTATTAAAACTAAACAACCGATTCTCTAAAAAATATACATGTCTTTCATTTTTCTTTTTCTATTTTATTTTAGTTTTCACATTTTTAACTTAACTCTTCAGCATTGAAATACGTTCAACACATTATGCGTCAATCAAGCATTTTACAATACGTATAAGGTCCTTAACATACTATTCTCACAGTTCTCACTCTATTTTGGTGCCGTCAGTGCGCTAGTCTTCCAAAACATTTGTATGATTTCCCCTTTTTGCACCCAAAAGACTTTTACTTCTCTTCTCCTTATACCCATTTAAGATGTTGGATCAGAAGTCTAGCCTTTCTATGCTTTGCTGTTTCTCACGAGACTGTTCATTTTGCTCATCGATTTATCTCTGTTGCTCCCTATCTTTTAATTTTTTTTGTAGGGGTTTCTTTCTGGGCTGTCCTTTTTCCATCTTCTGCATTCCTGACGATTTTACTTTATTAAATGCCCGAACCATTGACTGCTTTCTGTTAATAAATTTCACTATCCCTTCCTATTTCAATAAGTTCCTTATGGTTTCATTTGGCATTCTGTCATTTCCGATCCTTCCATCAATTCTTCTTAAAAAGGTGATCTTTATCGCATTTAATTTGCTTCCGTGTTTTTGTTTATTATCCATCTTGCACTTGCATATTTTACTGTAAACATACTATAATCATAAGAGTGCTATAAGAAACACATTTGCTAATTACTTTTTAAATATTACCTGTCATTTCTTCTGAATCCTATATATAAATTAATCTCACAATTTCATGCATCATCTTTGCACCAATTGTGTTCTCGAAAGCAACAATATTTCTAGCCAAACCAGTGGTCTAGAAAATATTCACTTTCATTATTGTCTGATTCTATTATTTCTTCCTCTTTGATAATAATGATCGACGTATGAAAAGTAAAGTCTCTCACTCAAAATTTTATGAAATTTAACTTTTGTAAAATACCTTCTTGCTCTAAAATGTAAGAACGAAAAAGGGAATAAACTAGTATTTGATCATCCACCACAAAATACACCGAAAGCAACTTCTAACCAACCATCATGCATAATAAAAGAAAATTATAAGATGCTTGTTGCATAGGCCAGCTGGTACACCATGTCGTCCATTATTTAAAGAGTTAGGTATTCTACCATTACCAGCAGTTTATTTATACCAACTAGGCATTTGGGCATATCAAAATTATACACATCTGAGCAAGAATTGTACATACTACAAAACAATGGTTACCAGGGGGGCGAATGATCTTACTATACCACGTCACAAAACAGCACTATTCGAAAGAGCACCAGAGTATAGAGCAATCAAAGTTTATAATAAATTACCAGAGTGCATAAAAAATAAACCAACTGTCAATCAATATAAGATTGCTCTAAAAAAGTTATTGCTTGACAGTGTTTCTAGTCATATGAGGAATTCTTTGGGATGTCACTGTGATATTAGAGAGATGAACTCTCTGGCTTGTACTGCGCGTTCGCAGCTATGTATTAGTTATTTTTATGTATTTTTTTGTTCTTTGTTTTGCCAGTTTAATGTTCTTTGTAAAAAATGGCATTCAACTGTTATGCTTGACAATGCTTATATCATTTTGTGATCTACAGCAATAAAATTATTATTATTATTATTATTATTATTATTATTATTATTATTATTATTATTATTATTATTATTATTATTATTATTATTATTATAGTGTTTGTTAAAATACACTGTTAGTTGCTATATGAAATTCATAACTTAACAGAAGCATAGTGAATATGTTTACCTGATGATTGTTCAGACGGAAATTTTGTAAAAATGGAGCTCATTGTGCAATAACGCCTGCTGAAGAGATAAATTTAATCAAAAATTGATATCAATGAATCCATTATCGATTAGACATGTAAAAGTCTTTACTTTAACCACATAATCTTAAGCTAGAATTGGTTCAGTATGAGCATTTCCCCTCGATTGCTTAAAATCTGCGATCAACTTGATACGGTTGTTTGTTTAAAATCAAACGGCTTCATATGTTACTACCGACCCGAAGATAAAAAGCTGACCCGATAAACCGTAACGTCAACAGAGACTAATGCGAACTCCATTGTGATGGCGAGCTTCGGGAACGGAATAAGGACCAGAGATTGAAATTCGAGATAACCCGCTCGATTTCTCCGTTTTTAACAAATAGGGGACAATTCTACGGAGAACGGACAAGGTATTGACAGCGGTTGACCCGCTATGCAACGAACCCGCCGAGCCATACTGCCCGGTTGCAGGGGTAGCGACAAGTCGTTCATGAATACTGATGCGGTTTCAGCGGCCCTCTCCTTCTCAAACTGCCGCCACTCTCTACACTATTCTTGTCTCTGGCGTTTCGATGTTCGACCGCCAGCATACCGTGCCTACATGGTCGAGCCCTCGTCATGTCGACCGGCTTACAATCCACTTCCGATTTGTTACACTGTCGACGCATTGACATATTCAAGCTTCTGTTGGATTTGTAACGGAAATCCCTGAGCGTTCAAACGCGTTTGTTACTAGAATTGATTTTCTAGCAAATGCCCATCGTTCCTTGTTTGAGTAAAGTCGATAATTTGGATTCAAGGTAAAACTGTATAAAAATAGGTATTTTTTTAAGGAACCATTATGATTGTCTGAAATTCTTACAAGTTAGTTGTGTTTAATATAGCGAGTGTGTTGTAGTTAAGTGGTCGAACTTAGAGGCATCTGACATAATAATTGTGAAAAAGTGTCTTAATGAATCTTGGCGCGCAAAGGTGTCATTTTCAAAATTTTGCGTGGTTTTGACAACAAAAATAGTTGCATAAATGGGGCAAAAACTGTGTATTTTAGAAATTAGTAAGATGGATTGAAAAAACTTAAAGGCTCCAAATATACATAAATAAAAAACCTGAGTTTTTGTATTTTTAGCTTTGGATATTGAATTTTGAAGATATAAGGGAACATAATGTATTGAGATTTTTTATTATAAAATAACTTGCTCATAAATTGTTATAATTAGATATATAGATCAAATCATGAATGTTTGTAGTTACGTCATTAACAGGTCGGTAAAGTAAAGACAAGCGTAGTATCAAAAAAATGGAAGCATTCATATACACAAGCGAGATAGAAGTATATATTAAGTAGTCGTAGCTACTTAAGCTATACGTCCATATTTTATTAAGTATCAACAAACTAGTTGAAGTGAGATAGAATACGGTCGAGTAATGCGTAAATAAGAGCTTTCATAATGTTTACCACAGTGCTCGCAACCACGAAATTTTAATTCATTTTACCGATTTGATATCTGCTTTTTTCACTCGGTTTTACTGTTTATTTCCCTTCTTTAGTTTTCAATTTTTATTTACTTCTATAATTTCTTGTCTCAAAAGTTCTTTTCAGAACTATAGTGAAGTAAATCGTTTAGTTTGTGGTAAGTTTAGAGGTGTTAATGAAACATACAAAGACCTAAAACATTTTTTTAGGTTACAGTTCAAAATGCCCGGTAAAGACTTAGTTCTTGTTGCCAAGAGTTGGTCAGTCGTTTTCTAGTATATTTCGAGGAGGAAAAGCGAAATGGAAGTCCTTTAATATCCGTTGATGCGGTGCAGGAGGTAAATTATAATTGATTATTATTAAATTAAAACTTACATACAAATTGTAGAGAGTTGCGAATGCTTTGGGCATTTCTATGGGTACCGTCTGCAACATAAAACGCGAGAAGGAAACTACATCTGCTGTTTCTTCATCGAGTACTTCAACAGCCAAAACACGTGATGTGTTAGAGAGAAATAAAATGGATGTGCGTAAAGTTTTATGTTATTAACGAATTCCTTCGAGCACATGGACATGTAGTTTTAAGACTTCCTCCGTATCACTGCGATTTCAATGCTATCGAATTGATATGGGCACATGCGAAGGGATATTATAATAAGTATATTGGTGGGGATGGTTATGGTGATAAACAAGTATTGGAAATGTGGCAAGAGAGCTTGGACAGCTGTACATCAGACATCTAGCAAAATTGCATAAATCACACAGAGAAAATAATTAAAGAGTAGTACGAACGTGAAGCAAAATAGAAGACTTTGATTTAATTTCAATATCAACATATAGAAGACTTTATACTGACAGTTAATTGCGGATCAGAAGATGAGAGAGAAGATACAAATTAAATATATTTTTAATTGCACTATTTTTTTCTTTCAATATTGACATATTTTAATTTAATTTACTGCATATTATGTTTTGTATATGCCATTGTATAGAAATTGTGTTTGCTACCTGAAATAAAAACGTCATCTTTCGTTTAATTAATCATTGGTAACGTATATTAAACTAAATACTTTTATGTTGCTTGAATATTTTCCGCATTTTGAGTTGTAAATAGGTTTTTGATATGAGAACTGCATTATTGCGGTAATACATTATTTCACTGAGAACACACTTAATAATAAGCTAAGCATGATCACGAAAGCATTATCAATAGAAAAGTTCACTATTTAGTTACATGATTGTTTTTAAAACGCAACGTTGACTAAAAACTGTACCAATCCTTTCAGTTATAAAAGAAAATCTATTAAAACTGCGTATAGCTTCATTGAATTTGACAATTATCATTTCGTACAGTTCATTGCAAACATGGTTGGTGTGCCTGAATTTGTTTCAGACGCTGCATACGTCATAAGCAATAATAAGTAACTACAAGCATTCATGATTTGGTCTGTACAATAAAACATTTCAATACTGTAGAACCATGATTCATTAAGCCTTACTTAAACTTATTTGTTTAAATACGCTCTGTGTACTTTTCTACGTTTCTGCTATATTTTTAAATTTAAGTTATTGTTTTAGCCTTTTTTCACGCTTTCTACGAAAATAAGTAGTAATACTGTCCTGGATAAGAATAATGTTCTGTTAAACATGTTATTGGATAGATAGATATATTGTCGCCAGATCCGAGGATATCAACATATTCAACATATACAGTTAACAATAAAGCAAAGGCAGTAAACAATAGTATAATAGGATAATAGTAACAAAGTAATAGCAATAATATAGACAGTGATAATAGCAATAACATAAAATAAATAAAAAACAATAACAAAATGATAAAAGTAATAGATTTCAACGTATGAAATAGAATCTGAAGATATTTTAGTACCATTATCGATTAAAAAAAAAAATATTCGTCCATTAGCAGCTTATGTGTTCTTTTTTTTTTTTTTTGAAGAGTCTAACACTGGAAATCGATTTATAGTCACTAGAAAGTATGTTTCGTACAGTTTCGTTCCCAATGTCAAAGGGCCACGCTGAGTTAGGGAAAGTGTATTGGAGGGAGTTCCAAATAGGTTTTTACTTCTAGCATTATATGTATGAAAGTCTGAATTTTTAGGAATTTTGTGTTGATTTGGGTAACTGTAGAAGAAAGTCTCTAAATATAAACACTCGGCAGAGGTGAAATCTTAAATTTAACAAAAAAAGCCTACAAGATTCGAAAGATTTGATAGCAATACACTCTTTATTTATGAAAACTAAATTATTACAAATCATCTCAACACTGTGCTCCACCTAAAAAAGGTAATTATGTAAATATTACTTTATGTGAAATGCTGAAATATGTAAAACGTGATTAGTTCACATAGTCGTACTACTAGTCTACTGTAAATCGATCAGCTATCAGTTATTATTAAATGCGCCAATGGAATAACGTTTGTTCTCTCCCAGCATTCTCCAAGGACATTGATTATATCTATATAATATTCTTATATACAATCAATGACCAAGGAGTAAGGGAAAACCATGGCGAAAACCTTACCCTGGGAGGGTCTAAGAAATTCCAGACCTTCTTACTGATACCCGGCAAATTATCATTATCCTACTGAGTGCTGAAGAAACAGCCTCCACGTTTCCTTAATTCTAACAGTCGTAGCTGCTCCCTTTTTCACATATCCTGAATTAGAGGATGAAACAGTAAAGAAGTAATGACATAAAAACAAATAGAAGAACAGCAGGATCTATTCTAATACTTAATAATAACTTAATCCTAATTATTATAACCAATAATAATTAAATTACAGATCTATATTTTAAATATTTATTTATATGCCCTAACCAGGCTAAAGCTATAGTTTAACACTAATTCCTACCATTAAAGAGTATAAAATATTCATTGATAAATACGTAGTACCCAACCAACTACCTAAATATCATGCCGTAACCTATCTAATCCTTTAGCAATTCTTGCGAATACTGCCGGCATACCTGTTAACCAGAATGATGTTTAATTTATAATGAAATGAAAGGAATTCTCTGATGATTTTTTTATTTATATAAATGTTACTTTAATTTGGATCTTACGAACCGCGTTTTGCCGACTTTTAACTTAGGCTTAATCCAATCATTTCTTAATAAGAATGGACGATTAGATATCGGAGTACCATGATTTCGAAATTACCGGCATTATATGGTAATTCAGTGCTAAAATCCGGAAGAATATATAATAATATCAACTTACGCTAGTAGTGCAATTTAACAGGAAATAAAATTTTATTACGAGTGAAGAATTTCGTAGTCAACCAAGCAGATATATCAGTAACGCTATAGCAAGAACATAAATCTTGCAGGAATCTTTATAGCTTTTGGGTTTTAATGCTGTAAACGTGAGGCTGTTATATAGGGTTAAACATATTGATTTTGGCTCTGTTGTTAATTCTGCAGTTCGTAAAGAATATGGTTTTTATCATCTACCTTCGTTGGAGCATAATTATAATGTATGCTCAAATTGATGGAACTACATGATTCAAAGTTGTTTGCTTTTACTTTAGGTGCGGAACAACAAACTATATCAAGTAATCAACTCTACCAACGTTTACTTCGTCTCATTATTTCTCCACTTCAGCGTCATGTCCTGGTGCTGAACCTGGAACTATGGAGCGTATGTTCAAGGGATGATCTTTTCTGTACAAAGGATGTAAATACATACTACATATATACTTCGCGTCGTGAATAATAACGATCTAATTTTGATGTTGTGGTTGCCTGTCAGGTGAGGCAGTGGTCATGTACAACAGATGAGGAGAGACCGCATTCTGTTTTGACGATACAATTTAAATGGGGCACATTTTAACAATTCGCTGCTGTATATTTTATGAAATTAACTATTAAAGCAAATGTTAAGGTATAATGAAGACACTCAGCTTCCAATTATACATTAAGGTATAATCCACTCCGTCAGTATGAACATTGTTTGATAGTTCTTGTCTCACAAAAGAAATATAAAATCTTGTGTAATAAAATATCAGTTTTACAATACTTCCGAAGCAAGCAAAAAGGAATCAAGTGCACTGCTAGAACTTTAAATTTTAAATTAAAGAGACTCAATTGAAATGGTAAGGCATTACAATAAATGAGCATTATATTGAAATGTGAAATGTTTTCAGGTCATTTCAAGTAACTGTAATTTTGAATATTAATAGATGCATAAAATTCGGGTAAGCTGTAAAAAAATTCCAAGTAAGTTACATGCAAACTCATTGATGTGAAAATTCCTACTAAATTATCTCTCAAATTCAAGGAGACCGGTAACCTTGGTCGAAAAACTGGAAGTGGGCGGCCGCCTAAAAGTACAGCTGAAAATATTGAAACCATTCAGCATATTACTGATGAATATGCAAAAACATCCATCTCAGTAATGGTCCAACAAACATTCTTTGGGTTTCCGTCCAGAAACCCTCATTTTGCATTACTTCAAAGCGTCGTCAAAAATGCTACTAAATGCTGACAACATTGAACGCGACAGAAAGCGATGGGGAGATCTTGGCTTAACTGCATGGACCGAGAGGAGACAACCTCAACAAAAACCTAAATCCTAAGGTGGCGGACTAGGCTGATGAGATGCGTGGCTGGATAGAAGACCAATCTACTAGTCCAACCTTGGGGCACCTGGTGCACCCCATTGTATTTAGCCTTACCTCTGCATGCGGGGCTCTGTGGAGGTGGACCTTTTCTTTCCTAGCTACTTGTGGGATCAACCATGGAGGAAGGACGTTTATTAGGGGAACGACACCGCTAATAAACATGAATTGGAGCAGGACCTCCATAAGAAGCCTTCCACTTTCAATGTGAGAGTACCTCACAAGAAAGGAACAAAAGGAGAAGCAAAACGACTGGAGCAGATTGGGGAACAGGATGGCATCCATCCCCTCTCAAATTGCGTAGCACTGTGCAACTCAAGGGCGTTGCACCTGGGAGCACGTGAAATCGAAGAGGGATCTTACCCTCCCTGGGGCGTTCTGATAACCTATACTTTCTGAAAGGAATAGGAATGGAAGGGCAGTTATCAAACAACAAGAACAGGGGACACAATAGATCTTTTAGGTCGCAATGTAATATCACCCTTGCAATATACAGAGTGTATCAAATAAAAAAGTAAATTTTGCTTGGGTGTTAACTAAACGAAATATAAAGCACAAAGCACGGGACGGAAAGAATTTAAATAAAATGTTCCGAGTGGCTTGCAACTCCAAGCGGCGATCCACACAAAACTAACAGCGGTAATGGCTGAATGATAGTGGTATGTGGGATATACTCGGGACAGCATTTAGGTTGGGCACAGGTGCGGCTCTAGCCCACGGCATTTACAAAATATTTTTTTCTCGTTAATGCTTACAGATAGACCCCCTGTGCATTAAGACTTTTTGATCGTATATGATTACAGCTGCTACATATTATTATATTTACCTCTATATCTGATACATCCTGTATATACATCTATACATCTTCCAGTGGATTATCCAAGATGAATGAAATTTTGTCAATGGTTTCAAAATAATTTGGGGATAACCTTAAGTCCCCCCCCTCCCCCCCCTCCGGATGAGACTTGGCTTCCTGGATATGTAAATTCACAGAAAAGGAGATTGTGGTCGCCGGAAAATCCTCATTTTTTTGGTTGAAAAGCCATTAAGTTCCCAAAAAGTTAGTGTGTGGATTGTAATATATTGAAAAAGATTAGTGAGTCCCAATTTTTTTTGAAGGCATTTTTACCACTCGACTCTGTTTTATTATCAGTGTAAGGATTACTATTTATTAAATAAAAGGAAAACGAAATAAAACTCGAAAATACCTCGGTCTCTCAAACCTAGATTTCCTCTGGAAGCTCTACAGATACAAAAGAAATAGGTATTTGTCGATTCTTTCCGTAATTTTATAAAAAAAAAGAACAGCGAAAACGGGCAACTAGCCATAGTCCGACATATCAACCGTACCCTTAAATCATCTTTCCGCACACAAGAGCATCACCACTCGCCGAATCCATAAATCACTCGCAATCACATAATTTCATAAATTTACGTCCATATATCGAACGCGTCCGGAATCCTCGCTTTCATCCCGAGCAGAAGAAAGAACTCGATCCGAAACACGAGCCGAGTGTGACGGACAATGTAATTGTATAGCCGTGACGTATATTCGTAGCACGTTCCATTCCCGCTTCGTACGCGTCTGTGGCCGGTAAGCGAGGCAATAAATAACGGCGCTAAGAGCCAAAGAGATTTCTCGTAATATGTGCGTAATGGACACGGCAGGAATACGCCGAGGGAAAAAATGGAGCATTTATTAAACTTTTTGCAATAAATTTAAATTAAGTTGTCATAGTGACCCCGACGAAGAAATGATTATTGAACCTGAAACAGCGTACGAGATTGCTACCAGAATATTTTGTCCTTTTCGTCTTCAAGATTTATACTCGTACATTAGGAAGAGGCACTCAAATTTTCAAGTCTAGTACTCTTTAAGTAAATGAATGGCGCCTTTGTTTTACTTCCACGCCATTTATTTTATCTTTACTGCTTGTAATGTAATCTCAGATCCTTTGAGCAGGCGTAGGTATTGTTTATTAATAAAAAAGACATTGTTGCATATGTGAACTGATTCTTAGAAACAATTGAGTTTGAAGATGTGTCGTGTATTTCAATTACGTTTCTAAGTTGGAATTTTACTCTGACCGTTTTCTTTTACAGATATTTCGTAATTATTACTAACCTAAATTTTACGAATTGTTGGTAAAAGAACTATATAATATAAATTCCGTAGCCTATTTTTTTTAATTAATTTAAAACGACTCCGTTGTTTATTAGATGCAATATATATTTAGTACATAATACGTTCTTTTTCAAATTGGATGGCAAAGGTGCTTACCTACTATTAGAATTTTCTCAAAAGTATTGCCAATGTTTTTATTGAAAGAGAAAGATCCTGAATTTGTATTTGACTGCAATGGTTCTTACAATGTTTTGCAGTTATTCAGACAGGCTGGTAGCGTGGATCGAAAAGTTGAAGGTGGCGACCGTCTAATCGCACAGCTAAAAATTGAAGCCATTCGGCATGTTATTGAAGAAAATCTAAAAGCATCCACTTCAGTAATGGTCCAGTAAACAATTTTGCCTTATAGCACATATCAACTCATTCTGAAGAAAAACTTACTCTATCATGCATATAAGCTATAATGTTTTCGTGGGCTTTTTTTTTTCAGTGGATTATCCAAGATCAATGGAATTTTGGCAATGGTTCCAAAGTAATCTAAACTATGAGGATATCCCTAAAACAATTTTTTTCACAGAAGAGGTTTGGCCTTATCTTTGTGAATATTAAATTCACAGAATATGAGGTTCTGGCATCGGAAAATCAAATAAAAGACACGTTAAAATTTAGAATAGTATTGAATGAAAATACATCACTGAAGTATGTGCATTGATACAACATAAGGCCAGAATATTTTTTTGTACGTTAAGGGTATGGGCAATGTTTTTTTTTTTGATGAGACAGATTATTATGTTGCAAACAAAATCTGCAGACTGTGAAAAATTATTAAATTAACTAATAATAAATTTTAGACAAATTGGAAATACCGTTGTTATTATTATTATTATTAATATATATATATATATTATTAATGTGAACCTTTTCAAAACTACCTGCATAATATTTTTCTCTTTTACCAGGATATTATTAGATACAAAATTTATTTGGGTATTAAAGTTGGAGGAGTGATGACTTAGCTTCTTTAAGGCAATCATGTTAGTTAAGGATTTATGTCCTGGCTTATTATTAATATCTCTCAAATATTGCTCACTTTGGCCTCTGTATTTACTTAGATTTTAACTTTTATTGTAAATAAGCGGGTGTAATGTCATGCCTTATTTTTATTGATTTCAATTTCGGCGCTAACACTTTATATGTTTCACGGTAGTAATACGTCAAACACAGGGTGTTAAATATGTCATGGCATATTTATCGCAATTTAAACGCTTTTCAGTGGGTTTTTTAATGGAACCTATGTTTTTCAACATTACTTAAATGTAAAATTACTTTCAAAATTGTACCAGTAACGCAACAGTTATGTCCAGGATTTTGAATATATTACAGTTTTATGGAAAATATGTTTACGATAATCAATATGCATTGATTGTGGTAGGTAATATTTTGAAGCAATTTCAGATCTGATTAATAGTTTTATTATTTAATCAGTCTAGTTAACTACTGAACTGTAAACACAATCTTCACAAATAATACCGCAAAAAGTGGAATGGATTAGTGGTTTAGTTTTTTCCAAGCTAAACTATTTGAAATATAGACCTTTGTGCTACAGTTACGGAAGTATACGCGTTTAACCAAAGCAGTATGACCTATAATATTACGTTTCAACTAATTTGCAAGGATAAAATAAAATTGTAAACAAGAATTGGGTACTTTTTGATACAGATCTAAAAGCATTCTTTACTAGGAGAAAAACTTTAGCTGTACTGCGATTATATTTTTAAACGGCTTTCTTTGGTTATTTCATTAATTTTAATATATATTGACTCTTGATATTTGTATGATGTCAACGTACATTTCCTCTTTGGCGTAATATAATAATGCAACAGTTATTGCAAAATAAAAGGCATCGAAATTTACTTTTCTATTTATCACTAACTTCGTCCAAAATTCTATTTCCACTAGTCTCGTAAAGCATTTGATTGTTAGAGACTATTTATAAACCTATTTATTCACAGAGACTGTAAAGTATGTTGCTAAACTGTTAGTTCTGCACCTACTTTTGCCCAACGTTATTGTATGTTGACGAGAAGTACTTGTTGCCTTAGAATAGTGTTGCTATAATATCTTGAATTATAAACATCACAAACACGCAGTGTTAGCAGTAGGATGCGAAAGAATTTTATCTTTAATAGCAGTAAATTTTCGCATAGCTGAAGAGAAAATCCAAGGTACTCTCGTTATTTCATCTTTTCATCTTTCAATATCAATAATCAGTATTCAATTTTTCGTGTATCAAACTATAATATACGTACGATTTGGTAACTGCCCATGCATCGTAGCCCAATAGAAAACATAAGTTTACCGGCACAGTTTGTAGAATTTCGGTAATTAACTTTCGATAACCAGGGATGATTACGTCAATTTTGAGAAATACGTTGCGTGTACTGCAAGACCGCACCTTCCCAAAAGGTTGTTGGAAATGTCCTAATTGTTTCATTGCGCATTTTTCCGAAAGCTTTTTTAATTAGTATATCAAATGTTTTTAACTACGATTTAGAGAACTGCAAAGTGTATCCAGAAATCCAACACGAATGCTACATTGGTACTTACACTACTAAAAGTCACTAGAACATTTTCAAAATCACTGTAAAAGGTCACATAGATAAAGGTTTAATATTCTATTTTTTCCAAAAAAAACAAAACAAATTAGAGTATCTACGAACATTTTGGAAAAACAAGTATTTTATACCTCTTTCACACTACAGGTTCATCGTGATCTCCCACAGTTTATATTAATTAGGTGCGTCAATACTTTTATTTATATTTCGCCTGTTACTTATTGTTACCTATTTAATATTTTCATTACAAGGATCAATAGAGAATAAAGAAGCAGTGGAATTGAGTTCCTTCGTTGGTTTCACTACAAAGAAATAGCTAATATATTCGTCAAAAGGAAATGTCAGTTTTATTATTTACCTTTTGGTAACGGTAATGTCGGTGAACCAAAATTTACACATTTATAAGTCAATTCAAATTGTGTAAGAAACAAGGTGCGGAATGAATGTTTCGTTGAATGGCATACCGCCACAGACTGTTTCATTTTCAGTATGCACATAATCAGTTGAAGATATTAACATGCAGTCGAAGTAAGTTATAGTAACATCGATAGTCGTCTAAATCAAAACATATGAATGGCTAAATAGCAAACCCATAATTTGGTCACACGCAATATATTGGTCACCACAATATGTTCACATTAATTAACCAATTCCATTGCACTGGTTTAGTCTCTGTGTACTTCCAATTGTATAATATATATTGTTATGGAGAGATTACTTGGTATTCTACTATTTTTTAAAAAGGGAATGTTACTATTTTACTTAGTTATATTTTTAAAACTTATTAGATATAATAGAAAAAGGATATAATATGTAGCAGCAGACAGCTAGACGATGTCCAGGTGATGTAGGTAATCTCTGCATTTGGCAGGTCCTTCAAGGCATTTTCCTTTAGAATTTTCCCTTCAGGAAGCAAGATGATCGGCAGTGATACACCTACACATCGAAAATGAATATTAGAATTTGTATAGTATATCATTACAATAGATTTTGACAGATCAAATTTGGGATCCACCTTTAATTCAAGTGAACAGTTGTAATTTCTTTTACAGAGTATTTATTTCTTTAAATTTTTGTTTAATAATGTTTTTATATGCATTGGCAGTCCAATTGCTTTGATATGTCAACAGACAGACATGGGAATTGCTGGAAATTGGATTCTGTAACAATTCTATGTGTATAAATGGTTGCCTACCTTTTAGGTGCAATAATGAATTTTTAAGATTGTTAATATTATATAGTAATAAGCGTTTAAAAATTTCAAATGTATTTTTCTCATAATTCAGAGACTCATACCTTTGTTATATAAAAAGTGTAAGGTGATTCCAGATTTTGTAATTTTATTTATTTTCACTTCGTTGAAACATCCGTTTGTTCTTGCGATCACATGGCCATTCTCATATGTAAAACAATGGAGGTTCCTCATTTCGGTTATAATAACGGATTTTGACAGACAGTTGGTCTCCTTGACGAAGACAATCGCTTTCAAGTCAGTTAAAACATTTTCAATTCGAACTATTCACTAACCGAGCCTTGTTCGAGGCAGACGTATTTCAGTTTGTTCTCGTAAAATTTAACGGCTATTTCGATAAAATCCAAATTTATTCCAAATTTCAACCTAAAAAATAATTGTTAATTGTTAAGCAAAGTTTATCACATAAATTTTATTCCAATTTACACACGATTTTTGGGTAATTTTTCTTCAACGACGAATTTTCCGAGTAATGTTCCTGTCCTGAGCGACCCATCCTCTCTGACTTGATGTATCTACGAGGTACGAGGGCCCATATCCGACCTGAACAGTCCTGACCACCGATGATCGCAGAATTCGGCCCTGTAAAAAGGTACTCCTCGTCAAATCTACCTAAAATAAACGTATTATTTCAATTCTAATCTAAATTGAATTGTACTTATAAGAAATTTTATTTTAATCCGTTCTGCAAAATTTGAGGTTAGAAAATCGTTTGTAACATAGCTAAGCGGTCTCCAGTTACTTTGGGGAAATTTGTGTAATTAGGTTTATAAGTATTTGTTATGTTTTTACGTTACGAACCAATATCCAGTGATTTACCATCAAGGTTGGCTACTCTGTTTCACACGTCTATTCAAATCTAACATAACTCCATTTGAACGGTCAGAAAACGCGGGGTTTTTAAAATTTATTTCAAACGTATTTAAGTACGAAACTATGAATTTGAATTGCAAAAGGTGGAATTACTTAATGAAACTTTAGTGTTATTAGTTAAACGGACTCACGGACTTACCTGAGATTATTATCCATAGATTTATGTCTGATATTAAACAAGTCACATTTTGAATTTTTTTTAATTAAATAAAATCACTTTTATCCACTATTAAATGTTTTAATTTTTACTCAATAGTTTGAATCTATTAAGGCACGACATTATTATGTCTATGAGATCATTTAAACTGGTCTTAAACATTGAATTTGAGGGAGAGGACAATTGACAACATCATCCTACCACATCTCTATGCGTACTGAGTTAAGATATAAGAGAGTTAACGAGCTATTCAATATTTTTTTTATGTCACCGCCCCTCAATCGGAAATTTCTCGCCCTGCATGTCATCTGGCTGGTGAGACAGAACACTTCTAAATCAAAATTATAAAAAATAGATGACACTGGTATATATAAAACTTGATTTTTTCTAATTCAATTAATGTATTTCTTTTAAAATTTATTTTTTTTAATCCGGGCTGTATGCTACTGTGTAGCGTAACAATATATTACCTGTCGCTGTTGTACCAGGTAATAGATTTGCAGTAAATTTCCCTCACTTTCTAATCTTCTTTTTAACTCTCTCCATTCAAGGATAATTATGAGAAATTACATATGCGTACATACCTAAATACATGTTGGATTTAATGAAATATTGAACCAATTCTTATATTTCTACGGTATTTCCGAGTTCTACAGTTAAATGCACTTATTTAGAATAACTATACCTGTGTCGAACAATTATTACAGAATGCAATAACAGTGGGAAATGGTAGTCCATAAAAAACATATTACATTCCACTGTTAGCGTCGGTAGTAAGAAATAAAATTTATTTAATTTTATCTCATTGTCCAGAAAATGTGGCGCGACCAAGTTTTTGCTAAGAAACTCACGGATTCGTGATTTGTTGGCGTTTCGCTCAATATAAATTTTAAATATGGTCTCATTTGTATGTACACGCATATTTGCATGCGCTTTTGACAATTTGATAAAGAATAACAAAATATAATAACGTGTACGGTATGAACAAGGTAGTGTGAATTTTGGTGGAGGTGCCAGTATGAAGGTGTTTATTCCTTACTTTCAATTAATTTGAGTACAGTGTGGTGTTCTACTATTGCTTATTGATATTCTATTTCAAAAATTTAAGTTTCTTTCTTTTCCTTGGGATCTCGGTCAGGTTGAAGAAGCGAATTTTCTTATAAAATAATTTTAATTATTCTTGTCACATTTCGTTGCTTGTTAGCAAGACACTGCAAAAAAAAAGATCAAAAGAAAGGCCTGAAAATCAACAAGAAACAGTCAAGAAATTAAAAATTTAAAATAATAATAATAAATTAAACTTTTGACATTAAATATTTTCTTTTATACCTGTACGTCTTGTACATGAACACACGTTTTTATAGATTTTGTGGTGGTAGAAATAAGTATTATTAGTATTATTGTTATTAATGTCATTATATTTAGCAGCGATAAATCAGTTATCCAATGCAGGCGTTGTAAACTTACATTTAAATTTAGAATTTCTGTATCTTACTATTGAACAGTTTGATTCCATATGAAGCTTTTCGCAAACTTTTTTTTATGTAATACATAATGACAAGGAAATACTGGATCTTACAAACCCTTTTTTGTGGTGCAAATATTTGAATTGAAAGAAGTTGTATAGATAATTTAACGTAATATTAACTTTACCCATTTATCAATGATCCAGATAATAAAAATACGCCCATTATGTGCCAGGAAATAAATATGTTCACCTACCTCTCATCTACTCTTCTTTTTACGATCTAAATTAATAAATTATATAAATTTCATTCATTCTATTTCTTATTTTCAATAGACCTAGGTGTTTACAATAATAAAAATTATATACACGTCAACTTTTTTATGTTTTTATCAAGATGTAATTGAAAATATCTGGTTCCATTCTTATTCAGACAATTTATTTTCGTGTTAATTTATGGAGCAGATAATGATATTTTTGCGCCTGCGCCTTTTCTGGTTGCAGTACTTCAAAGCAGGCAAAAATGTCACTAAAGGTTGGCCACACTAGATTCCATATGACAGACTTGTAATAAATCGTCATTAAGCTACTGTTCAACCATGGTAAGATGAACTGGTACCTTCATTGCACTTATTATTAATAAATAGATGGTAAACTAGAAAGAAAATTACAGAAAAAGATTTATTCTCGGAAACGTCAAAATACTAAGGTATGTAACATGTGTGCCAACTTGTACTGTCAACTCCCTAGTGTAAAATTTCTTTTCTATTTTCAATTCAAAATTAAGATTTGTCGGCCCAAAAAGAAACATTGTGTATCACATGGCCACTTATGAACGTACTACAAACCGTACTCATACTCACAAAATGTAGTTTCTGGCCTAGTGATACAAATAACTTTTCCCTTATATACAAACTGTAACTTTACAGGTCGCAGGCTTGTAAGAGGACTAGTTAATACTAAAAATTCGTCCTAAATCAAACTCTTCTTATGATCTGCTCTTTTACAAATAAAATCTTTGCTTATTAACTTCTCCCGCGGCTACCACAGTGCAAAACCAACTTTACCAGCCTCTCTTTGCGTTCACTGTACACACCTTTTCCACGCAAACCAGCTAGCAGATCTGTAATAGCAACCATCGAATAGAAAGTAAGCTTCTACTTACTTGCACCCTAATAATCCACAGCATACTGTATAGATTGATTGTTAATCTGTAGTATGGTATCTGAGTTTTGGACGGTTGAATGTAATGTAGGTGCGACTGTGTTCATTTATTTAGAATTCCTCCTTGTTGTTATGGATAATAGTTTTAAAAATTAAAATACACGCTTAGCCGAGTATCGCGTTGAAACGAATCCTACAGGATTCATTATACATATCTCAATTTCACCACATGTTTTATGGCAAATAGGGCCGACAAGGACTGGAAGGTCCTCAATGAATGCAGCTTATCAAAGAAAGTTGCCTAAATACAATGAACCGATAGAATATACCACCAGGCGGGGCTCATGGTCTATTGTAGGAAGCACCGTACAAACAAGAACAATGAAAGGGGATAACACTAGGAACGGACTCGCGTTTCTGTCTACCTGGACACACAATCTGCTCTGATGGTACCTCATAGGCAGAAACTTGAGTCCATTACTGGTGTTATTCCCCTTTCATTGCCCTTGTTAGTATGGTGATTTCTACAATAGACCTTGAGAGACCCACCTGGTGGCATTCTATCGGTTCACTTCTGTCTAGCAATATTAGGTGTTACGCGTTTTTCTGTATTTAATTTTAGCTTATTTGATATGAACCAGTTGGAATCATCAACTATGGGAATACTTGATTTTTTACTGCGGTCCCGGAAGCAAGTTGCCTTAGTAATCAAAGAAGTGATGCAATGATGGCAATACAAATAAATGCATAACCAGAAACAATATGTTGTGAGATGTCAGAGGAGTGAAAAGCCTAAAACCCCTGCAGCGCCTGGTATTTACTTGTATATACTATGAAGCCAAATGTAATAGAGCACACAAAATTTTATTTATAAACATGTGTTCAAACATTTCCTTGTCTAACATATTTTGGTTACGAACCCGTTCTATTGTTAAATTTAAGCACCACATAATATTTATGAAGACATTTTTTCTACCTTATCGTCTATACTCCATTCGACCCATGCCTGTATACGCCCGGAAAACAAATACTTTACCGGAAGTAATCTGTCCGACCTCCTTTTCTTCTCTTTCGCGAACGGATTGGGGGATTGCGTGAGATCGCTTACCACTTAATTAGAACGTTGGGCCATCCATCTCTAGAGCCGATTTTCTTATTTACTTACGCCGAAGGACGGGCCACCGCTTTCGGTATACTAATGCGGCCTGACTGGGAAAGTTATGGCAGATGAGAGGGGGATTAAATGAGGCAAATCGGCGTCAAATTGTGAATTATCTTCTAAAGACACGAACGCGGCGGAGTTAATTTTTGGGAACCACGCCATGACGGATATTGATAAAATACATTTACCGAATTAATCCTAAATGCCAACAGTGGCTTTTACATTTTCCTGCGTCTGTGTATTTATATAAAATAACGAAAATAATTTTGGGTTGAGAATTGTGATTTTCTATCCTAGTTAATAGATATATCTATTAAAAAGCAATGGAATCCGAATATATAATAACCTCCAAAATAGTTATAAACCTATCGCAAAAAATAAATTACTTTAATAAAAACGATTACGATGCTGTAGAATTTGAATAGCTAATCAGAAAGCACCCAGACTGAAATTCACGGTTATATCTGTACAGGGTGTTTTAAAACATCGTTTAAAGATTTTAAGGGCATGTAGTACGATCGAAAATAAGGTTAAAAGTCATAATAAACATACGTCTACAAATTAACTGTTTACGAGATAACAGCGATTTTATCGCAATTGCAGAATAAGTTTGCTTTAGCGGTTTTTATTAAGATGTTATTGCATTTTAACATAAAACATCACTAAAGAGAATGTTTAAAACGACGTCCTTCCATTTCGACACAGGATCTACATCTGCTTTCAAAGGAAGCGCGCACTCTTTCAAAAAACAAGGGTTTTTCTCGTATTATCTGGCAACAGTGTTCTATTCGTTGGCGCAACTCTGGAAGATCGTTTACCGGTGTTGCGTACACTAAACTTTTCAAATAACCCCAGATACTAAAGTCCAACGGGTTTAGATCGGGAGACCTTGGAGGCCAAGCAATGGGACCTGCTCGCCCTATCCATCTCCCAGGAAATTCATCGTTAAGATGTTCCCTAACAGCACGCGTAAAGTGCGGTGGAGCTCCATCTTGCATAAACCAGAGGTTCAGTCTTAGATTTTATAGGTAAATCTTCCAAAAGTTCCGGTAAAGTATTTTCCAAGAACTCGAGGTATGCAGGACCTCTTAAGTGTTGTGGCAAAACAATCGGTCCTAACAACGGTTCCCCTATCATGCCTAACAAGATGTTTAGAGAGAAACGTTGGTGCCTGGCTTCAACGGTAGCATGAGGATTCTCGTCACATCAAACGTGATTGTTGTGGAAATTAAATATTCCATTTTTAGAAAAACCAACTTCATCAGTGAAAGGGATGTTATCAGTGAAATCTGGCCGATCAGCAGCTGTTCGCAAAAATCACTCACAGAAAGCCCTTCTCGCTTCCGGAGCAGTAAGAGGAGTTCTCCAAACAAGATTGCTGGTTACACCCACTTAAGTCGAAATTCTTCTAACACTAGTTTCGGGATTTTCATCAATAATATTCAAAATTCGATCTTCTATCTGTGGAGTACATGCTATTCTCTGCCGTCCAATATCAGAAGACCGCTTCTCAAACGAACCAGTTTCTCTTAGTCGTTGAAACACCGTCTGAAACATCACATGCGAAGGCAGCTGGCGATCAGGAAACGTTTCAGCATAGAAGCAACGTGCTTGTAAAGAATTCCCATTAGCACGACCGTACATGAACACCATATCGCTCATTTCAGCATTAGAATACGCAACCATTGTAATTGCTACAAATTGCACAAAACTTCAAATTAAACTGTCATAAAACAATAGCTGATAAGCACCTGTTTACTGGGATATGTTATATCCGTGTACTACTAGGAACACTCGCTGTTATCTCGTAAACGGTTGATTTGTGAACATATGTTTGTTATGACTTTTAACCTTATTTTCGATCGTACTACATGCCCTTAAAATCTTTAAACGATGTTTCAAAACACCCTGTACATCTATAGGACTCCTATTGGTGTGACGGTGTGTATTTTACTGCTGTTACTTACCCATCAGTGAGAGAACGTAGTAGTTCCTTCAATATAAGCGCTATTATGCATTCGCCTAGAATTTACACTGAAAGTGAAGATTACTTCTCACTAACACTTGCTAGTAGCAAAAACGTGAAGATCACTCTTAATATTACCAAATAGTTCCGTAACATTGAAATAATTAATAAGTATTCCAATAACCTAGCAATAACTTTCAAGAGGCGTCGACAGGAGTCATACTACAATAATAAATACCACACGGTTGTAGGTACTACCGTTTTCTACTTTAAAGTTCCAGTAACTTTAGAGTAATCTGATTTGGTGACGATGTGGCTTAAATTAGAACAAGTGTTACCACTAAGTTAGATAATTAGCACCCAACCGCTACGCTCTATTTAAAATCACACAGTTATTACGTGGCCGGTATTACATACTAGGACTTAACGGACGAGGCAAAGGCCTGGGGAATATTCCGATACACCGCAAGTCGGAGTATCGAACGAGCTAGCTCGAAATTCCCAAAATAAATCTATATATGTCATACTTTATTTAGTTTTTTGGGTACTATACGAGGCTACTCTAAGTACTAAATGGATTCCATAACAATTGAATTGTTCCTACTCTAATTAAATAGTTTTCCTATGATTGTTACTAACAAAAATGTAATGCAGTAACCTCGCAATTATGTGAATATTACTTTATGCAAAATGCTGAAATAGGCGAAATGTGTTTAGTTCACATAATCGCGAGTCTACTGTAAATCGGTCAGCTATCAGTTCTTATTAAATACGCCCATTCGTTATCTCCCAGCATTCGCCAAGAAGGTATGGTTAATAGTCGTGCACAGTAGGCTAGGCTTTAATACAGATCTCGGGAAATTACGGCTAGTATACGTAAGCGAGATAAAGAAGGGGACCAAAGGCTAGTTGCCTTAAACCCTGTCACATACCCACAAAAGAATTGCTTATTAGTTTGTAATAAAATAAGTGTTGCAAAGGTAAATATAATTTTATTTATATAAATACACTTAAACGATCATTCCACATCAAAAACAAACAAAGGTTCACAAGTTAAGATATTACTCCAGAAAAAACGAAAAAAACTACTAGTCTTTCACTTTCGCCACACAATTTCAGAGTGTTCGAGACAGACTGGTTTATAGCATTTTCGACATATATGGAATGTCTTCTCCTTTATTGGTCTTGGAAAAAAAACAGCATGTTTTCTTGGTTTCTAAGTGCTCATCCAATAGTTATTTGTATCACTAGGCCAGAAACTACAGTTTTGCGAGTATGAGTACGGTTTTTTTTTACCAATCCTACTCATACTCGCAAAACAGTTTTTGACCGTGTGATACACAATGTTTTTTGGGCCAAAAAATCTTTCTAAATTTCCCTTCTAGTTTAATATCTATTTATCAATAATAAGTGCAATGAAGACACCTCTTCATCTTAGTATGGTTGAACAGTAGCTTAATGACAATTTATTACACGTCTGTCATGTGGAATCTAGTGTGGTCAACCTTTAGTCACACGTTTGCCTGCCTAAGAAAACTACCGTTTTCCTGCCGCTTTGAAGTACTGCAAAATGAGTGTTTCTGGACGGAGGCTCAAGAAAGTTATTAATAATATTAATATACCAACATCAGTTGGTTTTGATGAGAGTGGAATGACGGAGATGAATGTTTTCGTTCACAGCCTAAGTTTAGTATATTAACTAAACTTTTTTTTAATACTTTAGAAACTATAAGACAGAAATAAAAGAAATTGAAAGTTTTACAATTTTCACGCAACACGCGGTAGAATAAGCTTTTCGAAATTACACATCTGAATTACATTACTACATACGCAGCAAAAAATCCAGGAGTGTAATTTTGGCTAGCGTATTGGGTGAAATTTTAGTGTAATTTTAATGCAGAGTAAATGCGCCAAGTCAACTTTTTATAACCGTATTTGAGTGATATACAGGGTGTCTCCCCGTTGAGTTGCATAACTTCATAGGGTTATTCCTTGTATCAAAATTAGCAAAACACTTCCAGTCAGCATAGGTCCAATTCTCAACCGTTTTCGAGATATGGGTGGTCAAAAGCGCTAAAAGTCACTGGTTACGGTAACTAATTTAGGTGAATCATGGACGCATTTGGCTCGAATTTCGGCATGAAATGGGTGCTAAGGAACGATTAACTTAAATTACAGTCTTACTTCTACAATAATAAGCAGAAATTGTTAAGTTTTAATGGTTTTAATAAACAAATAATGCCGTAAACATTTAAAGCTGCTCAAAATGTCGACCCTGCACTACCAAACACAACTCTGCTCTTTGACTCAGTCCTCCTATCCAGTTGACATTTTCCATGTTTCCACGAACTTCCTGAAATGCCCGATGGATTTTACCTACCAGTTCTTCTTTGGTAACCGGCTTCTCTTGTCCATAAACGATGGTCTTAACATTGCTCCAGAGGAAAAAGTCGAGAGGGGTTAGGTCCGGAGAGCGCGGGGGCAATGCGACAGCTCCATTCCGCCCTATCCAGCGATTTGGAAACGCAGTGTTCAAAAAGTCGGTTACCACCCTTCCATAGTGTGCCGGATACCCATCATGGACAAACCACAGCCTATTGCGCATGTTCAAGGCGATATCTTCAAGAAGAATGGGAAGCTCTTCTTCTAGGCATCTCCTGTAGATATGGCTAGTCAGTGTTCCACCAAAGATTTTCGGTCCCAGGATAATATTTTCCATGATTCCTCCCCACACATTAACCGAAAATCGGTGCTGAAATCTACTTTCTGACAAAGCATGGGAATTTTCGTCGCTCCAGATGTGCTCGTTATGTGAGTTGTTAATCCCATCACGAGTAAAGGTAGACTCATCAGCGAACAAAGCAATTCTTCCCGTTTCGCATAGTCTGCAAGTAAAAGATTTTGTACTTGTTGTACGTGGTAAGGATGTAGCCCATTTTCACGTAAAGTCCTGTGAATCGACGCTCCTTTCTGTCCTGTGGTGGCAACCATTATTCTTATGCTGGTTCTCCGATTCTCAGAAACTTCATGAAGAACAGCTTCAGTGTGGTTTCTTCGCGCAGGCTCTCGCTCATTAGTCATTTTCGGGAAGGATCCTGTTTGCCGGAGCGATATGAAACAGTTCATGATGGTTGTCCGACAAGGATGTCTTCGGTTCGGGTGGCGTTCTGCGTACTCTCTTGCAGCTGCTGAAGCGTTTCCTCCACAATAGCCATACAAGAATATCATGTCGGCGTACTCTTCCTTTATAAAAAGAGGCATTTTTAAAAGTTCTGCGAGCGAAATCCAAAACTATCAAAAATACAACAAAACTGCTTACATGACAACTGTAAAAAAGCCTACGTCAAATGCATTGGATCTAAATAAGTTACCAGTCGAACCAAATGCGTCCATGATTCATCTAAATCAATTACCGTAACCAGTGACTTTCAGCGCTTTTGACCACCCATATCTCGAAAACGGTTGAGAATTGGACTTATGCTGACTGGAAGTGTTTTGCTAAGTTTGATACAAGGAATAACTCCATGAAGTTATGCAACTCAACGGGGAGACACCCTGTATATATAAAAACATCATACTGTATAGTACTGATTCTAGGAACATGTTAAAAAGCTTCGTCAATTATTATGAATTTAAGATTCTTTATTTAAAAGTTAACGAGCCTGTATGGTAAAAGATGCCGCATGTTATCTGCTTTGCAGATACAGTAATTCACGGTAATTCATAACTTTCCAGCATTTGATCCCAAATGATGTATTCATCGCGCTTTTTAAATTTTAAATTTTTCGAATACATACCACCGTCCGAGAGAAAACAAACTTCCAATTTATCCTCTCGGACATCGCCCGGTACCGCAGTAACTACACGACCCGATAAATAAATTCTGCTGCCAAGAGAGTGCATATTGCTGCAATACAGTCAAAATATCGTTTCATCTGGACGCGACTGCCAGAAATGTTGCTGGCGCGCGGGAGAGGAAACGAAAGGATCGAGCAGGGAAAAAACGAGAACAAAATGCAGCTATATTTGGATTTTCGGTCGCTACATAGGAACAGTATCCGAACAGCAGCGTCGGAATAAAACAAACTTCTTGCTCCGCTTTCATTTTACTACCCCACCATTTCGCTCTTAATGACCGCATTAAACCAGAGGCGATAAAGCGTTTTCGAATTCGGTAATAAATACAATGGAGGGAGTTTTATAAGTCTCGGGAACGACTTGGGAAAACTTGGATAATTAGCTTTAAACTGTTGCGTTATTTGCAGCGCTGTTGATGACACGGTAGATTTCTTCCCTTTATTGCTGGTTCTAGAATAGTGTAAAAGTAGAAACTTCCATTTTAACTATACAAAGTGTTCTACTAATATGATGTTCACACGCTGCTATATAGGGGTTTCCTTATCTAATGTTAATTAATTGCGTTAATACGTTCTTTTTCAATTAATAGGACAAAGAATTAGTTCATTATATTGCGTAAGTCGCCGTGTTTAAGCACACACCAAATCAATATTGCTGCGAAATAATTGGCTGTAATCTTCTTAAATTATATTTAACGTCTTGGGAATAATGCCAACCCATAAATGAATTTATGTCTTTGCTGTAAATATTTAAGCTACTTAATATTATCAGATTATTATGTCCTTATAATTACCTCGTTTTCACGTATCATTAATTAGTAAGGATAATTTTAAAGTATTACCAATTCATTTTACATTTAACGTACTGCTGTGTACTGACTGAATTAATTGAAATTGCCAAATGAAATTAACGAGGAAAAAGAAAATTAAATTAGCTAGCTCAAGGGAAAAAGTTTAAAGGGCGCAAAAGAACAATGAACCTCAGATTTACCCACGTGAATTAAAACTTGAATCTAACCACGAAAAGTAAATTGTGAGTGAAAGAAATCTGACTTTCTTAAATACCAGAAAAATTGAAAAGGTTCAATATAAAATAAAAGAACAGAATTTTTAACCCAACGAAGATAATTAACAAACAAATTTTATTTTTATAAAATGGGTAAAATTACAAAATGGCAGAAAAAAACCATGGTTCTGGCCTAAATTAACACTTGATTCTAAATTACAATAGGACGATGCCATTTCCTATGCAAAGCAAAGGTTTTGTTTGTGAAGGAGGATAATCCTAAATATACCAATATCAATCCACGTGGTTTCAAATTAAAACTAACTAAATTAGGCGTGGACAAATTCTAGTAAATAACAAGAATGAAAAACTAAATGCAAGCACAAAGCTTCTACTCACCCAAACGAGGTGAATCAGCAAAATAGAAAAACGAAAAAATTAACTCTTTAACTATAATGAGAGAATTACAACTAAAATATATCTTCCTACACAGAAATAATAAATGATTTTCATATCTACTACGTGTACACGTTAATATATTAATAATTATTACAAAATGAATTCCTTGATGGACTAAATTTTTAAAGAAATACCCTCAACAACGGGTTAAATTTACTAAATCAAAATGGATAACAAAATGGCAACAAAGATTAAAAAATACCTCTACTCACGTTAATAGTCGAACAAGGAACTGCCTGACAAAACTCCGCAATCGTTTTTCTTGCGAAAACGTACAACGCAAACGCACAATTCACCGACAAAATCTAGTAGAATAAGCATAAAACAGTACTAGCAAACGCTAGACAAATAAATGAATGGAATTAATTTAAAAAACTTAACACTTTTTTTAAGATTTATTATTTATTAGTGGATACATAACAAAGTAACAAAGTATATATGAAAACACATCTATTTGATACATTATGCCAATCCACACAAGCTGGCTAGTGCTGCATTGGTTTCCCGCCCTCTGGCCTCGAGATGGTGATATTTCCGTCTTGTCTCGGACTGTCGGTATTGAGGACGAAATGGTCCTGCTCTTAATTTTTAAGTCCTTCTATGTTGTTATAATATTTTTTGTTGTAACATTTGTTTGATTTTGTTTTTGTATTGCACGTAATTTAAATTTTTTTGTTTCTCTTGATAGGTTATTATATTTTATTATAGTTTCTGTCGTAGGTATTTTTCTATATCTGTCGCATAAGTTCTTCTCTGTTCTAATATATGATTGTCTTCTTGTTGTATAATTATGTATTTATCTCGTGCTTGTTAGTTGTATATTTATTTTTATATTTTATTTTAGGTGTTTTTGGATATTATATATTAATATTAAATTTTTCTGTGTTATTGTTTTGTTGAATAGCTCTTTGGTCTTTTCGTAAATTTCTGTTGTTGGAATTCTTTTCTGAAAGCCGTACATTAGTTTTAGTATTCTATTTTGCTGTCTTTGTATCTTTATCAGGCTCTTCTTTGAAGTATCGCTCCAGACATTTATTAAATATACTTAATTAATTAAATCAAACAATCAACTCTTAAATTACATATTATACAAAAATAAACATTATTGTGAAAATTATCGTATATAACATTCATTAATGACTGAACAGTGTAAACAAGACAAAATCTATGCAACTTAAAGTACACTCAGCGGTAATGGGTAGCCTAAACTACAGCAGTACTTACTAAGATTCGGCCTATAGAATTACTCTGCTGAGATTCAATAATGTCTTGCGTCAACCTCTTTTTTCAATATCTCTTACCGACATTTAATATTATGTTGAAAGTTAAATCAACTGTAGGAAATTCCTGATTCTCTTTGCCTGCGCTTATTGCTTTTTTTTTCTAAGTGGTGAAGGAAATTTGGTTGAGATAGACATAGGTTTTTGCACGATATTGAAACGACCCAGTTATATTATGATACATTTAACTTTAAACAGGGACACTTCTCGGATGTGCTGAAATTTGAATAATCTCTCCTAGAAAAATCCCAACTCTACCTGTAAAATCTAAGTTTGACCTGGCCCGAGAAAATTATTAACAAATCTGTAATCTGCAGGCTGGGGTAGCTTTAGAAAAAAATATGCAAGAACCAAATCTCCAGCTTTTTGAATATTTAGAGACATTGTAGTACGATGTAATTTGATTCGACATTATTGATGAATTGGATTCTTTGAAATGTAATCTCAAATCGTTGCATGTATACAAGTTCCTTTCATTTGTTACCAGTATTCCAGAGGTTAGTCTCACTCACAGTCAATAAGCTCCTAGATCATACCCAAAAATACTCAGTGAGCGCTCTACAAAATTTGTTTTACCCGATTTCCAAATAAGAAGTGCCCTAGCCTCTTCGATCTTCAGGCCGTTAATGTGCGTTTTCTGAAGACATGAAGACATATATTTAGCTATAAGAATGCTTGTGGGTCAATTTAGCTTGCCGCCTAAAAAGACTACTTCGTAGAAGATGGATAATATCTTACTAATGTAATTTTCGCCAAATAGAATGGCTTGCCTTCATACATGTGAGAGTAAACTATAAATTTCCTTTTATTCCGTATCTTTTTGATAGTCCTTCGTTATTAATTCTAAAATAGCCTACTTTACAATGTAATCCTGTGGTAGCTTGTCGGAGCGAAATTATTTAGACTTACAGATCGACAAATTATGTTTCCCAATTCAATATGTAAATGTTTCCTTTTTAATATTGAATTTCGGTGTATACATTCACCACTTTAGCATTACCTAATGCCATTATCACTATTAACAACATGCATTTTCCACTGGTCATTGTGTTACATAGTTACATGTTGCAAACAGGAACTGCGTTGAATATTTGATTGCTCACCTGACGCGCGGGGAGCGATGGCTTAAAAATCCGGCGAACATGACATACCTCTCCTAGATGCTGAATGTCGAAGCCGGCGATTCAATCACCGTTACCCCGTTTATTAATTATCCATTTCCGTAGCGCGCGATGACATTAAAATTCAATTCGAATCAAGTGTGCCGTGAAACTGTCAGGGCAGCGACTCGTTGTCGGAGCTTGACGATTAGCACGCGGAGATATCGTAGAATTTTAAATGGGAAGTTGAAACGTGGGAGACGGCGATGACTATCGCTCTTTCTCTTTTCACATAGCGTGTCTGTTGCGCGTGAGCGTATTCTTCAAACAAAGACAACAGACTGCGATGCGACTTGCGTAAGTTTTAATTAAAAATTCATCAATATCCAGAATAAGCTTTCCAGAACGAACAACTTGGATTCTCAGTGAAATGTGAAAAAAATAAGTTTTGCTGTAATGGAGGTTCAGTGACTATGCAGAACTTGTTAACTTCCTTTATATTGTTATAAATCCACTAAAAACAGTTCGATGCTAACGTTTATGGAACTCCATTTTTATAACATGAGGAATGACAGCTAAAAGGAGTAGTAATCTGTTTAAATTCTGTATCAACGTTGCAAAGAACAACCTGGGAAACAATAGGGGTATTTAATGAATGAATAGTTAGCATATAGCCATTTCTTTTTATTTTCTGCTTTTATTAAGAGTGTGTAGCGAACCAACATGACGCGGCAAAAATTTCAATTTCCAATTTACAGTACCACTTATTCGATACATTTATAATCACACTTTTATATATATAATTCGTGGTAAACAGGTGCAATTGAATCTTTAAAATATGAGCTCCATGATAATCTATGGTAAAGCTTAAATACGTGCATTGGTCGCGGGAATAATATTGAGATTTCTTGGCGCAGAAAGAAAAAAGGAAATATGACAAATGTGGGAGCAAATTAAAGGATGTGGGATTATCAGACGGAAGGTAGAAAAAGTTGTGTGCTTCATAACATAGTAAGTTAATTACCTCAATTTTGCGAAAAGCTATCATAAAGAAATAACCTTAAGAAATAACACAGATCAAAATAGCGTTAAATGTTTCGTTGTAAAGTAGAATGCTATGAGAAGTATATAACTTAGAGTTTACTGCATAGATGGCGCCAATCAGTGTTGTGTACGTTAGTGCTCAGAGGGCTTAATGATGACTGCGCATTTGTGCTAGATTTACTATACTATTTATTGACAAAACTTCAAGCCTGATAGTAGATTGCCAAAAAGACTATAATACCAATAGGTGTTCTTTCTACAGCCTCGGTGGTTCAATTTATCTTCACTCTTCGTGGTCAACGTAAGGTATTAGGGTTTGAGAGATTACTATTGAATTTAGATTTTAGTTGAAATTATTTGTCAATTACTGAGAATTTTGATGACACGACGTGTTTGACTTAAGACCTCCAAACAGGAACCCAGAGCATCCATTAACACGCCATTTGAAAGGTTCACAACATTCTATTTTCCTAGAAGACATAAGTTCCCAAGAAATAGGAAATATAATATCTTCTCCAAAATACAAAAAAAAAAACTGAGGATATATACGGTCTATCGGTGGTTGTCTTCAAGGAAATATATGACGTTATCTCAGAACCACTGGCTATTTTATTTAATAAATGTATGATAGAGGGTGTATTCTCTGACGAATTGAAATCGGCTAGAGTAATACCGATTAAGAGGAAAATTTTTGCGTTTGCAAATCTTCGAGGTCGCTATTAAACAAAGACTTTCTTGCTTCTTAAATAAATACAACATATGTACCGAAGCTCCCGATCGACAATTACAGCCATGATTGAATTGTTTGAGGAAGTTGCAGATGCGGTGGATAGCAGGGAGGAGGTGATGCTTCTCTGTTGCGACCTTAGCAAGGCCTTCGACTCCGTCGACCATACCATCATACTGCAGAACTTGCACCATTACGGTATACGAGGAGAGGCTCATAGATTACTGACATCTTATCTAAGTAATCTAAACCAAGCAGTCACCTGGAGCGGAATCTTGTTTAACAAGGTGGAACTACTAGAGCGCGTTCCGCAAGGTTCAGTATTGGGGCCATTGCTGTTCCTCATCTATATAAATGACCTGCCGAGTTCCATTTCCAGTGGCAATACATTTCTGTTTCCCGATGATACTGTAGAAGTCAATGCAGAGAGGTTCTCGTAGAACTGGCGGGGACAGCAATACGCGAGACCGAAGAGTGGTTTGGGAGGAACAGATTATGCCTAAATCATAATAAAACACAAAATTTATTACTTACCACGAAAGCGCATCCTCCTTAGGACAGCGTCTGTTTCTTGGGTGTTCAGCTATTTGGAAACTTAAGGTACAAAAACCATTATGAAGAGCTATGTAGAAAATTGTCCTCGGCATTATTCGCCCTTAGACTCCTGATAGAAATAGCTACGTTTGAGGCGGCGACGATTGCTTACTTCTAGCTATTCCATTCAAAGGCAACTTATGGGATCTTGCCGTGGAGTCATTCTTCTGAGGCACACATCGCACAGTGGACCGCTCTTATGGGCCGACCCGGACATCGGACGGCGTAACTCACATTCTCTAATTATTAGTAGTACTAGATTTATAAAACATGTTCAGTATGTTGTAATATATTCTCTAGAGCTGGCACAATATATTTCAAAAGAATCTGTTAACAGAATAACCACCTTTTGATAATAAAAAGTTAAGAATAAATAGTAGTAGTTTTGCAACATAATTATTAGGTAAAAGTTATATCTCACACTTTTAAATATTTTTGCCAAAAGGTGAAGCAGTATCTACTACACATGCAGTAATTGGTCTAAAGTGAATAATTGGCAACAAATAAAGACATATGTACTTCAAAGTAATCACAAGTTAAAAAGTCTTGGACGAGAACTGATAGCGAACACTATTAATATTAACAACACCAAGAGAGGGTTCAGGTTTTACATCAATCCGTACCAGGTATGGATCCAATGTGTACCATGTTGAAAGCAACTTTATGAAACGATCGAAAATATATTATGCTATGAAAAACAAGAAAATGTTTCTACTTAAATGTAAAGATTGCAAAATGAAATAATTAAACCACAAGATTTTTATTTTCTGAAAAAGATCACTTAGTTGTCGAAACGTAAATGAACGTAAGTTATAAATTTGAAATAATAAAAAAATCGCTGCATCATGATGTGTTGATTAATTGTTATGATAACACTACGGCTACGATTTAGCTACCCAAATAATAATGAACCTGAATGGTAACAACACAACAAGTGTTATAACTAGTTTTACGTAAACATGCTTTTGCACTCAGTAATTTGTCTTTTTCGTAAAGAAGAAAATATCTCAAAGTCTTCATCGTCAATTTGAAGTATATTTCTTACATCTGTTGATATTTCTGGAGTGTTTAACTCCCAATATGAATTACTCAACATCGAAATTAGTGGATCGCTTAGTGGATTCCGCTTGCTTCAGAGAGGGGACAAATTCAATTCCTCTTGAAATGTTTCACACACGTCACTATACCTTAGGTTTTTGCGCTTAATGACGCATAAACGTCATTATTCGTATTAAAGTTTTCCACTTTCAAACACTATTAGTTGACTTTTGGAAAATTGGAAAAGAATGTTGAAAACTGAAGAACTTAACACTTATTGGCACTGATTTAGACCTTTTGAAACTCTTTTGAATACTAAATAATAACCATGAACATGCCTAAATCGCAAACACACAAAAATGATATATATATCACATAATAAATAATGAAAATTGTCATTATGAGGTTACCATAGTATTTTAAATGACCGTGCACTTTAGCTACAATGTAAAATCACTTTCAAAGTAGCAAAAAGTAGCAGATTTTTTTTACATTAAAGCAACCTCAAATTGTTTTAGTTTCTAACTGTATCATAAAAACTGCGGGCATATGCGAGCATTTTACTATTTTAATCATTAAACTTATGAAAATAAAGAACTCGACTTTGAAATATCATAAAAGACTAAAACTTTTTTTAACTACTGCTAAATAGCATACCAACAAGTTTAGAAAACAGGTAAATATATTATACTTTACGACAATGACGTGATTTTTGTTTTAAAAGTGAAAAAAATGGTTTCAAACCGGCCCCAACTCTGTACAGTTCATTTTGACAGCCGAACATGATCAACTTGGAAGGGCTTTACAAAGAAACACAGCAGTGATAGAGATCTAAGATTTTACTATAACAGAAACTATAATCAAGATTATGAAATCGCCACTAAATGTGAAAAACTCAAGAATTTATATTTTGCTCGGATGTCCGCTTGATTACATTGGCCCGGTCCACTGTGCATCGTGTTCCTAAAACAGAAAGCAGCAATAAGAGCGATACATAAGGTACCCAGTACTGTCACTTGCAAACCACTTTTCGTGAAGAGTAGAATACTATGCTGTGTATATTCACGAGTACAGAAACAAATACGAAAGGCATTTCGATCGTCATACTTATTCAACTAGGACGGCAGGACAGTATGCGGTACTGTGTCATAGAGTGGGGCGACACGAACATCTGCCAAGTATTATTCTCTTCACATATATAACAACATCCCAGACAGCTACAAAGTGCTATCACATAGTGGATTCCGCAAGAGGTTTAAGGAGCTTCTCATAAACCATTCAGTATATTCCTTGGAAGAGTTCTTTGTTATTAAATTGGAATTGCTAACAAAACATTATTGTTATTGAATAAGTGAACTCACGTGTTGTGCTGTTTGTACAGGGTTTCACATTTCGAACTCTGTTATTAAATATAACCACTTTTATCCACACTTAAATGTTTTCTTTATCATACAAGATTGATCATAATCGATGTACAAGAGTCTCGTGCGTATGATATTTTTGAAACTGGCCATTGTACACATGCAAATTGAAAGAGCGGACATTTTGGCAACAGTTTTCCATACCATCTCCCCACGTACTGATATAATAAGGGGGGCTAGCTAGCTATTCGTTATTTTCTTGATGCCAGCGTGTTTCAATCGGAAATTCTCGCCCTGCATGCCATCTGGCAGTTGAGAGGGTACACTTATGATATAAAACTGATGAATATAGATGACACTGGGATGTTATAAATTTGATTTTTACTAATTTAATTAAAGTATCTTTTTTAATTTTTTTTTATACCGGGTTGTATTCTATTCTGTAGCGTTACAGTATATACTTAGAAAACTGCAGAAAAAGATACAATGTAGAATTCAAGAGATTCTAATTTACTGGTTCTTTCGCTTAAAAACTTATGTAATCCATTCCCTTTTGTGAAACTTAATTGCTTAAGCCTTAATCGCTGGTAAGACCTATTTCGGAAAATACGTGTCTTTTTTACATGCCCCTTCTCTAAGCCGTAATAATAACCGTGAACGTCTTGGCAACTAGACAGGCGACGTATTTCACTCGTGACCAGTGTTTCATCGAAGGAGAAGGCGTGCAGATAATCTCCGTAGATTTGAGAAGGAACGTCGATGGGAAGTGAAAGCTCCCAAAGTGTGCCGTGTAAAAGGTTCTGGGAGGCGTTGTGCACGTGAAAGAATCGCCTCGCTACGGCCCAAAGGCGATTTCGGCATCCCTACACGGGTACTGCATTAGCAGAAGAAAAGCCTAACGGCAGAGTGGACCAGAAAATCGTAATACATCGTCTGCAATACGTGCCCGCCTGCGCTTAAATTTTATTTACACGGATTTACAATTCAACGTTTCTTTCCTTCCGGACTAAATTTTCTTTGGGATTTCACTGTCCGTTTGCCGGTAATACATACCCGTCCACTTTAGATTCGAATCTACACCGTCCAGATATTCTTAAACGACATCGACTAGTATCTATAGCGTGTTTCAGAAATAGAGTTTAAATTCAATATAAGACACTGCTGAGTTAGCTTCAAGAGGCATATTTTAACTTTGAAAGTTCATACGTGCCAATTTGTAGAAGATAGAACTTTTTGCAACCAAATGGATGAAACTTACCCAATTTCCTTGACAAATACCTTTACAAATATGTTGAATAATTTTCGAAATAATAATTCAATAATACACCACACATAAGTTGCACATATACGATACTGCATTATCAAATTACTAACTGTTAAAAAACGCACGTGAGCTATTTTCTCAGAATATTAAAAAGATCTATGCAGAGCTTTATTTAATAATAATTTAAATTTCTTTTTTTTTGTCCGTTGGGTACGCAGTATTCATTTTCTGTTATTTTTATGATGTTTTACGTTTCGAATTTTTGTGTAATCTTTGTTCAATATATTGTTAGGAATGATACCTATAAATAAGTTAATAATATAACTAATATTATTTTATAAATGTAATTGTATGTTTCCGGTTAAGAAAAAATGGAATAGTTGTTGTTGTCTAGCCTAGTATGAATAAAACCACTTTTTTTGATAAGATATTGTGTAGTTTCGTAGTATTATTTCTTTTTCAAAATCAAGATTCTCTATGGCGTACCTAATCTTCTACGCATCGATCCATATAATGAAGAACAATATTCTTCAGTTATTTCTTCCCAAGCAACATTTATAAGTTTCAACAATTCTTCAACGTTTCTTGATCTTTTTAATTTCTTTGACCAAAATCGCCCAAATATTTTCAACCGTATTTAAATCTGGGCTGTTACTGCACTAGTGAATAACATTAATATTATGGACCCGAAGCCATTCGATCACTACAAAGGAATTATGTATTGGGCAGTTATTATGCTGAAAAATGAAACCATTGTTAGGGAAAAGTAGTTCAACAAAAGAAAGCATAACATATTCTAAAATTATAGTATTTGCTCGCTATTAAATATTTCGCCAATATTTCATACAATTCCAGGTCTTTGCGCCAATATCTACATTCATATATTTACAGAAAAGCAACCACTTCTGTTTGTAAACTCACATCATTATCATCAAACCGTCTGTTTGCAGGATGATAGACGCAAATATTGCCACTACAGGAAGATTAGAAAACCTTTTTATCACTAAAAATAGCATGATTCTAAAATTGTTCGTAAAGCAAAACCCATTCTTGTTTCTTTGTGAGTGTTGTTTAAAAATATGATCGTTGCTGATGCGTGGCATTTTGATTTAGGTTGCGCTACCTGCGACGGCCTGTACGACAAGATGCTGTTGTTGAAAATGGATTTGCTTTTCAACTGTTAAAATCAAAGTAGCGTCCTGTTTAGCAGTTGATTTTCTAGGACGTCTTGAGTCTGAATTTCTATTAATTCTACCACGATTATCTTCTTAAAATGTTTGAAACAGGGTTCTTATTCATTTATCTATTTTCGCGATTATTCCATCTTTATTCACGGCATAATTACTTTCGAAATTGATTAACCGATCACAAAAAATCAATGTCACAATGCCAATTGCTACATATTCATAAAATAAAATCAAATAGCACACACAAAAAAGAAAGTGATAGGAGTTGTTCCATTCTTTTTTTGGCCGCAACTGCACAATTGCCCCAATTGATTCTGCGATACCATGTTTAGTAATTGGAACTTACATCAAGGTGGTATGCGTTAGTACTGCATTTTACAAATTGTCCATTTTACATATTTTAAAATTTGTAACAGTTAACAATTAATTAATATAGTTCACAAGCACACTATCTCATTTTCTATATTTCTCGATTATTTTCAATTTTTTTCTATTATCCTTATTTTTTGCTGAACCAGTGGTTATGCATTACATTTCTTATATTTAAAGATGTAGCATATTAATATGTAATGGTATAACATTTTTATTTTATTTTTCTTTGTATAAAGATGTAAGCTCTTTGTACTCCTTTGATGCTTTTAAACTTTTTTGTTTCTTGTGACAAATTATTAGGTTATTACGACCGTAGATGGAGTAAAATGGCATACCGAAAAAAGTAAAAAATATATGTATGAAATCAACACTTTTATTAATAAACTTTTAGTTAGAAACAATATTTCCTTAATTCGTATTTCTTTGACATAATAACAATAATTGGAACTGAACTTTTTACTTTTAAACTTTGTCTATCAGGAGTTTATTCTTATCTCTTGAAGTGGACACGAGAGGTTGGGCTGATTCTGAAGATTCTACAGATGCCGATGTTGACATAATCCGTTGTAAAAGAGAAAGTAAAAAATACTTGTAGCCTATTGAAATATTGCAACCACATACGCTGTATTGGAAAGATGAGTTGCGGAGATGTTTTTTTTTAAATTGTTTTAGTGCTTATTTTTTACAGCACCATTCATCCGAGGAGTATTAATATATTTTAATTTAAATTTTTTTAGCGATTTCTGTTACTTTGATATGTTGTGTAAACAATGGTTCTATTATTAACCAAAAAAAATCACACTGAAAACGCTGTTCTTAATTTACTTCAAATAGAATTTAATGTAGTAATGGTCATCAACACTGGTATCGTAGCATCGTTTTACGGCAATAGACCTTAGGAATGTCAAAAAACAGAAACAAATTTGAGGAAATGAAATAAAGTTGTTGAATGTTTATTTACCTGATATAATTGCCAAGTTTTTGAAATATTTTCGAAATTTCAATAAAAATTAAGATTTGATTTCGGTGTCATAATGCTTAAATCATTTTTCTCTGATGCCATTCAAATCACGGAATGAATTGATCTGTGGGTATGTGGGCTGTATGAAACATTGCAGGCGGGTTATGCCCCTAAAATAAAGTCAATCCATGATAGTAGTGCTAGTTAAACGTAGATATTTTATATTCGCAATGACCTATGTGGTGGTTAATGATCCCAACATATGTATGTGGCAAGTTTACCGTTCAGCATCATCAACGATTTTTTTCTTTAGTAAAAATCTCTATCTTAAATGAAAAATGATAAATTTAGAATCCCTAATATTTGTTGCGCATGATGTGCAATAACTTTGAGGAACTGGTGAAATGGTAAGAGCATTACTAAATATCTACTTGTCAAGCCTATGATTTGGCATAGGCAAGCAACTGCTACTTTTGTTGTACCAAGGCCTACGGCTTTTCCATCAAAAATAAGGATAATAACTTCTCTTGAATTGTCCTCTACCATATATCTGGTTCGCCACCTAATAAATCAACTGAAATTCTGTATTTCACAATCCATTGGAAGTAAGTATGCCATGAGAAACAAAGTCGCGCATACCAATTTCTGACAAAAGAACCACTATTCAGTTTGTTAAACGTTCATTCTTTCTTGTTGACGTTGACTTTCCGTAGCATTACCCTCCTCTTTAAGAACATACGTATTGCTGTGTACTGATTGAATTAAATGAAAAATGTAAAACAAAACAAAATTGTGAAAATTCTCAGTAAATTGAATATCGGCTGAAACAGAGAAATCAAAACAACCAAAAATATGCAACTTAAAATACACTCAGCGAAATGGGTTGCCTAACCGCAGCAGTATGTAGGGGTTAAGTGGGAGAGCAGTCACCAGGGTTTGGTGACTGAACTTCGCCCCATTAGTTTATACATTTTCTTAGTACTGTATTTCACTTTATTTTGATTTTGGTATTGTATTTCTGATCTCGAAATCTAATAAAGACATGTTATTATTATTATTATTATTAACATTGGGTCTTTCACCAAAGCTCCATTATTTATAATTTTGGAAAAGTTTCAATGAATGATCAAGTTAAAAAGCAGATTACTAATTTTGAAAACAAAAAACTACACTATAAAAACTTAAGAAACATACATATTGGAAAATTTGCAAAAATGATAGTGTGACTATTTCACAATTCCACCAACTCCATTCTTCAAATGTTCGTATACTGGTGCTATACACGTTCCAACGGCCGTCTTCATAGATTTAGAACTGACAGTCGTGAATGAAGTTTGTGCTGAAACTAACAGACAATTATTCCACCCCGAACAGTTGATCACGGACATAGAGGATGCGGCAAACAGTTACACCATCGGGAAAGAAGTCGTCGATCTAGCATTGGATCGTATTAGAAAATTGGCTGACCAATGCATCGGCATGCAAGGTTTCTTGATCTTCCATTCGTTCCGGAGCGGTACTACCAACATTTATTGATAAATTGAAATAATAACAATACATCCTTAAACTCCAAGCTCTACTCAATAGTACTATGGGTGCCATTACTACTCTAATTATATTATAATACCGCATTGTTGTCGGTGATCCCTACTCTAATTAACCATTACCTAATTACTATTGTGGAACTATTGATGGTGGTATTGATAATATGGAGCCAATGAAACGACTTTATAGGTTTCTCAACATTCATCTAAACTGAAAGAAATGAAAAAGGTTAGTTCAGCATATATTAAAATGCATTCAGTTAACTAAGACTAACTTTTCCTTCAGTGTATGAGCAAGGAAAACCACGAAAACTTTACTTTGGAGGCGGTACTATATCTATATCGGTTTTACTTCTTTGTTAATAGAAAGGCTATCAGTCGACTGTGGAAAGAAATCAAAATTAAAGTTCGTCGTTCGTCATTTGCCCGGCGCATCCACCATTTGTCGCGTTTTACTTAATTTAATGAGTTAGTGAATTCCTCGACTTAGCCGGTTAGTATCTTCTGCACGACATTTATCACTAACGGACTTCTCGAGGGTATTTTGTAAATGAAAATAATTTTTTGCGAAAAAATATATTTACACCAAAAAATTCCACAATCGAAGCGTGATTATTTTTTCCGTGTTTAACTCAGATCCCTCGCTTCCTCTGTCTTCATCTGCTGACTTTTTAGGTTATTTCCATGAACGATCATACAACAAAAAACGAGAAACGATTTTCGTTTGTTTACGGTTTATACCTATATTTACGAAAATTCGCTGGTTTATGTCTACATATGTAGCTTAAAATTGATTAATACCATTTTTATGTGTATTAAATAAATTTTGCAATTGTTATATATGCATTCTGAATTAATCAGAAAAGGAAAGTGTTTCAACATATTTAAAACTGAACTCAACATGAAAAGCTATCAATTAATTCGTGCATAAAATAATTAAAACGTAATTTAATATGTTCAGCGGAAACAAAATTACACCTTGCTTGAAATGTAACCGAATTATCTCAATTTCAAATAAAGCGACACTCTGACGCGGTCACAAAATTAAACATTTCCGTGATCCCTTCCAGTCCCGCAATTACTCTATTTATAAAGCGAAATTTTACCGCATCCCAGGAATTTCTCCCCCGTCGGAACGCGAATACGGCATCCCTTCCCTTTTCACGGCGACCACATAAAGTAAAAACACAAAACAACTCGCCTACAGAAAGTGTGTCTGTCGTCCCTCTCCCCTTAATTCGCGTACAGCCTTTTCTTAATTCGACCTAAGTTTAGCGTCTCGTCATCCGCTTCGGGCCTTTCGTTAATTTATTTTGGCGGTGGAATTGCGCAAATTTAGATTTCCGCACGCGAACATTATTTTAATATCGTCTGGCGCTGGGTAAGGTTCCGCTTCGCTCCTGCCTCGGAATCAGCATCTGTTTCGTTCAATTTATAAAATGTCAACGCGTTCCCGGCTTTAATTATCCAGAGGATTAATTACAACACCAATTAATGTGCACTCGTTTCCGCCTTCCACGTTCGCCCAGATGTAAACGTGTTTCCAGTTCTGCAGCGACGATGTAGAGGTCTGCTATGTCGGTTTCTCTCATTCTCCCTGCTCCTTAGTGTTCCGGTGAGGTTCCGGCAAAATAAAACGGTAAATATCACGGTTCGCTTCTCATTATGCGCGTAAGTTCCACGGCAATTACATTTGGTAATTGCCGCGACGAATTTAAAGAAAGCAAAAGGAAACCCGATGGAAGGAAAAACAGGAAACATATCGTCCCCGCATATTTTCTTCTTAATTTAAATTAAAGAAAGTGTAGGGAAACCACTTGAATTTTCTTGTGGTGATTAAATTTTCCCTAAATATTTTTTAAATGCAGTACCCTTTCTCTCGTTCCTAGGCCGAACTAATGAGTGACCGAACGAGCCGACGCGACGTTTATAATACAAATTGTTTGGAGAATTCCAAAAACGACTCATCAGCTTTTATATATTTTGAGGAAGGGATCTTTTTTTTAATCTTACTACCTAAAATATTTATCATTTCCTCACTAGGTTTACTTATTTTAAAATAAAATTATTACACTACATAGATTTTCAATATAAAAACTCTACTCCGATAAGTCTTTGAAAAATGTCTCTAAAGCTGTAGAACTGAAATTAAGGAGAATGAGTACTGCTGTGGCATGTATTGTAAATACAAAAGTTAACTTAATCGATGCCACTCCATTCAGGATATTCGCGTAAGGCTGGAAAAATTGAATACCTTTTTGCTCAGGAATTACTTAAGTCAAATACGTTCAAAAAAAGTATGTAGGTAAATACTGATTACGGGTATTCTATAAAAAGTCAGAGGCTAATTCCATTCAGTCAGTTCAAAGTTATTGTTATTTTCCCTTTTGATGGATGTTTTTTTTAGATTGATTTAAGCTGCTAACTTGGCTTTTTGTTATATCAGGCTGGATACATTTAAGTTTACTATAAATCTTTTTCAGTTCTTTTTTTCGTGTGGTAGAATACAGTAGCAACGACTTTGCGACAATAAGGATCAGTTTTGCTGGTAGATTTGCAACTGTGCAGTTGTTCGGCAGTCCACCAGAATTTTTGCAATTTTAACCCAAAAATTAATTTTGAATTTGTTACCGAAGAGGATTAAAAATTAATCAACGTAGGACAGTAAGATGTAAGAAAGATTGCTTTTACGATAATAGAATACTTTCTAAACTTGACAGAAATTACTATCTGGCATTATTTCAGCTATAGAATAGTTGACGTTTTGCCTGATTTACAGAGGAATCAAAAATCGAGCATTGGACTCAAATTAATAGTGAGACTATATACAGGTGGGCCACTACATTCGCGTCAGTTTATATAAAGAAAGTGGTAACATATTTTCAATTTTTTTTGGTTAAGGATTATACAGGTTCAGAAGGACCACATTTCAAAATTATTTTGAAGTATACAGGGTGACAAAGAAAAGTTACACACCAAAGTTGTGAAAATTTAAATGAAAAACCTGTATATTATGACATATTATGATAGTATAGACTAAATAAAGGCAAGTTGGTGTTAGATTTCTTACATCTAACTCAACTCGTTTACGAGATAATTAACTATTTTTCAAAATGTAGACCAAAATTTAAGAGGTACGCCCGTCATGTATATTTAAGCTAGATATTTTAAACTATAATTATTTTTTAATTAAAGCATTACACTTAATAATAAAATAAAAGTAATGCAAAAAATTGTACAGGGTGAACAAAAACATAATTTAATTTTCGCTATCTTTAAAGACAAGTAACTTTCTTATTTTAAACACCCTATTATTTATTACCTTCTTTTCTTTAAGATTGTATTAATGCTTCCTATAGCTATCCGTTATAGATTCTTTGTAATTTAGAATTTTCTATTTCAAATATTAATTCCTAGCCATTATTTTTTTTTTTTTAAGTAGGCTTGGCCAAAACTGCTGTTATTTTTCAACATAGATAAACAATAATAATCAGCCTAACTGTTCAACTGGCTTTTCCTACATACAATTAAAAGTCATAACTAAGTAAACTTCAGAAATTTACTTTATTAAAACGGATAAACTAATATGTTAAAAACTGCTAATGTTTTAAAAAATGTTCAAAATGATGGCCATCGTTTTCAATGCAGAGTACTCTTTGGTGGTATGTAACTTTTCTTTGAGTCACCCTGTATACTTCAAAATAATCTTGAAATGTGCTCCCTCTGCACCTGTATAACCCTTACCAAAAAAAATGGAAATATATTACCCCTTTTCGTATATAAACCGATGCGAATATGGTGGCCCAGCCTGTACACAACAATCACCACTATGAAAATACGCTACTATTTGCATTAACATACGCAATATTATACTCTTTAACAGAAATTTATAAGAGGGATTTTTTATATGAACATATAAGCGGATCTCTATTGCAGATAGCTAGGCGGTACTGAAAGTATTGGTGAAACCCAAGGTACAATAGGATAGGAAAAATATCATGAAAGTTCATAAAACAAGTTCAGGCTCTTTCTAATGAAACTTTTTCACAGTTTATAGACCGATGGAGTGTTACTTAAGGACACTCTTTATTGCTGTAGAACTTTAACTTTAAGGCGTGCAATTTGACTTTGGAATTTGGCCCAAATTTCATCTATCCAACATAAGTTTTTAACCATGAACGATAGAAAAAAATGCCAATGGCTGACTTTACCAAAGATCATATACCTAATTCTCGTGGAAACAGGACAGGACGAGAAAGTGTGATCAGTTCTCTCGTTATCCTGCACATGCTAGCATTCAATCTCACTAGAGAGCCCGATTCAATATAGTGCTTTTTGACTGTACAGTGACGTGTGAAAACAGAAGTAGCGTCTGGGTTCTAATAAAAGTGAATGAAATACAGCATTCACATGTATTGGGCGCTTCCTAATTTTTCCACAAATTGATTTACAATTTGACAATCAATACAAGCAGATAAAATCATGGCAAGACCTTCATTAATAAACCAGAAGAGGAGAAGAGTGGAGAACCAAGAAAGCTTAATGGAAATCATACTTACATGCGAAGTCTCCTTATTAGACGGTATCCACTCTAAGATCACTTAAAACAAATTAGGATGATTATTAAATATACCCTCTGCAAACTCTGTAATAATACATCTAAAGGATCTGAGTGCAAAAATCCAGACAATCTTTGGGAAGCAGAATATCAATTAGCTAAAATCGGAACCAAAATACTGCTGTTCTGTTATGATTTAGTAAATAAAAGAAATGAGAGGTTAGATGCAAAAAGAGAAGAGGCTGCACTGTTTCCAAAGACAGAATGTCAGATAGCTTTTACAAAGGAAATATCAATAAGAACAGACGTACTCCAAAGTCTTCCAAATTATTATTGTCTTATGCTTTGTTTCATATCCAAACTGAAAGGCATCGTGACCAAAAGCTATAATTGCTGTAATTACTGCTTTTTATGTTTGAATTGTAATTATCTTCCAACTCCGAAGCATTCAGTTTTTGATTAGATAATATCCTATCTATTTTTTCAAGTATCTCACTGTCAATTTCTACTAGCTTCGTCAACATGTATTAAATGTCTGCTGCGCCTCCCAGTTGACCCTTTCTTTATAGGTTACCGTTTTATTATAATCATGTAAGCCTCAAGGAAATATGGAACTCGTGTTTCCTGTTTTTGTTAAAAGTTTTATGACTACGATGACCACAACCTCAGGACATTCGCTACTGAATTTTCAAAGAAGAAAGCTATACTAAGTTCAAATTCTGCCTAGTATCACCTCCCCGATGTTAATTTTTATTTCTTAATGTATATGTTCTTTGATGCATGCTACAAAATCTTTGAAAAGTGTCTTCAAAAATCGTGATAACATGACAAAAGGCGAAGTTTTTACCTGAATTCCTGGTGCGTGACTATCTGGTGCTCTTGTTTAATCTTTGCCAGTTCTTTTTGACTTAATAGTAGGTACTTCAGCGTTTCTGGCCATTTGAAAAATAGGGGAAATTCTACTCATCTTCGTTGTAACTTCCATAACTACAGACCGATTAGCATAACATCAATATCATCATCAATATTGGTAAGATTCTGGAACATACTCTGCAAAACCTGGTTTTTAACGTTAAAGCATTATGTTCTATAGTACATTATTGTATGGATTCCATACTACACTTTCCAACACTTAATAAACGAAAAAAATAAAAATAAAAAGCGATTTTACCAACTTACTCTCAAGAAGTAGTCAATTTACTGTCCGAGAATAGTCTTAATATTTTTTTTACTTGGTGCTAGCAGTAGAGGATAACTATGACAAATTTATTTATCAGATGAAGAACTGGACCGAAGCTCGTTTTCCTTTGTTTGCGAATAGAGATGCAAGATAGTTATTGCGTCTGAAAAGAATGACAAGTCCTCGGACCGTACAGAATTATGAACCGATATCAGATTTATGAACCTCAACGCTACGAGAAAAAAAGAAACCGAAAATTATGAATACTGGAAACTGAATTGAGGGGAGAAGTTCTTTATTGTTTGTGTAATCCATTATCCTTTCGATATCCTCGCTGTCAGGAACAGTGACGTATCAGTCCTTTTCTTCTTGTATATTCTACCCGCTTATAATTTACTTTTATTTTCTTGAACGGAACGAGAAAGGTACGTATTCGTTTGTTACACATTGGTATAATACTTTTGCGGATGGTATTGCAACATATTTCATAAAATCTTGAAAAGAGTAAACCTTGTTTATTTAAACATTTACGCAGTTGTTGTTTTTTAATTCATTTATTTATTTAATGTGGCGGATAAAGACAGTATTCTCTGCCACTATATTGTAAAAAGCCCTTTTTCACAAGAAAAAGAGTTTATGGCTTGCCACTGAAAGATATTTGAAATATTTAATAGTCATAGAGTTTTACGAAAAGTCATTATTCCAACAATAAAGCATATGTTACTCTCGAAGAACAAATATACATAGAGTGCTGTAGACAGACGTGGGCCACAGGTTGAAGTGGGCCATCTGAATAACTGTAAGACTAGTGACATCTATGTCAACCCGCTCACATTATTTATCGTATTTTGACGCGAGCTCACTTTTAGGAAGCATTTGGAGGTCATAGACCTACTCTCGCACTGTGCAGAGAAACGCGCTAAAAATTTCGTTGAAAAAGCTTTTACCCTCGTACGCTTTCACGCGATTTGTCATCGCAACTCAGGTAAATATGCAATATGTTATTTGGACATATAATCTTTGAAATGCAAAGTGATTTTTGCCCATTATTCACATTGTGTTTTTGTGGGATTCATATGCAAAAAAAGGCGCTTGTAGATAGAAGTGGGCCACTATTTTGTGGATAGACATGGGCCACTTAAGTAATGCCGTTCTTTGCACAATAAAGTGTTTTTATCAGTTATGCAAATGTCTTATTTACATATTTTTATCATTTAAGCCATCATGTTTCCCAAAAAAAAGGAAACTCCCAAAAAAAAAGGTGAATTATGAAAAATTGATTGCTGCTATAAAGAATTTTCCCATTTAATCCAGAAATTTTTGACGAGGACGATTTTGTGGCTGCAACCCTTAGCGGAGAGCACCAAGTTGTTGAAAATCAAGTTGTTCAGAAGGAAGACGAACTCCAACAACTTGTTCTTAGAGTTAAAAAAGAGCCTGGGGCGCGAGAAGAGTCAACAACATCTACTTCAACATCTACTACAACTGCGTCTTCATCAGCGATACGTTCAATATTGGACCGTATTGGACCGCTTAATTATGTCGCTCCGAAGCAGAAATCCAATCGTGGCCGCAAACCGCTGAGAAGCAGCATCATTACATCCCCTGAAAATAGAGAGGTCGCGGAAGAAGCTGCACGGCGTCAAACATCGCATATACCAATGAAAGTTTCCAAAAAGGCCAATTCTTCACAATCAGCTGTGAAAAAAGGCAAAAAAAGAAAGTCTTCGGTTTCTTCAGATGAAGACATCGATTTGTGCATGATTTGCAATAATTGATGCAGCAAAGCTGACAAGAAAAAACTCCATCGAGTGTGATAACTGCGACAGACCCTTCCACTTAAAGTGCGTCGATATGACCAACTGCACCGACTCCACGTGCGCCAATTGCGCCTAAAATCTGTGCTTGAACACTGCAAAATGTTTTTTTTGCAACACTTTTGTCATTCCAACTTTATTACTCCTTCTTTCCAGGCATTAAATGAACATTATTACTGAAGTCGCTGTTTTTTCAATTTTTAACCCTCATTTCGTGTAAACTATTTTGAATTTTGCAATTTGACAACGGATTCGTAATCAGCGCCTTTGAAAACCCCAGGACAAGAATTTGTAGCATATAGCAGCATTTTTTCAGATAAAAATTTGGGTGGCCCACTTCTCCCTACACTTTCGGAAAACACGGAAAATGCACTTTTTTCCATTCAAAAAGAGAAATACTTCAAAACTTAATTGCAAGCATCCGCTATAATGGAAAGTTGCGTTTTGGAATACCCTTGCGATTAAAAAAAAAATTAAGACAAAATTTTCATTTTTCACCATTTTACAACCAAAAATAAAAACGTGGCCCACTTCTGTCTACAGCACTCTACATATATAATCTAAGTTTTGCATGATCATAAATATGTCAAAATCTATTTACTTGTAGAGTTCAGATACCGGAGGTGAGCAGTTGTGGACTGGTTTAAAATTGAACTAGAAATTTCTTCAAATTATCCAAAAATACTCAATAATTATTGGTAAATAGCAAATTCTGATCAGCAACCATTTCAAATTCAAATGTAAATAGTTCTCACAGCATGACATATGTATGTGTTTTAACAAAACCTATAGGCTATAACAGTTTCACTAAACTTACCTCGGCATTTTTTAAACACTATTTAATATGTAGCCCCTCACACTACTAATAAAAACACTAACTGATGTCAGTAAGGAACTGGCACCATACAGCATTGGTCCAGGTAGAAAATTTCACCCACAGACTATCTTTCAAAGTTTTCTTGAAATATCCATATAAATATGTATGAAAGTATAGACGACTTATTGAATAAGATTGTAACACGTTGAAGTTGTACGAATATTGTAACTTAATAATAAAAGTTGCCACGCCTGTGTAATGTGGCGGGGACCCGATTTTAGAAGGTTCTGGTATCAATTCATAGAGGACGGCACGTCACTAAGAGCGCGAAATCTAAATGTATATCCTAATGTTTACCTCTTATAGATTATTGTTTGAAAATTGAAAGCATTATTAGTGCAAACGAACATATTATGAAAAACATCACAAATTATCGCAACAATACAATGAATTTTCAAACAGTAAAATAAACAAATATTTTTTAAAATTTTATAACAGAAATTAACTAACATTAAATGGATTATTACCTGACAGCTTCTAGTAGCAATCAAAATAATTTTGTAAAAGCGGGTGCACTAAGTCGCAAATTAAAGACTCATTAACCAGCAATTTACGTATAAAAATCTCAGTTCGGATGAAACTAACAGCTCAAAATGTGTTACACACAATACATTTATCTACAATATCTATATATCTACTTCATGATTTCATATACTTCTGTGAAACTGTCCTTTAAAATATGTAGCGTTAATTTAATTTACTATTGTTGATTAGTGCAACTGGTGGTTTGCAAAATAACAAAGTACGAACACTTTATCGCCTTTTTTTGTACTATTTGCTTCATTTAATATGCCTTAAAAAAATAAACAAATCATTAAGCACACGCAAGAAGGTTAACCATAAAGTCGACAAAGTGGTAGTAAAAAACTTAGAGCTATAATGCAATTATATAGTTATGCAAATGAATAGTGTGCAAGCTGCTTGCTTATTTATTACATTTGGATCTAATTAATTAAAACTTTTAACATTACGCAGAAAATAGCGCACGAATATGTTTCACAAATTTTAAGGCGTGCTTTAGTTATGCACTACTTTTAGAGCTTACCTATTATTTCGGTTCATACGTATTTTCCTTTAAAATTTATTCAAATATATTCGATATCAAACAGATAATAGAAATACATTCCTTTTGTTCATGAACTCCCAGCAGTATGCGACACATCTCCATGCAGTTTAAATTACATTCATTTGCGAATATCTAATTGCAAAATATTGATTTCAAAAAGCCTACAAATACATATATCTGTCTGCATATTTCAATTGTGTAAAGCCCATATAAATGGAAAACATACGAATTTTTAGTTAATTAAATTTTCCGTTACACCAAATCAAAAAAATGTTGGTTTAAAATGACGAACAAGGAATGGTGGATTTATTGATAATATAGCGCAATAATAGCAATGATTTTAACCATTAATATTCATCCATTCACTCAATATAAGTGGAATTACAACATCCTTTTGTCGCATTAACCGAGATGTTAGTGTTTACAATTAATAAATCATCTTCGCTTTAATTGATTTGGTAGAAAGCAGTTGCATCGTCCATCTTGAGATCATATCGTCTATCCCCAAACCAACTAATGGTTCCTTAATAGTTTCCTGTGTAATAGTGGAGTGTTACTTAAAAGCACCATCTATCTTTTTATTGGTCAATGCATCTTACATTCAATCTACCCGCACCATTAATACAGTCGCAGTGGATTTGCTCATTTTATAAGAGTCGACATGTAAATTGAATTTTTATTTCAAAACAGTAAGGTTATAATTTAAATGCTCAGTGATTTGAAGACATCATTTTGAGCTGTTTCAATAAGTTAATGAGCGAAAACAAGTTTTGCTTATGCATAGTTATGACTTTATTAAGGTGTACTGTGAAATCATTACAATCAAGCCTTATTTTGATAAGAACAATTAAATTTGCCTGTATTATGCAGGTGATTATGGTAATTAGAGCCAAGAAATGATAAAGAGAATTCCAAAATCTAAGGAAAAAGAAAAAAGATGCTTTTGAGTAAATAAGGCAAAAAATTTGCAATAGCTAAGAACACAAAAAGGCAAGCAATATCCATTTACCTAAATATTTAGCGTATACTTATAACAGACAGAATTGGATAAGAAACAAACATAAGAGCTTAAACTAATCGGATTCGCACAGTAATGAAAAAGGAAGTGAAACGGAATTACTAAACTAAAGAAAATAAGAAGGAAAATAAAGAGGTACAAAGAGGGTTGAAGTTAGGGAATTGAATAAACGCTACGAGATACATACGAAGAAGGAGAAATAAAAGATTAGGAAAAATAATACATGAGTATATGATACATGTGCTTGCCCTGCAAGAAACCAAGCAACGTGTTAATGGAATAAACGCGTTAGGCAGATATATGCTATTCATGGGGGAGGGAATAGATACCCTGGGATCCGTTTTTTGTACATGAAAAGGTAGAATTTGAATTAATATCAGACAGGATATGCTGTCTGAGACTACGTGGGACGTAAATGTCATGCGCCAACGGAAAAAAAATGAATTAAAAACAGAGAACGAATTTTTTAAAGAGATAAATGAAATATTGGCAAACATACTAAATACGACATAAAAGTACTAATAGGAGAACTAAACGGGAAAGTAGAAAGAGATTAAAAACATCAGAATGTAACGAACGGCAAAAGTGTACATGAAGAAACTAATGGAAACTGCAAGAAACTGATAGAATTTGCCCCGAAAGATCAAGTGCCAGTGTTGATCACAAAGACTTGGGTATCTCCAGATGCACAAATAAAAAATCAGATGGATCACGTACTAATAGAATAGGAACATATCAAAATAATCAGATATCGTGGAAGTTATAAAGGCGCTAATACAGATAGGGACCACATACCGATCATAGAAAAACTTAAACGAGAAGTACTAATAGTAAACAGAAGAATAACAAACGAATGCACGATATTGAAAATCCGGAAGAATGAAGAGTAACTAAAGAACTCCAAACGAAAGTGGAACTGAAGCTAATTGACAGCTATATAGTGAAACTACCTATAGAAAATTAATGGACAAGAATTGAAAAAAGAGTGAAAGATGCAATGAATGTTGGCATAGGAAAACAAATACAAACAAGGAAGGAATAATGGTCCGCTGTGAAATAAAGCTTTACCCTTTTATGTTGTTCTGTATGCCTTGGATACTCAGTGATTTAATTAGGTTAATTAACTTAAAAAGAAATAATTAATAGTGAATGTCAAATGTCAAGCGACAAGTATATCTGGTTGACTACTCGCCAGTTACCAATTCATTGAGAATTTTTTTTAAAGCTATATATAGGAAAAATCCATGTGTAATGAAAAAAAAACCACCCATACATAAACATACTTATAACAAATAGGAAGCATCCTTTCGAAAAGTTATTTTACCAAAATCATTAGAATCTCCTATATGTAACTTCTAAACATCTGACACAAAAAAGGCTGTAGCTGTTATGAGCAAAAAAGAAATATTGATTACGACATCAGGCGTCAGAAAATTTCGAATTGTTTTTACGCTACCAGTTTGCCTCACACAGGATTTAGCACGCCAAAAAATACATAATCAAATTATACAACACATCTGGTGAGAGTATTTATTGTAGATTGCATGAATTTATCCAAAATATAAAATTAGTAGTACAGCAATTGGACAAGAATCAAAATGGAAGATTGATATTTTTCCAATATTGGTTGAAAAAATTAGAACAACTATTATCTATTTAGTTTTTCAACTATGTATTTCCCATGTTATAAACTCTAGATTGGTGTTTCCAATATTCGATTCGTGTAATTATTTCCAATTTTGAAACCGAATAGAAAGGACCCGGACAATATTTCATTTTTTTAACGTCTCAAGCTTAATGATTCGAGCGCAGTCAACACTGTCAGCCGAAATCGCGACATAACCACGTGGTAATAATTTGGGATTCACTAGCCCCGGTAAATAAATGCGACGCGCAAACCATACTATAAATAAAATACGGAATGTAGACGTAGTGATGATAAATATAACCGTCGCGGAACTATTTTTGACACACTAATAACGTTGGCATGTGGCTGTGTCATTTCTGTTCTGCATCCTGCGGTAATCCTAGGTCGCAGACATCCGAGCCAAATTACCCATAAAATTTGCCTTTTGTTTCTCGTTCGCGAAATATCGACGGCATCCCGATGACACGCGGATAGTTTCGATGAAATATAAGTCGGAAAAGGTCATATGGAGTCGTCAAAATAAATGAATCATACAATACTTGGAACCGGATAAAAATTTCAACTTTGTAGATGTAGTTAGGAGATGTGTATTTATTTGTGAAAGGTATTTCGCGAAAGGCAACGGAGGAAATGTACCATATTTCGGTGAACATCAAAAGGCTGTTCCTAGAATTTACTACTTTATCAAAGATTTTTTTTTTATGAAAGGCTTGTTTTTTTCTAGAACAACTTCTACATTCTCAGACTATTCGTTTTGGTTACTTAATATAATTTCAACTTCAAAGATATATTATAGTATATACAAATTGCTTGCAATGCTAGTTACGAATAAGAAGGCTTAACTTAACACAAATTTTGCATTTTCTCCTGATAATGATTGTAACAAAAATTACCAAAATCTTATAGCATTGATATTAATCTGTAAAGGGTTTAGTTTTGTATCAAAAAAAGATAACACCTTCGCTAGCGTACCTAATTATTACAATGCTCAATCCAAATTTCAGTATATTGGTTTCCTAATTAAGAATATTAAAAAGAAACTGGAGATTTCGGTGAACAACTTTATTTCAGTGTTTTCTTCTATGCGTTATGAAGTTGATGTTTTGACAGGAAGGTTTGCTACAGGAGTCTGTCTGATCACTAAAACGTACGCGTCATTATTTCTGCATTGTGGTGGCCGTATCTACAAATCTTTTAATTATGCGTAATTACAGTTATTTTCTGTAGCATTTGTCGAATTTGTCTTATTTGTCTAAAATAAGGGAATTATAATGAACAAGAATAAAACAAAAATGATGACGGATAAAAACAAAATGAAAGTTTGAGAAAGATAAAAGTAAACAGGAATAGTTGAATTTGCAAGTGCGTTTGAATACCTTGGACTTGAGCTCAGTTGTAGCAGGTGACGCAAAAATAGAATCAGCATTTGTTTCATCATATAGCACAAAGATAAAAAAAGACAAAAAGCATCCATGATGTACTTAATAATAAATCGTACTACGCCAAAACGAAATAAAAGGAACAAGTAAAATTGTAGTAATTAAAAAAAACACATATACAAGTAAATCAAACGCTGTGAAAATGACTTTTTTAAGTGAACTTGAGGGAATGACCAGATATGGTGGAAGGCCTGATTACAGGGTTCGAGACTGCCTTATTAGCAGCCTGACTATCATTGTACCGCCCCTTTGCAATCATTTCTGCACAGGCTGCAAGGGCGAATTCCTCTGCCTGGAAGACCGTCGCATGCTTCCTCAGGCTTATGGATATCCTTTGATGAATTAGATTTGGATCCGTCGTAACCCTTATTCAAGACGCAGTGATTATCACTACGTGTCTGGTCTCTGTCCGGTATGGAGATTTTCACCTTTTCAGTGAAGATAATTTCGGGTGCCATACTGTCCGTGAGCATTTGCAGCAATGACCCGTTCAGTATCGTACCCGTAGTATCAATGTGTCCTCCAACCACAAGTTATTGGTTTTCAGTCTAAGGATCGCATTCATAGCCTCCGCATTCAGATAAAGCTCCAGCGGAGGAAAGCCCACACTGATCTCCAAAGATGCGGTTCTATCTATTAGTTGCACCAGTGATTCCCAGCAATGCCTGTCTTCGGATAGCGGTTAGCAGCTTCACTGCGGAGGAAACTTCTGTCCTTCTCCACCAGACTACTGCCCCGTATGTTACCGCTGGTCTTACCACAGTAGTATATAGCGAATGGATCACCCTCGACTTTAGTCCCCAGGTTTTACCAGGAACTCTCCTGCAGCGGACAAATAGTTGGTTGTACCTCTGGTCGTTGTTTTAACTAAGTGATTTTCGCTCAGTTTCGCATCGAGGGTAACACCCAAATACTTTACTTCTTTGGTGAATTGTAGCTCCTGCCAAACAGTCTAATGCGACACAGTCATTGAGTTTTCTCTCAACAGGCGAAAGCAAGCACAGTTCTCTTTGTCTGTAGAACTTCCCTTAGTTGCTATGACAATATCAACACTGAATTCCTGTGTCCATATTCCTTTGTTGTTTAATGACCTGATGAGATCACCCACGACCAAGCTCCACAGCAGTGGTGACAGTAAGGTACCCCTTCAGGATAACCTGTAGTGGTCCTCATAGCGATGCTTTTATCTAGCATTTGGGCATAGACCACTCTGCTTTTTAGCATGCAGTCAACCCATCTGCTGGTCATGTGGCTACTGTTCCGGTCCATTAAGAATTGGTTGATCGAGGGCGTTGATGTTATCAGAGGCGCCCTCTATGTCTAAAAACACTGCAAGGGCAACGTCCTTTTGATGTTCTCCCACTAAACTATGCAGGGAAATTTCTCCTGATTTGTCCATCTGATATGCCCAATCCAGGGAAGCAGAGGAGATCTAGCAAGTGCTCGTTCTGTAATATTAAGGATGTATAACTTTTTCCATAGTTTTCAACATGAAAGATGTAAGGCTAATTGGTCTAAATGATTTGGGAAGGTAGTGGAAACTATAAGAAACTCATTCAAACAAGAAGGAATAGCGAAATTTATTGAAAGAAAACAATCACATTCGGGCCCTTAATAAGAGAAGAAAATAATACACTAGCAAGGAAGACAACAGCGTTATCAGTAAAGCAGAAGAAGAAACAATGATGATCCAAAGAGGATTTTTTTTTCGGATAATACGTTAGGTTTGCTAGTGGCACTGATGATGATCCTTTGTAAGGAGAAATATAAGTATGCTAATATCGACCGCGTATTTCTCACATTTCAATTTGACAGAAAAGTATAAATATTTTTAAAAGGTATGGCCTATATTTAAACAACTTATTTTTACAAATTAAATAAAATTATAGTATTTGTCTCCTTTATGTTTTACTTTACATATTGTGCGCATGTTGTGCTAATCTTCTTCGATCTTCTGCCCTCTTCACTACTCTTTTCTTATTCACTTATTCCTTTTAACCTCTACTTAGTTTCTTTATAAAAAAATATTAATAATTAAATTTTGACTTGTTTACTACTTTTCCGTATTTTTTTTCAGTTCTAATACATATTCATTTCTTTCCTGGCTACTCCTTCCAAATACCATGTTTTTCTTTTTTTTTAATTTCGATACCAAGTTAATATCTTCCATAGTGTGTGTGTTTGCACGCACGATTTTGATAATTTTTACAAATCATATTAAACAAAATAACATTTTTTTTCAAAAACAATGTTTAGTTTATTATAATTAACATCAAAAATTGAAAATATTTATGGCCTTGGTTTAGATTATATAATATATAATCCAGGTTTTTTTTATTAGATCTTTGGTTTTTCTTTTTTGCCGATTACCTGTGTTATTCGACACTCTTGCTATCGCTATAAACTTGTAGTTTTGCTGTTATGCATTTACAATGTAAATTTATACAATTTTTTTGCAGTATAGCTACCGTATTTAAACTTTCCTTTATATTCATCTACGTACGTACTTCCCTACAACTTCCAACATTCTATTATCTGTTATCAAATTACGTTTTCCCATTCCATTTAGCAATAAACACACAACTGCAACGACTGTGTTCCACCGTTTCTCCCATCGACGTAGACGTCAAACTGCAGATCTCTAGTGCACTGGTTTTGTATGTTGTGTACGTTAATGTTCGCCTCGTCTTCGTCATTCACTTTAATTTCCTCCGTTGTCTAAAATTTAACAATCGCTAACTGGTGTGGCGTTAAGTGGCATTATGCTTCTACTAGCTATTGTTGCTTTACTTATCAAACCGGCTTCGCGTTTTGTATGTCACGATTCTCGTTCTCGCTCTTGCCTCGGATGGAATACAAGTGTGTATACATTCCTCTGATGAAGTTCTATTGATAACAGCTGTTCTGAATAGATAGAAGAGCAATTGTACCCGTCTGCCACTCCGCCTGTACAAAAGCATTTAAAATAATTCCTCGATTCAATTCTCCGAGGGTCCTTAGAACGTTCCGATGCAAAGAGAATTGTAGGATTCAACACGACGTGGCACCTCAAAAATTATTCTCTCGCTGAAGTATAGGTTATTGTTACCGTTATAAATCGTAAGATATTAAATCTGACACCTAAGACAGGAGAAATACTTAAAATGGAACCACTAACAATATTGGAATCCAGCATTGTGGTTTCAGAATATAATGCCGAATTACCAATTAAATTGTGTATTTCAAAAACATTGTTTGGTATAGTTTATTTCACAAGTAATCACTATAAGATAGTGCGAGCAGTTTAATCATTAAATGTAAGCATTATAGAAGAAACCGGTCTAAAACACATTCTATTTTTCTCAGATTGTAGAAGAACTGGAATTACAAAAAAAAAAGAATAGGTTAGTTTTGTCCACTCTGCTATTTTTCTTTATAATCTTCATGAAAATAATCATAATATATCGTTTATTACTGCTTTTCATGCATAAAATCGTGGTATCATCATTAATGGAGTTAGATTTCTTTATAGAAAATTAACAACAGAAAGCGGATGAAGGTCGTTGCACTCTAAATCCTGGATAATAATAGTAATATACTTTGCTACCATAAATTACAAAGAGTTCGCCATTTGTCGACATAAAAAAAGAAACAGTCGCTATTTATTTAAGTATTTTATCAAGTTGGTTACCAAAACACACCAGCACATGATGTGTGCCCGTTAACGTGTTAATTTTATTAATACAATAAAATTGAAAACTATTTATTACAACTTCTTTAAGTTAATATGGAAAATTGCTGAAATTATTTACATAGATCAGAAAAAAACGGTGCCATGGCCGTGCCCTGCGGTACACCTTTAGAACCTAACGATCAATCAGAAAATGCATTTCCATCTATAAATGCGATGGAAGAATGAGATTTTTTTTTATTTAAAAAAAAATGCATTTGTCACAATATTTTTCTCTCGAATACCCCACATTCGAATAGGCTTTTCGGAAAAACCTTGAATCTTCAATTCAAAGACATGGAGAATTCTTGGCGGCGTATTACCTGCCAGATTGTATAAGCATGATCACTCATTCCCTTTTTATTTGCAATTTCATTTATTTACTCTCCTTTTGGCTAAGTGGAGTTTTGCTGATTTAAGTATTTTTATGCATATTCTTAATAACTTTATATCTGGTGGTGATACAGAAAAACCTATAACCAAGCACACTGGAACAAGGCATGTTTTTTTTTTTGGAAATTGGCTATTTTGGAACTGTAATAACTCAGCAGCCGCAAGTTGAATTTGGCCTAAATTAGGAAAGGGAATTCTTTCAAGATTGTAGAATAACTCCTGAAAATTTTACCTTTGAGTCTTATCTGGGCTCGAATTTTCAATGTATGTGCGTTTAAAAACAGTATGGAATTTGTTCCTTCCGCCATTTTGTAGCATTCAACCGGATAGGCACTAACTTAGCATCTCTTTCTATCCCTAACAGCCAGAAATATTACATAGATATTTTTAAAAATATATTTTATAAATATTTTTCGTGAGAGGTTTTTGAATATATTTTTCATATTTTTTTCTAAATATAGATAAAATATTCAATTAAAATATTTATTTCATATTTTAAAATTAATGTAAGCGCAATGTTTTTTCTAAAATATTTGTAAAATATTATTTATATGAAAATTGAGATTTTTTATGCAATCTATTTAATTTGTCAAAATGACCTATAATTGTTCTTGGTTATTTAGAATGTATAACGTCGATAACGAAAAATGGAAACAAACATAGAGTTGTCTAAAAGGCAAGAACTTGTTTTTTCACACTCACCATACAAGTTAATAATCGATAATTCTGGCATCTTTTAAGGCATACTGAAGGTTTATCAAATTAATCACTATTTTTTAATTGAAGTGTTCTAAATAAAAAACAAACGTATTTATTATCATTTTTATTTGAATAAGCCAATAAAAACGAAAAATACTCATTTTTAGGTCTAGCCTTGGCTGGTGCCAGGTACAACCCTATGGCTTTTTTCATATCTTCGGTAGTGGCGCTCTCATGGCGTTTCCTTGTGGCCTCTAAAACAATGCCAATTGTATTAGATCACACCATGAATAAAACATCGTACAACATTATCAACACCTAATAATACATTTCGAGCATTTACCAATTGGAGTGGTAGCTACATTCTAATACTTACGATACTTATTTTTACTTTATTTCATAATATTTGAAAACATTCTACGTACAAACAATAAAACAACACAACGTATTCTAACCTCTATTTGAGGTTGTGACGCTTATCTACCGAGATGAATCTCTTAAGCAAATCAACTAGCAATTTATCTGGTAGATGCAGTACATATATGATCCATAAAATTCCTACAATTATATTATTCAACGATTTCTGTACATAGCGATATTGAGCATTCCAATTATCTTATAAATGCCATGACATGTTTAAAGTTTTGCTTACTTCGCAGTCACCACAAAAACTAAAACACACCCCGCAACAATTAATTACACAGTTAACCCTAATCTGCCCTAATCGTATACTATTATAAACTATAACATGTAACGGACAAACGAATGAAAACGTTGATGATACGCACGTGCGCGTATGTATTCTATGTACCTCATCCATAGACGCATAAACAATACTAAATCATATAACACCGGCACCGTAATAAAATAGAGGTGTTGTGTTGACGTTCGCAACTTACAAATATTACAAATAATATAATAGAAAACGCAGATATATTAATAGAAAAGTTACAGCGCTCAACTTAGATACTAATTATATTAGATTTATTAGATATTAATATGCATATTTTATCCATTTTATATTATTCGTCCTACGCACCAAATGTACAAAAGCAAAAATTCCATCTTTTTTTTATATGAAATAAATATTTACAGAAATACAAAGCAAAATATTCTTGCAGAGTTATGAAAAATATATTGAGAAAACATTTGCAATAAAATATTATTAATGCTACATAACATATATATCTTTTAAATGTTTTCCTAATATATTTTCTATAATATATTTTATACATATTATATTAATATAACTAATATTCAAGAAAGATTTAATATTTTTTAAATATTTATAAAATATGAAATAAATATAGTTGGTCACTGGGGATCGTACAAGACACGTTTGAGTAAGATAATAGATTTAAAAATAACGGAAATAAGTTCGTAAAACGCGCTTTATGTTAAAGAGGAAGTTTGATAGGTCCATGCTTTACACTTTTTCAAGAGATTCACATGTGATGAGGTCGTGTTTCCTAACAAAGGATTGAAATAATATTCATTATCTGGGACCTGATGGCCGTATACATTTACTAATTTATATGTAGCTTTACAATTAAAGTTTCTCTTCCTTCTTGATTCATACGTGAAGCATAAACTCTAGCTTTTAGTTACAGATGAGTGCAAAAGGTATAAATATAGTGGATTCGCGGGTTAGATCAACTGCATTGGCTAGATACTTCTATACAGGACATTATTTTATAATAAATATAATATGGAAGCATAGATGCTAAGCAAAATCAATAAATTTGCTACCACATACACCGAGAAAAAGAGATTTACTGATTCAACCAATATTTGATTTAAGCAGCAATGTTTGTATTTAAATGTGCTCAAACCACTCGAATGTTAAAATCAATTAGGGAGAATTAATTGCATGAATGTTGTTTATTCTATCTGCGATGGTAGTTCGTCTAATAATCCTTCAAATGTTTCATTAGAAAATTAACGTTTTTATAAAATATTAGAATTTAAAGCAGACCTAACAAATGTGTAGTTTTTCAAGGTAACTGTTTTTATTGTATTAAATAGCAAAATTATGTTCCGCCAAACGAAAAACTGTTTTTGTGCCATTGAGGTCAAATATGTCTACAATGTCAAATAATATTATTTAACATTAAATTCGCTTTGTAAATGCTATTTCACAGTAATTGGGGGTGTTACAGTGTCATACATTTAAAAACTGATATTAACAATATGATGTCGAAAATATCTAGACTATTACATACACTATAGAAAAGCAGTGCTTGTCGACATCATTACTGTTGCACGCCACTAGTCACTGTTTTAATGATCACTGCTCCAGTTAGATGTTTACCTGATGGATATGTCCGATTAATTATGTTATAATTCTATATGCCCTGGTATTTGTACCAAATACGTATTTTTACTAGGTGTTTATAACGTTTATTTGAGAAGAAAAGAAACAACACGTCGGCGTTGCACTGACTCCATTTTTATTCTCTCTCGATATACTGTTCATGCGCATTGCGTATTACATTTTAAAATAAGGCGCTAACACTAGGGAAAAATAGGAGAAGCTCCATCTTTACGACAATTTCGGCAATGCATACACTTAACCTTTGCAACTATGTAGAAAAAAACTGCTATAATAATCCTTATATCGGAGCATGTATTTAGAAAAGTGAGGAATAAGATTTGAGAAAACTTTTAAGTTTTTGGATATTTCGGCAAAAAATTAAATATACTTTACGTTAAACTCCATTAGTGTTTGAGTTAGTAAACCAGTATATTTATTTTCCCATTACACAAGTTTCTGTGAAATAGCGTCAAAGATTGTTCGATAACCTAAATAAAAATGTGTTACAAATCATCCGTATTCATTTCGTTAGGTAAATTCATAATTCCACTGACGTTTAAACCAAGTAATTGTTTAAATTAGCAAATATAATTCCGTAAAAATATTTTCCTTCATTGAGGTGTTTCCAAGCAATGTTAAGGTGCGCTGGTTTAAGCTAAGATCGGTTGAATTAATGCAAAAAATTGAAAACAATACTTTTTCTAGTTTCAATGTAATGTTAGGAACTTATTAAAGACATTCGATAAGTGTTCTATACTAATGCAACTATATATATGTTTCAACCCAATTTTTCGAAAAGATGTATGTTACTTTTCATGTATATGAGGTCACAATGAATTTAAATAGTTCTCAATAAATCGTAATTCAACCGTAATTCGGTACCTTTAACATACACATTTCTTAAATTTATAAAATCTGGACGCAGTTTAAAACTTTTGTGTATAACTTGCGACTTCCAATAACAGAAATTATTGAAGGTTTTACACAGTTCAGTGGATAATCAATATAATAGGGATGTTTAAACCTTCCTTTTTCCAACAAAATGGAACTAATTAATCTTGCCAAAGCGCTAGTAATACACGAACCTTATAGAGTTCATATAGTAACTATACGTATAAGTAAGTTAATAATATAATTGTGCTCAAATAATGATTAACCAAACTCCAACTTATCGAATAAGTTCCCGCCGGCTTCATCGCCCTACCTCACTTCCTCAAGTTCGCGACTGCACTTTCGGCATCCTCACGAATACCGCAGGCGAAGTGTTAAAACATTAATGGAAACGTTAATAAGTAAAATTCCCTCCTCCTTAGTTTCGCCGATTACATTTTGTTTCTCCTACGCGAGAGTGCATTACAAAACGTAGACGCTTCGTTTGGGAACGAGTCAGCCTTAAGCATTTATGAAACTGTCTACTACACGAAATTACCTTAGTAACGAGAACTACTGCTTCCACTATTGCGCGGTGTTGCAATTTGGTTTTGATGGAGCATAGACTTGCAGTTTAGTGTTAATTTTTAATTACATTAATTTATAAATTGTGGCGGCCAAAGGGAATGTGGAATTGTGGTTGATTAAAATGTGGAAATTAAACATAGCCAATATTTTAATATACATTGATGTCTTTCGTTGTTTCTACAATTTCACAATTTATCCAAAAGAGCTATTGAGGAGCTTTGAGGAGCAACTGACATGTGGAGCTTAAAGCTCAGGAGCTTTTTGAGCAACTTTCATGTGGAGCTTAAAGCTCGGGAGTTTTTTTAGCAACTTTCCTGTGGAGCTTAAAGCTCAGGAGCTTTTCTGAGCAACATTCGTGTGGGACTTAAAGCTCAGGAGCTTTTAAGCGCTCAGGAACTTTTTTGAGCAACTTTCATGTGGAGCTTAAAGCTCAGGATCTTTTTTGGGCAACTTTCGTGTGGAGCTTAAAGCCCAGGAGCTTTTGAGCACCGCTCAGAAGCTTTTGAGCAACTTTCATGTAGAGTTTGAGCACTGCTCAGGGGCCTTTGAGCAACTTTCATGTGGAGTTTGAGCACTGCTCAGAAGCTTTTGAGCAACTTTCATGTGAAGCTTATAGCTCAGGAGCGTTTTTGAGCAACTTTCATGTGGAGCTTAAAGCTCATGAGCTTTTTTGAACAACTTTCGTGTGGAGCTTAAAACTCAGGAGCTTTTTGAGCGATCAGAAGCTTTTTTGAGCAACTTTCGTGTGGAGTTTAAAGCTCAGAATCTTTTTTGAGCAAGTTTCATTTGGAGCTTAAGGTCAATTAATGACAGTTTTATTGGCCGAATACAATGTTTTTGTCTGTATTAAAGATTGGAATGCACTAAATAGTCATCGTATCGTAGCATCACGTAAAATAAATGGAGTAATCGAATTTACGCGCGTAAATATCCACATGTTGTGCGAAACACGTCATGGTAGTTCCCCACAGATCAGTTTGGCCACGTCTCTTCTGTTGTCTATTAGCAGCAAGAGCTAATGCAAACGCGTGATTCCAAGTAACACCCAGAAGCTGTTGCCATCTATCGAATCATTCGATATTCATAACTAAAAAGATAAAAGAATTGACTCTGACGGGTATTAAAACAAGTTGAATCAATATTTAAATATATTTTTAACAACAAAATAAAAAATACAACATTATCTAAAAATTAAAGCATGATATGCAAGACGTTGCATACATCACAGAAATTTAAAAAAATCATATATGGGCGTTTTGTTACGTAAACATAAGCCTTGGTGACCTTTACTATGCTTTAGCTGTTCTGCCACCCTTTTCCTGAAGCTTTACGGTTATGAAGATCTTCGATTTCTTCTTGTACCTCAATTTGTGCCGATATTCTTGTTTTCTTTTGTGTTCTTTTGTTGGTGTAGCTAATTTGATATTATGCAGGAGTACTCCTCATTATAAGTAGGTTATTAAGTTGTTTTGTGTTTCTTATAAGGATGCTATTTGTTAATTTACTCTTAACTTTACCATTATATGCCATTAATTGCTGAACCAGAAGTTCCGTCGCTAGAAAACCAATTCATACCAGCTCAACGCGTACGAGATTGCAAGGAGATCTCCAGAGTACGAAATTTACGGGGTTCATTTCCAAAAGAGATTTCATTTTTACGAAACCCTTAGAAAGATCCGCCGTATCCCTGATTAAACTAACGAAATCGACTTATGCTCGGGCTCTATTTTATTTTTTCCGTTTGTTTCTTCGCTCATAATTTAATAAGCCTTTTTATACAAAGGAACGCAATCTCGTTCTGTACGTATGCTGCAGATTACTTTTTCTCTTTGCTTATTTTCTACGCCTTCCACCGAACCTACCTCTGTCTCCTCCAGTACACCCACCCTCCTCTTCACCTCTCAGACGGAAATCTTATTACGGTTTCTGTATGTTTTCTTTCCTCCACTTTTTCTTCACTTTCTCGTTCCATCTCGCGTAATATCCTCAAAGAAAAGCGAAATAAACATACTTAGCACGATTATAATTTCCGTCGGGTAAATACTTCATGTCAAATACAGGCGCGGATAATTATCGTATTACCTTTAAGCGGGGCTGAGTTCAAGACGGTGCTTTAATTTAACTGTTTAAACAGAATGTTCTTTTGTTTGAAGATTTTCAAGGTTTACTTTTAATCTTTGAGGAACGCCAACATGCCACGCGCGCGGTGTTCTTGAAACAGCTCGCCTTGCAGTCTTAAGTTTCCGGATTAAATGGTCCGCTTAGTTCACTGTCCCCTGTTCCTGACTCACCAACTATATTACACAGAATCTGCAGTGCGCATCACAACTTCCTTCAATGCTCCTATGTAATCCGGTATAATGACAAAAGGCTTTCCTGATTAATAACCTATTATACTTCTGATGCCATTATTGCTTTGTTCCAATCTTATTTGTATGATCGAAACAATTATGTAGTTACAAATCTCAGTCTTATAAGTCCAGATCTGGAGTTCACCAAGGATTTGTTTTTGGGCCATTGTTATTCCTTATTTTTGTTGATGATATTACCAGGGTTCTAAATTATTCTAATTGCTTTATGTCTACAAATTATTTAAAAAAGGATCAGAAGATCAATTCTTTAACTCATTGCCCACTGCAGGAAGACTTAGCAGCTGGTTCTTGTTGAAATAAGTGAAACTGACTATCATTAACTATAAATGAATGTAAAGGAATGACATTTGGTAAGAAATAAACTACCATTATATTTCCTTATAATTTAATTGTAAAGTAAATATTGAATATTGTAAATTGTTTATGGGCTTAGGGATCCTGTTTGACCCTAAAATGACGTTTAACGAACATGTGTTAGAAATATGTAATCATTCATTTAAAACATTAGGTTATATAAGCAGAAATACCAAACCGCTAAGTATTTTTGCATTGATTAAAACTTATAATGCTTTTGCTGTCCGTTCAAAATTAGAATATTCTTCAATTGTATGGAATCCAGAATACTTGTATTACATATACATACTAAAAGGAATACAGAAGAAGATGTTAGAAACTAAAGGTAAAATAAAGAAATAGATATGTTGTCTTTCCCAAAGTTACGAATCCTGCTGAGAAACAGAAGAAGTTGGTGCCTGCAGTAATGTCTCCTTGCACAGGAGATACAAAAAAAGATGAAATATGCAATTCAATGATGGTTTTCGAGATGAAATCATTGGGGAAATCAAATTTTCAATTCTTTGAATCTTACCTCTTTCAAAATCTTTAAAAGCATGAATTTTCTTCGATCTATAATATAGATTGTTGTAACTCTCTTATAGTTTAAAATTTTGTCAAGATATTTTTATATAGTCTGCTATGTCAAATTTAGAAACAAAATCCATTTCGCATGTAATTATAGATGTTAAGACTTGGGATTCCACTTTATCTTCTTCATCTCATGTCGTTGCATTTAATAATACAAAAAGATAACACCCAAAAACTTCATTAAATAATTGAACAATAAAGATGTTACTTGTTGTGCAGTTATTTACTAAGCATACTAAGGTTGAGCTTTCTGGCGATAATAGCTGCTTTCCATTTGCATAAGAAGCGAGGAAAAAATAAGTGAGGTGAGTAATGTAATATTCACCTTACTTTCCGCTTTTTCAAGTGCAAATGGAACAGCCAAATGAACCATTCTGCATTTATTATTTGACATATAATGTATTTAACCTTACTTAGCACATAATTGTTTATTTATATTTATTTACTATCCATCCAGTCCTATTTCCCACAATTTGGTACGGCATAGTGGAAAAAACCTTTGGGGAAAAACGTAACCATAAACATAACGAACAAACAAAAATGACAAAAACCAGTAAACTAACCTCAAAATATGAACTGAGGTTAAAACCCTTATTACTGAGGGTGGTTATGAACTCCCTTAGCATCGGTAAAGGGGGAGGTAAATGAGTTGTGTTTCCTTAGTTGCTGACAAATGGAACGAGCAAATAGCTGAGCTAAGGTGAAGTGAGGTGAGGAGCTGAGGATTTGGTGCAAATGGAAAGCAGCTAATATGGAAACAGTGATATCATTACTACAACCTCCTTGTCCAACTCTTTCATTAGTTTTGAAAAACTGAGTCAAGTTCTCCTACGCCTTTAGTTGGGTTCTTATGTCTATCATACATATTGGAGCCAAAATATACTTTCAACTTTGGCCTTCCTAATAAATTCAATTTTTTTTTGATCCGACAATTTGCGTTGCATAAACATTATTTAAACCCATAAATGACTACACCTCCTTTTCGTTTTCTGGAAAGTTCACACCAAGGCATTCCAGAACTTGTCTGACAGATGTTTTCTTCCCAAATACTAGACTAAACAGCATTTCGCTTGATTGATTCGTGAAGTTAGCATCGTGTTTCCGAACTTCCGAAGTTAATGCTAAAACAGCACCGTAGCATAATTGATGGTAAAGAAGGAATTGGAATCAGTTAAAAATGAAGAATAAAAATTTATAGCGTACTCATTGTTAGTCACAAATTATCCGTTTTATTTTTTTTTTAAATTAATACATATCGTTGTTAAGGCTATGTAATATACATCAAATTATCTCTTAGTGAAAGTAGATATCTATTAGAATTTTCCAGTTATTTACAAAAAAAATAAATCCTTGTGTGAACACATGGAGCTTACTACAAAATCGGACGATAGAGCCGCTAAAAGACTGTGTTTTCTGCTCTCTTACAGATATTTTAGGTATTTTACCAGTGCAACCTGCAATTGTAACATAAAAGTATGGAATATTATTTGGAATTTGGGATGTGACTACACTTTATGAAAAGAAATTCACTTAATCTTGTAAAAATAATAACTTTCTGATCGATCGTTGTGATCATTTCGCTTAAATTGTATAATTAAAATATTTCTGTGGTTTTCTTACACATTATTTAAACTAATTATTGTTAACTTGATACTTATTAAAACAGTTTTAAATGTTTAGAACAAATGGTGTATGGATTGTGACTAGAACAACGTGCATGCCTAGTTGCATAATTTACACGTCAAATGTAAATTATTACTTATAACTATCATAATAAATGATTGTAAACCAAAATGCTACATATAATGTTAAAAAGTTGTTAGTTTTTTTTTTGCTTTTGTTTATTTTATTGTTAATTTAAAGCTAGATTTGGCAATTTCGTGTTTCCGCAATTTATTACTATATAACAAGTTTGTTAATGTTTAATTTCTATCTTTTATTCCCCTCAATCTGTGGTGAATAATGGTTGTCTAGTTACCGTCTTAGTCCTTACCTAAATATCAATTCGTTACTGGTATTCGATCAACAGCCGCAGCCAACTAACTACTAGAAACTTGGAATTCACTTATTCCTTCTTTGGCCACTGGAGGAGACAGTCGTGTCAGTGGTCACTCCTACAACTTCAGTAATATCCCAGTTCCATTAAAGTTTTACCTGAGATGTTTTAATACAATACGCATCATATCATATTAAATTCACATTTAATTGTAACGACATTTCGGATATTCTGTGCGATAATTTGCATTTACCCCGGAAAAATATTGGTGTATTTTATTCTTTTCTTTCTTGTTTCCTTTGTAATATTAGGTAGTTTTGGTTGTAAGGTGGATCAGCGCAACCCACAATGGGTTATGTTGGATTGTAACCACTTGATTAATATATTTTGCATGCCACTTCTGTTGTATTATATTATTTAAATATTGATTAATAAACTTTATTATTATTATTCCAATTGGTTCAGCAAATTGCGTATGGAACAATTAAAAATATCGCATTACTTGGGACAACAACACTTGGGAATTTTACAATGGTGATGAATCGCAACATGCTTATCAGATAAATTATAAATATTAGTCATATAGGTCGATTCTTGACCAATTAGTGAATAACATATCTCTGTAGAGAGAGAAGTTCTAAAAATTGCTACTAATAATAATAATAATGATCATAATGCAATTTCACAAATTGGATTACCTCGCAGAAGACTACTTTTCAACTCTGACAAACTGGAATATTTCAATTGTACATTCGATATAAATTTCTGTTACTACGAGCCGTTCAACTTTTGCTAGCGACATAACGTCGACGGTCTGACATCAACCGCTTCTGCCAGATGCGACAAGGACATGATTTGTATTCTTAATGCAAATCTTGACACACGAACGACACAACGAAATTATTGTATGATAGACGCATTTGCATTCGAAATACAAAGTATTTTATCTGCACGAGCGATTCTAACTCGATGCCGAGTCTCTTATAGTGATCCAGTATATAAGTGTTTCCGAACAAAGGATACCCCGGAGTTGGTAGGTACACGTTCGCGTGTTTGATTTGTACATTCAATTTCCTCCGCCGTTAAGCCGGCAGGTTCGTTTTGGATGCTTCTGTTTGTTCGTCGATTCTCTAATCCAAACTTAAATTCTGCTGTTTTGTGTAGATATGAGAACTTATAGAGTGTGTAAGTCTGTTCGGCGCTTGTTTGAATGGCTTTATGTAAGATATATTGGCGACTACTTACTATTACTTTCCATGTAATAACAACGCAATCTCTTCCGTGATCATTTTATTTCAAATAATATTCCATGTAGGTTTTGATTTAGGCTGATCTTTTAAAGATAAGATTTTGTTTTCTATATTGAACGAATACGCTTGAAACGCCCTTCAACAAAAAAAAGAAATAACGCTTCCTTTTATCTTAAAAAAACACAAAAACAAAGTGACTTATGTATATCTAATATACATTTTTTTCTTGAGTTACTAATTTTACTTTTTAATACTTCTCTTAATAGTTTTAATTAATTGTTTTTTTTATCCTTGGATGGTTTAATAGGAATAAACCGCCATTTTTTTAGTTAACCTACAATCCCATGTTGTTTTGTTTTCTCTTTAAGCGACGTTTCAACCGTAACATTGGTTAACTTAGGTTTTTGAATTGTTAAAATAAGTCAAAAATAATGCAAGTACCTATTTGAAAACCGTCTACAGCTGGTGTAAACAAAGGCGACTATTAAGCAATTCTTAGAAAACACAAATTGTCAAAGTCATCTTCACAAGAAAAAGTAATGGAATTAGAAACTCTAGTGTAAAGAGGTGAAAGAATATCATACCTATGACAAGTAGTCGAAAACCGTAGTTTGGGGTATATATATTGTCATACATTCCTTGAGGAATAGTGACCACCTCAGTGATGAGGTTCTAAAAATCCATTTTTCAGAAGGATAAATCCTGTTTGCTCTTGTTCCTTTACTATAGTTTGCTGTGTGTCTTTGTCTCCTCTATTATTCTCCTCCATTGTTCTCGATCTTGTAATTTTTGTTGTATTCCTTTTACTCCCATGATTCTTAAATCGTTAACGACCTGGTCCTCCCATCTCAACTTCAGTCTACCTTTACTTCTCTCCTCTATCGGTCTCCAATCGGTGATTTTCCTCACAATATATCATCTTTTTCTTTCCTGTATATGGGTCCATACCACCTTACCCTCTGCGCTTTCACCACTTTAACTATATCTTCTCCTCTTATTCTATTTGTTATTTCATAGTTCATTAATCTTCTCTTTTCACCTCTATTTGTTTTCACTGGTCCGTATATCCTCCTCATTATGTTTCTCTCAAAAGTTCTTAATTTTTCCTGGTTCTTGTTTGTTAAGCTCACCGTTTCTGCTCCATATATTGCTACCAGTCTTATTGCTGCTTTGTGTATCTTAATCTTTGTTTTAATGCGTAATTTTTTACTTTGCATGTGCTCTCTATATCTGTAATAAGCTCTATACCCTGCGTATTCTTTGCGATATCTCCATAGAATTATCACTATTTCTCTTTATAATCACCCCCAGGTATCTAAAATTATCCACAACTTCATATTCGTGCCTTCCTAGTTTTAATTTTCTCTGTTCCACTCTTTTCTGTCTCGTGCATATCATAACTTTAGTTTTGTCTTGATTGATTTTTAGTCCTCTTATTTCTGCTTCTTCTATTAATGTCGTCAAGGAATGCTGGAGCTCATTCTTACTGCGCGCTATTACTGTTACGTCGTCAGCATAGGCCAATACTTGCACTAGTTTCTGTCCTATGGTGCCTTTTATTTCCATCTTCCTCATAATTGCCTCCAACGTAATGTTAAACAGTGTTGATGACAGTGTGTCGCCCTGTCTGACCCCTCTGTCAATCTCGAATTCACCTGTCTGCCGCTCTTCAGTCATCACCATGGCTTTGGATCCCTCCATAGTCATATTTATTAACTTGATTATCTTCTTTGGTTCTCCCATACGTTCCAGATCCTGCCTCAGTTTCTCTCTATCAACACTATCAAATGGTTGTTGGAAGTCCACGAACAGTATCATCAGTTCTGTGTTATGCTCACGACACTTTTCCATTATCTGCGTTATGATATGTATTGCGTCTATAGTTGACCTTCCCCTTTTAAAGCCAAACTGATATTCGCCTATAACTCCTTCTCGTTTTGTGTATTTTCCTGACTACAATAATTAACGACAGACTGATGAGTTTAGGGTATGGTTTGGTCAAAAACTTATATGGAAGCCACATATCCAGAAAACAGCCAACAAAGTCGCTATTGCCCTGGGCAAGACAGGAGGTTACGTGGAAGTAGTTGGGGCCTTGGTCCCAAGTCGACTCTGTGATTAAGGGTGATTAGACCCATCAGGTGATTAGGGGTGATAAAGGAACGTCCAGTGGCTCTAAAAATGTAAATAAGAGATTAATGTATATAGTTTTACATTAGCGTGAATTACACAGTTTTGCCGTATTGCCTCATTTTTAAATTTTATTTTTTAAAAATTGAATTCTATAGAAATTCTGATTTCATTTTTGTCGTTAAATAATGATTCTTTAGCGCCTCTCTGATGGTGGTTCGGTGCTTTTGAATCACCTTTTATACTGTTATATTATATTTTACTAATTACAAAATTTTGCCCGGACTTTAATCTTTTATTAACACAATTACAAAAACAGGTATCTTTGTTGGGTAAATTCACTAGTATTTGAATGAACATAGTTTCATTGCTCTGTATAGCCATGCGTGAATATTGCATGGAGAAACGTCAATTTAACTTAAAGTAATTCTCAAGATAGCGGAGTAAGCGACTGTGTTCGTGGCATTACTTTTAGAGTAGGTTACATTTTATTTCTGAATAAATAACAACAGCAGCAGACATCTGTTTTTTTTCCCCAAATAGTAAATTTAAATTGAGAGGCTCGATGCAATAATGACCAACTTGCAAAAAGTCTAGTTTTGAGAAAAGGGAAAAGCCTATGGTTTACAAACTTGTTTGATGCAAAAACGAGCCTCGGAACTTTTAAGTAAAGTGTATTCCATAACACTATTCCACTGTTATAACAATATTCATCACTCGTAGTAAATGAAGTGCACTGCTAACGATACGAACGTTCTGCTGTGAATGACGGTGAAAGTCTCTAACACTGGAATTCGTGTAGTAAAGACAAGCTTATAACCAATTTTCAAAATTAATCCTGGTATATTATACTTGAAACATCAAAAAAAAAAACATTTATTCCTTCGATAATAAAGGTTTGTAGCCCTGGATTTTCAGTATGGAACCGCTATGGCATCCCCCCAAAATAAAGATTTAATAATTTTTTCAATAAAATTTTGGAATTTTAGTTTTCTGTTTAATTTAAATGTCGTTACTATCTGTTTCTTGTCCTTCTTCCAATCCTTGACCTTCAATTCTGCTTGTTGCATCGATGTTTCGAATAATAAATTTCTAATTCTTAGTTCTTAGTTTCTAAGTTTCCATTCGTAATCACTCCGTACTTGTTCATTAATTTTGTATCTAGCCAAGATTACTTTGTTTTTTCTTTTATATTTGATAATGAATCATTGACATATTGCAATAAATTGACGAAATATGCATTTACATTTCCTTTATTTTTCTCACCTAAACTTGAATAGCTCTAGTTATGTTCTGTTTCAAATCTGATAAATCAAGTCAGTGATTCCTTTTCATAATTTGCATCATTTTTCATCTTTTTCATTGTTAACACCTGCCACTCATCATTTTTACTCTCATCGCTATTTAACTCTGCTTCTTTGTTAATAATATTCATGCGTTACTCATTGTACAGCAATATAATTACAGGATTAGAATCACATGCTAAACTATCACCTAAATCATGAGCGCCATAACATTCTCTACTTTCCCATATAAGCCATGTATTATTTTAAATTGTTCTTCCATAAAGCTTCTAGTGTTTCTTTTTCTTTATTTGCAGTTTTAACTTTGCCTTTTAAGCCATCATATGAGGTTCCCTTAGCTTCTTGTTTCTATTTCTTTTCTTGTAACTTTCACCTCCTTATTGGAGGATTTGCTCTATTCTTCCTGCCTATCCCACACACAGATAACAAGCAGTCATTCAACTTTTATTTTGTTTCCGTCTCCATTATCTCTTCAGAAAAATATTTAGCAATGTTGCCCCACGTTGGGCGCCAAAATGTTATGCTTTTTAACTAATAACAATTAGCCCGGATTTTATTTCTTGTATTCACATCAGTATATGACATTAAGTGACAAATAAACAAAAGTATCTCTGCTGGGTAGGTTTACTTATTATTAGTAGATACAAACATATATACAATTGTCAAAAGTAATCCTGATATACTACATTTGGGACGTGGAAAAGGCCACGCATTCTTTGGTTTCTAAAAGGTCGTAGTTGAAATCCTGCGCTCGTGCTACAGAATTAGATTTGACAATGGAACTGTCCATGTCAATACACCTTATCCTCCCCATTTCTTCCAAACAAAGCTAAAAGTATTTGACTTCTTAAATAAAATCTCTGCTATGACTAAATCTGAATCTTCATCATAGTATTAAAATGAAACTATGCCATAGCATTGGGAAATAAGCATTGCTATAGAACAGTTCGAGCTGTTCATTGTTCGGCGTATTTAAGCTATTCCAAGAGCTGTTTAACCTGTTGCAAGGGCTGTTCAAGTTGTTTCAAAAACTGTTATTAGAGCTGAAAGAAACAGCACCCGCAAGAGCTTAAACGCTTTGAATATACTCTAATTTCGTGCGTAGCCAAGGAGAAAGGTAGGACTGTTGAGGATGAAACGTAATTTCAGACTACTATGCCATTTCTTATGGGGAATTTGTGCTAGAATTTTCCTAGCTTATCAGCTCAGATACACAAGAATCCTGTGCCAATATAATAATTTCTTTGTTACAAAATTGAACAATAAGCTTTGGCAAAGCCTGAAGCGCTTTCTACATTCAAAATGCTTGATAAATGATATTAATTAATGACTTATAATTTACCTATCCTACTTAAGTTAAGTTGACTTGATTTGTCTCGCAATTAAACGAATTTTACGCATCATAGGTTTGAGAGAAACTTACTTGAGACGCTTTCGATCATCACCCACACAGCATGGATAATGTCCAGATGATCCCATGTGATAAAATATTCTATTTAATTCTTTTAGTATTCCATTTCTATTCCATTTTTTGTTATAATGGCTTCCCTACTTCTACAACTTAATAATTTTTTAATTGTATCACATATTAGCCTGATTTTCTGTTTTTTTTTTGTTTAATTAGATACACCCACTTAAAGAAAACTAATGTAAATTAAAGTTAACTTTGTTATTCAAATTGTTCAAACATGATCGCTAATTGCGAATTTCTTTTTTAAATAGTTAAGAATTTTGCTAAGTTAAGCTTCATTTGCTTCTACAATATAATTAAACTGGAGATCTATTGTTTCAGATGTCAACATGGTCGCCGAGCCGAAACCACACCAAACAGGCAGGAAACGTCAGAATGTAGCAAAAACGGGCAATGATTGGTAAGTCAAACGCTATTCTTTTTTGTCAAATCATAGCAAGTGGCCATTACCTCCATCGATATATTATCGAGTAAAAGCCTAAAGCGGTCTCAGGAATATTTGCAAATGGAATCAAATTTGTTGGGCGATTTTCATTGTTTTTTGCTATACGCTCCGCTGTTACAAATAAAATCCAATATGGCTACAGACGCGCTTTGATCTTGCCGAATCGTTCAAAGATAAAAAAAAAAGTAGGAAGTTGTTTTCGCTGAAGTACGGATACTACAGAGCGCTTAGGAGAATGTGATATCGGTAAACAAAAGAATCGAAATGACGTCAAACGGTCTGAAAGAAATCGCATCACGTAGAAATACGCGGAAAGCAAATAGAAACGTGTAAGCTGACATCAACGTTTCTTATCCCGCAGTTGAAAGAAATGGATGTATATAACAAAGCGGAAAATGAATTTAGAATATACAAGTTTATATAAATAGGACAACTTACGCAAACGTAGGCTTCTTTAAATCTGAAAATTGGTTAGGATGAGTTGTTACATATGTATTAAATTTTCCTTAAAAGTAGGTTAGTTTAGAGGAAAGCCACTTTCGGTTCTTCTCCGATAAGTTTGTTAAATTTCGAAAGTTTCATCGTTAGAACACTTGGAAAGACTACTTAATTTTTCTTAATAGAGTTGAAAAATATGTTATTTCTGTGTAGCTGTACAAGCTGTACCGTATAGTTTTACTCTATTTTCTTTTTTATTTGAAGAGTTTCCATTTAATGTTTACAAATAGGCGTTGAGTAAATTTTGTTTCACGTTGATTGTGCAGAGTGTTTCATGCCGCTCCCCATTATTACTTTCAAGTGAGCTATTAGAATTCTTAGATTAGAAACTCTTCTTTCTTGAAATTGCTTAACAAGTTATATATTTTTTCAATAATATTTTTATTTGGGTATGTCGGTTTTTCTGTTTGAAATTATACAAATGTATTTTTATGTTTCGGAATTTCACTTTTTCCTTATATAATATTTTCTCTTTTATAATTTGAAAAAGGGAAAAATAAAATTCCGAAACGTAAAAAAATATTTGTGTGATTTAAAACCAGAAAACCGATATACCGAAATAAAAACATTAATGAAGAATTAAATTCTATTTTATAGCACTATATCGAAAGCTTTTGCTAAATCGAAAAAAGCCATGCGTCCTTTTCTTCTCTGAAGCCTGATTGTTGAAAATCTACTGTATAGTAAATACATAGACCTGTACACCCTTTTTGAAATCTCTCTGGGGCTCTGCGATTGTATCTACTCATATATCATACCTTTGCTTAGCAATATTATAAGTCTATAGTTTTCGCAGTTACGTTTGTCTCCTCTTTTTCACACAGGCAATTTAATGTCAGTTTCTCAATGTATTCTTCTTTCCAAGCTTTATTACTAACAGTATTCTGATTCATGTTTTACATGTCTGATTCATAATACATTAGGTTGACCAGTAGCACTGATGATCCTTGGTAAGGTGAAACATATGTATGCTAATATCAATCTAGTGTTATACATGTTTTAATGTGACCTAATTATTAATTAGCGTTAGTTAATTAACGCATGTATAGTGGCTTAAAGTCGTCTTACAATTATTGTTATCCTTTATAGATACATATTGTAGTTTCAGATCGACAATTTAGCAAATATCTTCACGTTAATAATGAGATTTTCATCTTAAAATTCTCACTCAATCTTCCACATATTCCATAAGTAATTTATGTTCATATTTTCGAAGTATTTTTTCGCCTGGATGGATGCAATATTAGAATTTGAAGCAAAGTGTTTACATTCAAAGATGACGCTAATACCACTGATACGATAAGATATTTTTAAGGCCAAAAAATGACCGAAAAAAAAGTTATATATCTTTTTTTTTCCGGATATTTTGCTTCATAAAATTTGCAGCAGCTGTTAAAATTTACGATACAAAAACAGTAAATGTACATTAATGCATTCATTAATACAAAAATTATGGATTTGTACATTTGTAAATATGTATTTAAGGTTTCACAACAATACTCAAGCAATATTACACCATCAGCTATGTAAGGCAGCTTATCAGGGTATCCGTTTTCTTATCCATTTTAACTTTTCTATTCTTATCTGCCTTAATAGTAGTTACTACTAAGGAATGACAACTGTAGTACGTTTTTAGACTTCCTGGTCTTCTAACCCCTGTATTAATAATCTGTTGCGTACTGTTATCTAATGACATAATACGTATTTTTACCTAAGATGGAGGCCGACTTCTTATAGGTTAATACTATGTTGTTTTGATAAATTAATGACGTATGGTTTACTGAGTGAATCGCATCCATGTGTGATTAAATTTAATTTCAAACTATTTCCGTAAAAAAACTATTGAGTCTAACCAGTTGGGATGGCTCGGACATGTAGTGTCTATTGTTTGCTTGTATAGATTTAATGCGGATTCTATTGAATATTGTCGTAGGTTTTACGTCTGCGTTGTACGATTTTGAGAGAGGGATTTTTGTAAGAAAAGCAATTGTAGAGTTTTGTTAAGGACTTCCTTGTTCGACTATTGACGTGAGTAGAGGTATTTTTGTATATTATTGTTGCCATTTTGTAATTCATTTGATATTGAAATTTTATTCTGTAAAATTTAGTCAAACAAGTGTTTCTGTTCGTAATAATGGTTAATGTATTGACGTGTACACGTAATAGATATAAAATCAATTATTATTTTTTGTTTAGGAAGATAGTTTTTAGTTTTTATTCTCTCACTATAGTTTAAAGAGTTAATTTACAATTTGTCAATTTTGCTGTCTCATTTTAATTATCAATCACCTCGGTTGGGTGAGTAGAAGCATTGCTCTTGCATTTAGTTTTTTTTTTGTAAATTTCTGGTAATTGTCCACGTTTAGTTTATTTTAATTTGAAACCACGTGGATTGAAATTGAAATATTTTGGATAATCTTCCTAAACAAACAAAGCTTTTGCTTTGCATAGGAAATAGCATTGTCCTATTTTAATTTAGAGTCGAGTGCAGTTTTTATTTTAGGCCAGAAGCTTCAGTTCAAGGTTTTTTTTTTCTGCACAAGTTGTAATTTAACCCATTTTGAAAAATAAATTGATTGTTAATTTGCATCATTGGGTTAAAAATTCTGCTCTTTTAATTTTATTTAAACCTTTCCAATTTTTCGGGTAATTAAGAGAGTCTGATTGCTTTCACACACATTTTACTTTTCGTGGTTAGATTCAAGTTTTAATTCGCGAAGGTAACTCTGAGGTTAATAGTTCTTTTGCTCCCTTTAAAATTTTATCCGTTAAGCTAGCTAATTTAAATTTTCTTTTTCATATTTAAATTCTTTTTGCATTTTCATTTAATTCAATCAGTACACAGTACGAATTATCTTGATATTGTAATTTATTTACTACATTTTAAATTATTCCACTACCGGTTTTGGCTTCTTCAGATGTACAAATAGAAATAATTAAATGCAATAGTCATTGATAAACTAAAATAAAAGAACAGATCTAGTAGGGTTTGGTTTTTTAATTGACTGTTGCATTTAATTATATCTATTTCCAAAGAAGGCAAATTATGTCGAAACCGGTAGTGGAATAGTTAATTTAAAATGAGGTAATGAATAAATTACCGTATCAAACTAACTAGGAAGTACTTATTTCAACAGTACAAACAACTCTCTATTATTGATATTGAAATAATAACAGGTTAAATTCGTATTCCAACTCCTTTTTATTTAATATATTTATTGCAACATGTTTCGGCTACATACTATCTTCAGGCAACTATAAGATGAAAAATTGTTTTGGTTATCAATTACAAATTGAATTTACATTTTAAATTTTTTACATTTTAATTTTAATTTTAAAATTAAAATGTAAAAAAAAAAAAATTTACAAAATTTTAAATGTAAATTCAATTTGGAATTAATAACCAAAACAATTTTTCATCTTATAGTTGCCTGAAGATGGTATGTAGCCGAAACATGTTGTAATAAATATATTAAATAAAAAGGAGTTGGAATACGAATTTAACCTGTTATTATTTCAATATCAATACACATACACAAATTCCCTGGGACATTACAGATCAACTCTCTATTAGTTTCGGCTTGTAATGAAAAGAGCATAAATTACAATTTAATGCGTATTCATTCAAAATTTCACCAAATTTTAAGAATTTCCCCGTCTTGTACGATATTGTACCACATCATGGCACCCAATTGATAAAAAAAGGCTGTACTTGAAAGATTAAAAAGAAACATTGACTACTGATTAAGTCTCCCTCGACACGTCTCTCAATAAATCATCACGAAAGAAGTCCCTCGGTGTCCGAATGAAATACTAATAAATTGCATATCATAAACTCCCCTCTCATGGACATGTACATTCGCGCTTGTTAGCGAATCGCGTATCGTTCGGAGGGCAAGCTTTCCGATTACAAGCCCAGGACGAAGTCCGATGTTCGTTCCGCACGTCGCTGACCCCGATTCCAAGAGCTTATACGGTACACATGATTCCGATAATCCCGGTCACTCTCTGTCCAGTAATTGATCCTGATGCCGAACTCGTCCACCTCTAAATACGTTTGAGTCTGTAATGAATCGCGGACGTGAGCGTAAACGACTTGACGGGATACGAAAGACAAGACCGTTGTCAACTCCATCTCCAAGGGAATTTAACAGCAGCAACCCTGAATCTACTTTGATATATATCTTGATCTCGAAAGGAGGAGATTTGTGAGATGTTGCAGTCAACTAAGAGGAATACGTAGTCATGAATAGGTATATTTCAATAAAGCCGTCAAAAATTATTAAGTTCCAATTTGCCTGCATTTTTGTACAGGGTAATTAGGTAGTACTTTATTATTATATTTATAAGTAGAGACCGGATTATATGCAAAGTGCATATATTTTATTTTCTGCATATCATGAATTAATGTCTATTGTAGAGGTATACCACGAATTGAAGTTAATAGCGCTAATTAGCATTGCATTATACTGCGATATTAAGTTTTTTCTATCCTTTCTATTTGAGTAAAAATTCCTAGTTAATTCCTAATGTAGATTCGATAACCGTTAATTTCTCAGAAACGATAAATCTTTTACACTGGTTTCGTCTAATCTTTTTTTCCAAGAACTGCACGTGTTAAATTCGCCTAGCACTTTATGTTATGAACTTTAAATATTACAAATTCATCCTAACCCCGTGCTCCACCTGAAAAGGTACTCCACGGGCTACCTATTCTAAGTACTATATGTTCCATACATTGAAAGGATCCTACGCTAACTAAATAACGTCCTATGATTTTTTAATACAAAAAATATAATTCAGTAGCCTCGCGACCATACGAAATATTACTTGAAAAATGATAAAAAATGTAAATGTGATTAGTCACATAATCGCGAGTCTACTGTAAATCAGTCAGCTATCAGTTATTATTAAATGCGCCCATGGAACGACTTTCGTTATCTCCCAGCATTCGCCAAGGACACTGATTCGTATATATAAATATATTACTTATATAAAATGAATGGCCACGGAGTAGGGAAACCATGGCAAAAACCTTACTCTGGGAGGATCTGGCGAAGAAGTCCCAGCCCTATACTGATACCACAAATTATTATTATCCTTCTGATGCGAAGAAGCAGCCTCAGCGTCTCCTCAGAATTTCCTTGCCGTTCTCTGCGTAGCTGCTCCTTTCATGCATTCAGAAGTTGACAGGAAAGATTGATGACCTAAAAAAACAACAAAACACACAAGTACCTATCTAATACTTAATATACTTAAGTCCTAATTATGTCTAACCAGAGTAATTAAATAACATATTTAATTTTAAAATTTATAGTTTAACACCAATTCCGACACTAACTATCTAATCTCATGCCGTAGCCTATCTAGTTCTTAGCAACATTTACTAAAAATTCCCACCATTCGATCGACTCATTATCTCTAAAATTTCGCCTAGCAGAAGGATGTGGGTAAATACGATTTTATTATTATAATTCCCAAATAAACTATTCATTCAGTTGAAGATGGTATGATGGCATGAGCGTTAGAGAGACGAAAATGTAGGAGTTTCTGACAAAACTGCTTGGTAACGACATCGATTGTCCTTTCCTTCTTGGCCGTTATGCCGTTCTGGTGCGAGATTGAGTTACGAGATACGACTCTACTTTTTTGCTCCCGTTTGCAAGAACTAACGTTATGAGACGTCTGCCTATATACACTCTTTCAAGACTGGGTATCTTTCTTCACTTTCACAGTACATACGATAATTATGTTATTAAATATGTATTTTTCTTTTTTTTCAGTTAGTTACATAATATTGATATATAAGTTTTCAACATGTGCACATGCTACTTTTTTGTGTCCTACTATTGGGCTTCGGCCTGTCGGGCAATAAAGATTATTATTATTATTATTATTATTATATCTTTGAGCGAAACAGCATGTAATTGTGTTACGTTTTTAAATACTGTGCGTACATACAATGAGTATAGCGAACAAAATTTCTTTATGGATTAAGCCATATCCTGAACTGGTAAAGGATGGCGACAAAATATTTTGTCGAGTGTGCAGTAAACTGGTAAGTTAAATTTTACTAAAAGCTTTACAATTGTTTTTAAATTCTTTAACTTTTGATATAAAATGACAATTTTTGTTGTAGGCGTCTTCTGAGAGAAAATACCTGATTGATCAACAGGCTAAAACTCCATCACATATTGCAAAATGTGAAAACTAAAGCGATCCGCATGTGTGCAGTAATCTATACGTCAATGTGTAGCATCAACTTCACGAAACTCAGAACAAGAAGAATTTAATACGGATCTGTGTAACGCATTAATTTCGTCTAACGTACCATTAGCAAGATTAAACAATGTTAATTTGAATTCATTTCTGCAAAAATATTGCAAACATAATATACCTGATGAAGGTACCTTACGTAAAAATTATGTCACATCTTGTTACCAGCAAACAATAGCAGAAATTCAACAATTGGTAGGGAATAATTTTATTTATATCATGGTAGATGAAAGTACGGATAAGTTGTGGTCGTTATATTTGCCCATTGTTAATAGGAATTCTTTATGAAGATATTGTAGGTAAATTCATATTTAATTTATTATAAAGAACTTCAAAAAACAAATAATGTGACAATTGCCCAATTCGTTCAAGAAGGTTTATCAAATTTCTTTTTACCTGAAATTATACCTTGCGAAGAAATTTTACTAATGTTGTCTGACGCTGCACCATACATGATAAAAACCGTGCAAATTTTATAGTAACATTATCCATACCGCTTGTTTAGCTCATGGTTTCAAACGTATAGCCGACGACATTAGGAATCAATTCCCTTTGATTAATGATTTAATTAGCAATGTCAGAAAAGTATTTTTAAAAGCACATTTACGAATCCAATTTTATAAGGAGCGACTTCCCGGTGTGAAGTTAACTCCTGAACCGATTATTATGAGATGGGGTACACGGTTCGAGGCTGCAATTTTATTCGCCGATAATTTTGAAGGAATAAAAAATCAAATTCTTGAAATCACTGCTGACTGCATTGCCCTAGGAAACTGTAAAAAGATAGTAACATCAACAGAATTGCTACAAAACCTTTTGTATATTAAGTCAAATTATAGCTTTGTTTCAAGTTCCATTCATAAACTAGAAACGCAAGGGATGTCGCTCTCGGAATCAGTTGAAATAGTAGACGAATTTGATATGCTATGTAAGAAGGTTAAGGGTACAATAGGTAATTCTATATACGATAAATTTAAAAAAGTGATAAATAAAAATGCAGAGTATTTAAAATTGAAGATAGCTAAGAAAATTTTGGAAGGTGAAACAGTAAACGGTTTCGACTTTAATTTTAGTTTAGAATGCATTGCAAAGTTAAGAAATGCACCAATTACATCTGTGGATGTTGAAAGAAGCTCTTCTATTTCGAAACATATGTATTCTTATAGAAGGCAAAACTTTCTTTCCACAATTTTGAAAAACATTTAATTATAAATAGTTTTAGAAATATGTTGTGAAAAAATTTTGTGCAATACAGTTAATGTTTAAATTTCTGCTCTTATTTATTTTATGCAAAAATTTTGCATATTGTCGCAATTTTTTGCATATATGCCCCAGGTTTATGCATATCTTCTCAAAAATCGATGCATATATATGCGCATATATTCCAGTTTTTCTTTGCATATAATCCAATCTCTTTTTATAAGTACTTTCTTAAAATTGGTTTAGTGGAAATTTAGTTAGAATAAAAAAGTATTAAATTTTTGGCTGTTTCCAATAATTGTTAAAATTGGCTTTTATGTATTTATTTTTGTACTTATTTATTTAAATTTTCTTACATTTATATTATTCATTATCACATTTATTTGTATTATCTTACGTCATATATAATTAGTATATTGTTCTTACATGACTTGTCCATTATACCTGTATGTATTTATTTAACGAAATAAATCAAATTAAATCAAATCCTATAGGCTATGTATACCATGTGTATTCATATACATTTAATTGCATTTTGTATTTGTATATCTAGAAAAGTAGTTGTATATTTTTATTGTATAAATCTGACAAATCTACCTCCCAAACTTGTTTTTGCAATATCTGAATTAGAGTGATGAAACCCATATATCTATTCACCTTGGTTCTTCATTTAATCTTAATGTTACTTAAATCCGTTTTACTCCTTTATATTATTTCAAAATTGTACCATAAAATAGAAATTCAGTAGCTACCTTCGTTATGTTTTTGCATTGTGCTCCGTAATCGGTATTTCCCTAACCCATTTACTAAACTGTTACTAAATTTATTATTATAAAATTATTAAGTGAACGTTGATTATTCGGTTGTAAACACTATCACAGCAATTGAAATATCCGCATTGAGGCAATGAAGGTGTTAAATTAGCAACGTAGGTTTTTTTTTTAACAAAATCTTGTTGAGTTAATCTAACAAGAAAAATGTAATAAAGGGAACAATATTATTTTCTTACTTCTATTTTATTAATTTAAGATATCCAATAAGTTCGTTTCAGAAATAAATATTGAGTATTGTTAAACAAATGGAGATTAGGCTAACCAAAAGTGCAATTAATCAAATGCAATTAAGATTTTGAAATCTTTTTCCCAAGTTTAGTTACACCAGGAAATTGTTCGACTATTTTATCCATTATAGGAGAGTATTCAGTGTTTATAACATGTATATTCTTCCGTTTATTATCGGGGGAAAAATGGCTCTTATAGGACGCTTATATACTTCTATTTAATAATAAGGCTGACATTTAACCAATTATAAAACTTAGAGAAATATGTCCTTCCGAAACTTATAATTTAGTTTTATAAATAATAAGAATTTGCTCATGTCATAAAACCAAAAACGGACATAACGAATTGCAATTTTAATTTGGTAATATTAATTGGCTAATTAGTTAGTTTAGTAGCCTGAGTAGTACACAGTTATTGCATTAGTCAGTAAATAAATAAACCCTGTACGATAGAGTCTTCACTGTCCATTACAGCTGCAGAGATGTTCAATGTAAACGATTCAGCCCTTTCCAGCTTACTGTACCTAAAAATAGGGCCATCAGCGAGTTGTTAAATTATTTTTCAATACGGTCCTGATGAAATATTAATGCCCTCCCGCGGGAGGGAAAAGGGGTCGCGGAATTCTTCACAATCCATTTTAGCGTTGTATCCATCCCTTGGTAATGGTGGTACAATATCATCTATGGGGGGTGAATATTCATTGGTAAAATCGAGGGAGAATATCCCCGCATAAACCGGCTCATATATCTTTCTACTCGACGGAGCTCTTAAATTATTCATTTCATTATAAAACTCTTAAGCTGGGATTTAATATAAGTCTTTACGTGAAGCCGCTCTCGCCCTGTACCACTGCAACGTGTTCCGTAATTGGCATCAGTTCTGATCTCAGACAATTTTCCGTCGACCGAGATTGCCTTTTAAATTACAGCACGTTTGCAATGTGAGGTGTACTAGAAAGCTCGTTGGCTAGAAAATAAATCGTGTCAATGTCAAATAAATGCTTAGGTTGCGTTTGTCTTAATTTTGTCGTTGCACACATGTGTACCTAGTAATAACATAGATTTGGATGTAACTTTAACGCTTGATTATCAAACATAAACATACTAAGAGTTTTGAGCTAAACACTAGATAACAGAGGATAGTGCGAAGCTTAATGCGTAACCGACACGAGGAAATTCTAGGACTTGTTGTTAAGAATGTTTCAAAACAAATATTAAAATCTTCTTACTGCCATATTTCTAGTTTTTCTTGAGACAGGTATACCACAAACATTTCTAGACATAAATAAACAATAAATTAGATGTTCGGTTCATTCAGACTTATGGTTATAATTATCTTAAAAGCGTTACATGTTTTGGCACAATCTGGCCACCTTCAGACTCTTAAACATCAAAATAGAACAAAGCAAGGTCATATCAATTATTATAACTACATGAGGGGAAAAATATCATCTAAGAAATTATTATTAAATATAATTCACTGCTGTAGCGTGAAAGGATTAATGTCAAGTTAACTAGCATGTGTGTTGTGACTTTGTACGAACAACGAGAAAATACGAGGATGTATTGGTATCTAGCTAGCCTAGACCAGTACCGTGGATAAAGAGAATATTGCAATACCATAGCAGCGAAAAATATCGTATTAAAAGTATCAGTGTAAAGTTTCACGTCAAAAAATCAAACCAAAGTTGCGTTAATAAAATTTGAAAGAAAGGATGTCGACCGAAAAATGTCGAAAAATTGGAGTATCGACTCGTCATCAAATATCTGTATTTGAATGGATTAAGAGGTACGCAGAACGTATAACATTTTTAACGACAATATTGAATTGAATTCGCATTAAATCAGCACAAGCAAACAATAGAAAATTTAATGAATGGAGTTATTAAAAAAAAAACTTAACACTAAATGAATTTAAATGATACAATAAACTCATTAACTAAACTTAATCAAAATAAAATAAACTTGTGAAAAAATTCTCGGTAAATTGAAAAACATCTATTAAAGCAAAGAAAACAACCTACAAAGTAAAATATGCAACTTAAAATACACTCAGTGAAATGGGTTGTCTAACCACAGCAGTACGGAAGTAGTTCCACAGGACCATGGCTCAACAGCCTGGAAAATCTTTTTACTGTATATTCCGGTCGCGGAAGCCTACGCAGCACTTTGTGATCACAGTTCACGTATTTGCGTAGTTTCTTAAACAAACGAGTATTGGAAATACCAGATTTTACGCATTGGCAATAGAAGATACGAGTAGATGACGGTGCTATGTCGCATTTTAAAAACTGTCTTTTTTGCATAACTCACGGTGTTTGACCCAATCCATATCAGCACATTTAAAATTCCAGAAATTCAAGAGCACTCGAGTCTTGTAAATGTATAAAGGGGTTATGTTACACTACTTTTGAGAAAAATTACATAAAAAAAAATAATTCTGAAAAACTTCAATTTTGTAACATAACACCTTCATCCACTCGTGTCTTCAATTGTTATCAAAAAGTGTAGCACTTACTGTGAACAATTTGGAAGAGTCTTGATAGCAAGTGCAAATCGATCATGCAGTGTAATTCTCTTGCTTGGGGTGCAAATTCTTTAGCTTTTGACTTGGAAGCCCGACTTTGATCCAAGTATGACTGCTGCGTAGTCGTCAGTTTTAAAGAATGAAGTTATCATCTCCAGTTTTTTACCTTCATATAGTCGTTTATAGCGTTCTGAAAAATATAAACTCGCTTTTTATGTCCTCCAAGTTATCACGGAAACGAATAGCTGGGAATATTAACACCGATGGACTCATCAAATTGAAAGGAAAGGACTGAGAATGCCTTTATTTCGTATAAAATTTGTTACATCACGTTTTTAGATGTGTCTGAAATGCATCTCTGAATTGTGTTATTGGACAAGGATAGTCGACGATCCTCAAAACGGTTAAGGCGACCTCCTTATGGGTCGCGACCTACTCGTATGGAAGCCAATGTCTTACAATATTCCCAGTCAAAAATAATTGTGCTACATTCAGATTTTTTGAAAATTTTTGCTATCAAAATAGGTGTAAATACATGCGGTGCTAATAAACGTGCAAGTTACATATTTATATTTAGAAGTATTACAGGTAAGATAAGAATTTGTCTACAAGCTACTCACAATCAGTAACAGTAAACAAACATGCAAAACTATGTGAGTTATAATTGTGTACTGAAGCGTGTACGATTACCAGCGATTATATGGCTCCGTACCGCCTACAAGTTCGTAACAATCGCGACGAGCCGAACCACCCGGATAGTTCGCTCTAGTTTGAGGAAACTAACATAAAATTATAGATTTAGGGGTCCGCAGCAATTAGGATGCAAGCCTCCACTAATTGTGGCTTGTTCTCTAATCTTATCTTGCAGCCGCGTCTAATAGAGGCGGCGCCGGCAGCAGTACGGATTCGCAGATTCCGGCTCCTTCCGTAATCGCCTCAGACGGTGAAGCTAAATCGGTGTAATCCCGCCTTATTTGGATGCACGAGGTCCTTTATACTCTAGACGAAAAAAAATCATAATGGACGAGAGAGAGTAAGACATTTCCTAGTCTTGAATTCGTTCAAAAACGTTTCCCAACGGTACATCTTAGTGGTGTATCTACACGAAGAAAAAAAATTGATGAAGCAGCAAAATATATTGTGCCAGCAGAAATTAGTTGAATCAAATAAATATTTATTAAACCTCCAGTTGTTTTGAGTCAAAAAATATATAGTTTCCAATTAAACATTCAATTCTGAACGCCGAATTAATATTCTTTTTATTTGAGGCAGAAAAATTATTACAAATAACAATTTCAAGGTGTTGTAATTTATGGTAAACTCATCAAGAAGCTAAAGAAGAATACGCATGCATAAATATACATAAAGATGAGGAACTTGATTTTGTAATTGTCTGGGAAAACGACGCCGAATATATAAGGAGCACCTGCATTAGACGCGTAATTATTGGTGAATTATTGTTTACCGTTGAATAATAATATATGATGATATGATGTTCAATATAATTAGTTTATACACAAAACTATTTATTTCATGTAATGTGAGCAAAGTTACAGATAAAGTATTAGAATACCTTTCGTAGAACCTGAACTCTTTTGCGGGATAAGCAGCAGTACAATACTGAAGAAATTGAAAAGCGAAATGGACGAGAGAAATCTAATTATTGGGAGAATCTCTCTTCTAGGAACCTATAACCAAAAGAGGCAAGACCTGAGCAAGAACAATATTCGCATATTAACAGGAATACCTTGAGGCCATCGTGAACTAAAAAGTCATCTGAGTAAGCTTGGTTTCACAAAGCAATCTAAATGTAGATTTCATAGGAACAGGATGAAACACTTATCCATCTCCACTTAAATTGTGTAGCTTTTTATAACTCAAGGGCGTTGCACCTGGTAGCATGTGAAATCGAAGAAGGAGACTTACCCAATTTGGAGCTTTCCTCTCCCGCACTTTTTGCAAGGAGTAGGACTGGAAGGCCAGCTGTAAAACAGCGAGAATAGGAGACACAATAGATGTCTCAGGTCACAGTGTAATATTACCCTTCTTATATGCATGCATACATACAGATAAAGAAATACTAGATTTATGTCAAAATTGTAGTATTTAAATTACTCTCCAAATACTTTTACTGCGTAAGTTTAACGGCCTTGCCTTGTTTGGAATAATGTGTGGTGGTGGAATTTTTCCAATGTCTATAATGATTCGTCCTTAAATATAGGAGAATTTTTCAGAAGACATAATAACTTGGGAAATCCTAGAAGAAATCCTAGCTTTTTAGCGAACATATCTACTTAGGTTAATGTCTAAAACGCGATATCACTTAATAAGTTGCTGAATCCACCAGTAATGTTATCCCTAAAATTCAGATGAAAGATTTATGTTTTTTTTATAGCGATATATAGAGGGAACGGCAGATTACAATTAAAAAAATCCCTCCAACAATTTTACTTCAGTACGTGGAATACCCTGTATTCCACGTAAGTGGTTCATTAAAAGTTTATTCGAAATTAGGAAGTAAATGTTCTATTTAAAAAAAAATGAGTTTTCTGCATTTGAAAATATGTCACTTTTTTCCTCAGTTTTGAACACCGTATGATGGAATGTAAAGTGTTCGTACCGTTTGCTTAGAGTTGTATCTACCTTCATAGCAAATTTGGAGTCTCTACTTGAAGTATTAACCGAGATATTAATTTCTCAATGAAGCAATGATTATGACTAAAAAAAAAAGAAAAACTTAAATAACTCAAAAAACGACAACATGTAGCTATAGGAATAGCTAATGAAAACTGACGTATTTATGATCGTAGAATCCAAAAATGAACAAGAAATTTTATCTTTCTATTTAAAATAACAAAGTTGACATCCATTTCCGGTCAACCGAAAGTGTTATTTTGGTAAAAGTATTTTACATTTATAGTTCCAATCGAATAGATAATTGTGCCGAAATTTCAAATATAAGTAAATAATAGAAGATCATAACTTTCAATGAACCACTTACGTGGAATAGCCTGTATAGTACCCTTCAGTTAACAAAATGACGGTCATTAAGAAATAAGGATTAGATTAACCAAAATTGCAGTTAATGAAATGGCACTACTATGTTCAAATCATATACTCTCCTCCAATGTAATCCTTCCTACTTTCTCAAACGTGTGTCCTGATCGAAACATTATTACTGTAAAATTTTAATTGCAGATACATTGAAGATTGTCGTAAAGGTGGCAATTCTCCTATTTCACCACAGTAACAAAGGATATTTAGCGTAAATTGAATGTAACCATACAAGCTTGATCTATTTACCAGGTAAATATCTTTCAAGAACTGTGATCATCAGAACGACGATTCGTATCACATCACGGTAGCGGTGCGAACCACCCCTAGTGACGGGGACAGTTGGCAGGAGCCCGTAGTAACGACTGCTGAAATCCACTTTAACAGCTCATTTCATGTTTATACAACAAACTGATTTATTTAAACCAAGAGAGTAATAATATATGCAAAATAATAATATACAGAGCAATGAATTGAGTTCATAAAATATTTGATGCCTTTAAAATAGTATAACTAATAAAACCAAGTGGTTAATTTGAAATAAATATACGGAAAAACCGGTTTGTTTGATAAAACCAAAATATGCTTAAAGTTATTAAATGTTAGAGTTACATGGACCAACAAATATTTGATTACCAGAAGTTAATTATTTGTTATATCAGTAAAGGTTTACTTCAAATAACCGAATATTTTGTTGAATTTATTAAATGTTTATGACAAAATATATTTTATTGACGTAAATAACTCGATTTTCAGTGTAGTTACTTAATCGAATCAAATATGTAGGCACGTTTAATCCATTTTTTGTAATATTTAATTTATTTTATTTTAATTTAATTTAATCCAGTTGATTTTTTCGAATACCTTGTGGTGATAAACTAAGTTATTTAAGAGAAATAAATATAAGGAATATTTATTTCTATTCGCCTATATATAAAAAAAACCAGCTGCTTGGGTATAACGAATATTTCATTGAATTATCCATATATATTCTGTTATTAATCTAACGACTTGACACTTTTTCTAGTATACATGTATGAAAATCGTCAATACCTGTAGGGTTACATCATTTAAACAGTTATAATCGGAGTATCTATATACTAGTTCAGCATTGACTAAATCATAGTACATAGTGCCAGTTTTTTTCAGAGTTTGCACATTGCACGTAGAAAACTAAGTTTTTATCATAATACTGTAACGCAATTCCTTATGTGAGCGCCGCCCCTTTAAAAACCGTAAATCTCACAAATCCTAACAGGAATTGTGGCGAATGTGCCGTAAAAAATTTAATCAGTAAAATTACAATGCCAGTACTAAAACCGAACATTAGATTCTGCGAGAACGTACCATTAACGGGGTCACTTTAATGAGCAACGTTAACATTTAATTTCAAAATCGATACTATACATTCTATCTGATTTCGTTTAGGTAATACTACTCCAGAGTTTAGTAGTATTGATTTTTCTGGCATTATTGTATCCTATGGGAATCTTCTCGTAATTAGAAATAATTAATTACAACAAATGTACAGCACGATTTTAGAAAACTTGATGAATTATGTGTTTGTAAAAACATTTACCCATAAAGTGCGATAACAAATTTTGTGCATATATCAGGACTATATTTCCAAATATTGACTCCTTCACAGTATTTTTTCTTACGGAAAATGAAGAGCATTGAGGTGGTCTGCATATGTGTGGAACATCCAGCAGTTATTGCATAGATATGTGGTGACAATATTAATGACCCATATGCATAACATGCCATGTAATAAGACTTCATAACTTCTTTTATTGCTTCATATGGTTCAATCATCATCACAAGCAAAATGTCATATACTATGACTACAGCGGTGATGAGCAAAATGCAAGGAAATTTTCTCCAAATAGAAATTCATATCCATGTGATTTAGTCAAATTGGTTTAAACGTTAACCTTATGTATATTCATACACATATGTCGAAGAAGATTGAAGAAGGAAGTTATTGAAATAAACCTATACTTGAACTTGATGAAGGAAAAATCGCTTGTGGATTCAGTCTCTTACTTGAAAAACCAGGGGACTTATATAATAAACCAAGCAACTTTGCTAGTTGTGTTAAAGAAGCATTTTAATTAATCTAAACTACTGCTTTCTACAGTCGGGCTTTGTTCAATGCAATAAGTAGTTAAAATTATAAAAAAATATGTGCTAGAAATGCAGCGATCAACGTAGAGACCTGTTTGGACCCAGGAATACTTATGTACTGAATTTAGCAGTTCCAGAATATATGCCATTGCTGTACATGCAGATGCTTACATGTACAAAATACCAGGAGCGATAAGGCTACCTATGCAGCAGCAACAGAAGTCTCCTCTCGATTTGGCAACGCAAGGTAATGGAATAGAAAAAAAAAGTTGTCCACCATTATTCACACGATTGCTACACATCAAGTTAAAAGAAATTTTAAGGTGAAAGTCACCACACTTCAGATGGAAGAAGTTAGAACCTATCCGTAAAGAAAGACGGACTCAGTGAATTGATCTAATTTAGAGATGGATCAAAAAATTAAGACAGTAAGGTGAGAAATACAATGATCGTCATTTTGCTAAGAAAATTTGCCAGTGTCTTTCAAGCAAAAGAATAGGCACTATTGCATTATACATCGGAAATCTATAAAAGGTTTTTCAGTTAAATAAGCCGACCTGCACTGCATTAAACAGTTACACGACACTGAAGACATTACTGAAACCAAAATTACACTCAAGATTGGTTTAAAAATGCATTGGACGACTGAACAGGCGTCAATAAATTCATTTCAGTGCAGAGAGATGAATATTCGGAAATCGAAGTAAACGAAAAAGCAGAAAGAGGAGGATTATTGGCTTATAATATAGATCCAGAGCCTTCCCTAGGAGTGTCCAAAGACGCAGCACAAAGGCAGGTAAGCAGTTGAGTCCAAGAGAAATACAAAGGACATTGGTGCAATACAACCAGGGAAATTCAAGAAAAAGTATTTGGGGATCACTAAAGAAGAAGAACTATTGAAGCTTAACGGAAGCCATGTTCGCATAATATAACTGAAAAGACACCTATGAAAACTGCAATGAGCACTGGAGATTCTAAGACTATATGAAGACTATACTATGTAATAGAATGACAGCAACCGCGTGCAACGCTCTTTTGTGAAAGTGAAGCTCTGGATGAAAGATAAGAGATCTTTTTTGGCAAGTCATAAATTATTTAGTATATACATTAGTATAGTGTACCAGGGTTTCATTAGTCTTTTTTGTTAATATTGTTCATATTCCGTAAATTGTTACATACTTAAAAAAAAATGATGAATAGTGAGCCTCTGAACAATGTGTTTTATTGCAAGAGATCCAACACCTAATTATAAAATTAGAGAAACGGTTTTAATGTAGCTCATTGCGTATAAGTGAAGGAAATTAGCTTGAAGTGAAGACGATAGGCCGCGCGAAGCCTTTAGTATTAGTTAAGTATATGTTTATCAAAATAAAATATTGGTATAAGTTCTCTGATTGGTTGTAACTTCACTGATTTACAATCTTTTCTAATCAATTTTATTCAGGAAATAAATATTCACTGCATGTTTTGACTATATGGTATAATCCTTAGAAGACCATAAAATATAATTTAAAATCTATTTTAAATCTATTTTTCTTCAAATAACTAGATAAAACATAATGGGCAAGTCATGTTGGATATAATATACAAAGTATAAAATAATACAAAAATATTGATATATGTATAAATGAAAATTTGCAAATTGAAACACAACTAAGCTCTGGGATAATACGTGGTGGTCGAATAATAGTTGGCGCAATCTGGTTTTGAATGCCTTCAAGGAGCCAATACATTTAAACGCGTTAGGTAAGAAACTCTAAGAGGCCAAACAAAAGCCGCAAGAATAGGGGAATTTATCGGTAGAAAACGAAAGTTGGATCATTACTCGTGGTGTAGGTATGAAAATCAGAATTTAAAGGAAAGTTGTTCCGATTAGCAAAAGTGTAACCAAGAATGTGTACCAACATATTTAGTTTTTTATGTTCTTTAAATTCTATTGACGTTATTGTAAGCATATTATATTTACGCATTCACTATTTTTAAAAAGTGTATTGTTAGCAGTACTTTGTAGTCACCTAAGAATATTACCATATAATCAAAACATGTAATAAAAATATATTTACTAAATACAATTAATTGGAAAAAATTACTTTTATATATACTATCGAAAATAAAAGATGCTTTTGGGCTTCCGTCCAGAAAGGTCGTGAGACCAGCAAAAATGTCATTAAAGGTTGGTGCACTACATTCAACATGACCTGTGTAATAAACCGTCATTAAGCTGCTGTGCAATCTTACTAATATGAACTGGTGTCTCCATTGCACTTATATTGATAAATAGGCATCAAACTACAAAAGAGATTATAGCAAAAAATATTCTCGGAAACGTTCAAAATATAAGCTATGTAACATGTGTGTCAACTCCATAGCGTCAAAATTTATTTTGCATGTTCAATTCAAAATTAAGATTTGTCAGCTCAAAAAATAATGTGTATCTCACGACCAGAAAGTCTTTTGCTGGTATTCGTACTTGTCGGGCCTCCACAACCATCTCGGCCCACAAACCGCACTCACACTCACAAAACTGTAGTTTTCGGCCTAGTGATACAATAGCTATTTACGTAATAAGTTCAGTAGGTGACTTGTAGCAGTTTGAGTTACATATTATGGACGAGGCCACGAAGGAACCGAGTCTAGAATATATAAACGAATACTGCTACAAGCGCTACCGGACGTGTATCGTATAAAATTTCATTTCGTATACTGTCAAACTATTACTAAAAGTAAATTATTACAACATTTATGTTAAAAGGCAAAAATATTTCTTTGTATGATTAGGCCAGAAGCTCAGTTTGTACCGCCGAGGGGGTACCCCAGGCCCCAACTACGAATACTCGCAAAAGAGTTTCTGGCCGTGTGGTACAAAATGGTTTTTGGGCCGACAAATCTTAATTTTGAATTGAAAATAGAAAAGAAGAAATGTCGTTATCTTTTGAAAATCACAAACGCGTTGCTATTGTATATGTTTATATTGAAACAGTCCGGTAAGCTTATGGAGGCCCTGATACTGTAATTCATTTACTGGACTCAAATTGATTATGTAAACAAAGATGTACTGGAGAGTATGAAATAAATAACTATTCTTGTAATAAAAATAATATGATGCACAAAACATAGATTAATACAAGAAAGCACTAACCTATTAATTCATGAATTGCCTCGTTTGTGCCAGTTTTACTGCATCTCCTTCTTCTTATCCATAATCCGTAATGCGACCCATCGTATTAGTTCCGTTGATTTGTCTGTCATTATCCGTGCAACCTAATTAAGTACCACTTACTTCTATGCATTTTACTGCACCTATTTTTCCATTCCGTGACGTTTCCTTGGTCTTCTCTCTTCTCTTTTGTTGCATTTGGTATTATTTTTATTACTATTCTTTTGATTATTTTTAACACTTGCTCTAGCCTTTAATGTGTCGCTCCTTTTCATGGCATCCAGTTGTGTTGTGTGCTAGACATTTAAATATGCTTTCCTTTTAGTAATTTTCTTCACATAGGAATTGAATGAGTGATACAAAACCATTATGTTTGTGTTTTAAGCTGACAACTAACTAATTTAGCAAGAGTTGATGTAAAAAGAGAAATATTTTGAAGGAGTAGCCTCAATTAAGCTTTCTTGGAATTCAATTTTCCATGAATGAATCCATCGATTGTTCGTAAGCGCGGCTGTCAGTTAACTTAGAACGAGTATTCAATCAACAATTCTTGTGTACTTGCATTAGCGCCGCGATTCGTGCGCGCCGTGTCGAGTGGGAAGGGGTATTTGTTAAACCATAACCGCCGGCAAATTGGATGACAAAAGGCGCCTGACGTTGAGTGATTTTCCAGTAATCAGAGGTCCGGAACGCCTCTGTGCCGACGGCAGCATACTTTATTCGGGAGCCCGGGCGATAATCGAATGTTTACAAAAATTTTAATCAAGTTATCCCGTCGGACCGCAGTGCGAATAATTGACAAAAATCACGAGGCGTACACCTCAAATGAAAATTGATTTTGACGAAAGCGTTAGGGGTTTGTGAGACCTGGAACGTTAACATTTGCTTGCGCGTATGAAGAAATTTAAACTAAAAATAAGAATTATTAAATAAAATGCCTCAGTGCTTTGCACAATTTCCAAACGCCGCTCAACGTTTTAATTTGATTAGGAATTCCAAAATGGTGCATAGTTATTGACCAGGGGAATACAAAATATCTCATCTTTATTAAGCTATGCAAAACTATGTGAAAATAAAACTTACAAATGAGTTAAAAAGAGGCAGCAGACCTAGTGAACATAATTATTTAAAATGTCGAAAAATTGAAACACGTGGACAACACCACACATCGAAACACACCAAAACTTTAACATTGTAAGATAGACTCAAATAATAAAATTATTAGACAGTTGTTGCCGTTGGATTGCGATCGCTTCATTTATAGATTTTATTTAAAGATTTTTATTTCATTAATTTAAGAATTAGACCCTGCAACGCCATCTAGCAGTGAAGTTTCGAATTCCTTGCTCGTAACAACGCATCTTACCGTGATAGCAAAAATTTAATGTCTCATTTTCGTTATTTATTTCCAAATTAATTATTAATTCATTGTCAGTTAAATTTGCATTTCATTCTTCAATTATTAGTTCAAGTTTCATTCATTAAAACCTTTTCTTTTGTGTAAATTATTCCGCATTGTTAAGTTTGTCAGTGACTTATTTGATTCACGTTGCATTTCCGACTTCCGCTCTTTCGCTAGCTTAGCAAGGGAGACGCATCGGCGACACACACCATCTTAGACGCGCTGTTCAAGTTGCTCCGTGCAAATTTCAATTACTTACCACGTTGTGGGATTCTGTCGCGCGAGAAACTTCCAATATCGAGTGCATTATTTTTCCGTTTACCTGGGGTGCCAGGAGTTCTGTGTCCATTGCATCGAAATCCAGATCGTTGAATTCGAAAGGGGACCACGCCTTGACATCAGCGTAACGCGCTCAAACCACCATCCGGGGCGCAATACACTGACACTCCTAGAAATTTACCAGATAAGTCGTATGTTTTAGTTTTGTTATTTTCTTTTCCTTGCACCAAATTAATATTTTATTATTTTATTTTATTATTTTTAAAATCCTATCACATGACACAAACCACATAACCACAAACCACCACAATTAATAGTTTAATTTATTATTTAAATATACAGGTTAAGACCGAACATTCATATATCATCATCGTAACCTATGTTAAGATTTAACTTTTATTGTAATTCACTGTAATTTTATTATCTTGAATTTTATTTGTTTTGTCAAATACACACTGTCATCCAAAAATTTGTGTGTCGAACCAAATTATTTCGATCCAAGAAGACCTTAAGCTTGAGAGCAAGCGAACCCCGTAACACAGTAACGTCCTCTGTAAACTAATAGTACAACAGAATTATAAGTAGATGAGACTTAACTACAATGCAGCAACAGTTTAGAGTAAAATAGGCAAAAGTGGTTATAAGGAAAACTATACAAACTGATAAACAACTAATTAACGTCTGACATGTTTGTCATGTAACAAAAATTGACAGTATATCTGACTGAGATTTCATAGTATTAGGATATTATATTTATTTGTGTAAAATATTTCCAAAAATAATCTAACTTTGTAATTTTGTTCGGAGTATTATTTACATCGCTCCATACGCCAAAAAATAAAACAAGATTACAAGGTTAGATTACTTTTGGTAATTATTTTTGGTTTTGCATAAATTAATATTCTATATTCTAATAACGTGAAATATTATGAGAAAGCGGACCTGTTTTCAATTATTTATCTTTCTAATTATTCACTCAAAATGGATTATATATATAAATACTATGAATTTTATAACTGACGTCCGAAATCTTAGTCAGATATACTGTCAGTTGTTGTTATATGACAAACATATCGGGCGTTATTTAGTTGTTTACCACTTTGTCTAGTTTTCATTGTAATCCCTTTTGCCTATTCTACTGCAATTATTTTATTTTTTGGCCTATGCGGTATTTTTCACATCACTCCATGGGCCAAAAAAAAAAATTCATACCAGATTTGAGAAACCGAGTTCTTACTTTTTCACATCCTATTCTTCACCCGACAAATTTAAAGAAGTTGTGTCTTACGAGTAATGGCTTTCCTTATTACTTATTGATTAATTCTGTGGTTTATACTAGACCCTTGGTACGTTCCCAGGCAAATGAGATAAATGTCGATAACGTTAACCTGAATAGTGTCGACTTTTGACTTAGTGACGAAGTATTTTACACTTCCTAATGCAGATAACCTTATTGGAAGTATTATCGACATAGGGATAATAAAATTGTTAGACATAACGTAGATGCTGTCCAAGAATTCATTAAAAACTTAAGGGATGAATGAATGAAAAGTGTACGCCACTGTTTGTATTGCCGACTTACGCCGTGATCACTGACTGAGTGAGCGTTTAGCATGTAACCGATAGAGGGTACATCTAAACTCGTCTTAGGGGGCAACGGAGAATAATCTTAAGACACGATACCGATGAAAGTGAATTTCTTGAAGCAATGCTAAAGACATTTGGTAGGCTGAAACTCACATTTTTATTCCATTTTCTGCTTGTATGGTGATTCCTCCACAATGGAACATGAACCCTTGCCATGGTGGCATTCTTATGATTAATTGTTTAGACAATCCCTTTTGGATTTTTTTTTGTAATCATCACCCTTTACTGCAACTCAATTAAATAGAGCTGCAACGCTTACTCAACAGTGAATTGAGTGAATGAAATGCGATTATTGCATCAATTAAATAAGTTCATTATTTTAATTAGAAGTTTACTCTATAACAATAGCTAAAATTTATTACGATTATGAATTACAGGCATTAATTCAACCAACTTGCGGTTAGTTTATCAACAAATAATATTCCTTGTATTTATGCTTTTCTCCATTCTTCTGCTGGAGTTTGTATATTTATAAAATTGATAACTCGCGGCCATTCAGTAAACCGAATAAAGTTGTTAAAACTAGACTGGTCTTCATTACAACAGTAACATATTTTATTGAGCCAATCAAGTTACCATTTCATTTTTTATGATTTTGATTACATTAATACATTTTTTTTGTTGGGGAGGTGAAATGCATTTATGCACGAAGTGAGGGCTCCCTCAAAAGAGGACTACCACCTACAACACCCCCACCTCTGCTCCCCGTCTCCTAGACACCAGCCCGGAACCGTTTAACACATTACTTCGGGTTGGGTCTGTTTATTGGACTGTAGAGGGGCCGCACACCAACTTTCGGTTCAAAAGAGAACCAACACACACATACGAATAAATAAATAAATAAACAAATATTTAAAACTCTGACGTGCTGCGATCCAAGTCGCTCTTTTTTGTGCGTAGGACATGGTGCACATACTGCGTGAGACTCATCCAGCAGTCCTCGCTTTGCACAATTTTTTCCGATGGTAGAGTCTGGTGAGAGTGTGCCAATTGCAGTCTCTACCTGTTCTCTTTGCTCTGTCCACCTCCGGCATACAAAAAAAGTATGCTGGGCATCATCGAATTCACCGGGACAGTATGGGCATACTTCAGACTCCGTTTTACCCACACGGTGTAGGTAGAATCTGAAGTAGCCATGGCCATTCAGAAATTGTGTGAGGTAGAAGTCCACCTCGCCGGAGATGAGGTATTAGTCTGGCCGTCTACTTCCCCCTCTCGTCAATATCCCACAGATGCTGGCACGTCATCAGTGTGTTGTCCCTTTCAATAGAGGAACTATCTACGCCAGTTTCGCTTCGTAGTGTAGATTCGTTTCTTCTCTTACGCGAGAAGAGCAACTGGAATAATACCCGCTATTACGAGGACCGCGGGCTCTGAAACCGTACGATAGTCACTGGCAACCCGTAGCGCGGCCTTCCTCTGTACTTGCGCAAGTCTATTGCGTTACAACTCCTTCTTTAGCAGATGCACTAAAGAAGGAGTTGTACCATACTTCCGCGCCATACAATATTACAGATTGCACTGCTGTCATCAGCAATCTGCGCTTACTCGCGCTAGAACCGCCGACTTTGGCCATTAATCTGCTTAGATCTGCCGTCATCCTCGCTGCCATATCCGCAGTGTGCAGGATCTAGCGCCAAAATATTAATTTTGAGTCCACCAGCACACCCAGATATTTCACCGCTGGGCGGGTTGTAATTTCCGCGTCTCCAACCCGCAAGGATATGATCGTCTCTATACGCCTCTTAGAGAGGACGACGATCTCCGTTTTATTTAGCGCAAGGACCAGACCATGAGCCTTCATCCAATGGTCCACCCTTCTCATCGCCTGGTTTAACCCCAGCTGGACCAGCCCGACATCGCGCGCTGTAATGAGCAGCGCGATCTCGTCGGCATAACCCACTAGTATCACCTCCTCGGGTACCTCCATTCTTAAGAGTTTTCGTAGAGGGCTTTCCAGAGATCCGGTCCCAGTATAGATTCCTGGGTTCATTAATACAATGAATGATTTATTACTGAATAAATTCCTTCGTGATTTAATAAAATCTTTTTCATTGATTTGATAAATTCGTTCTTTGGACCAATTTTTATAGCATTGTTTCATATGAATAATGATTTCTTTCATTATTTTAGCATCAAATTTTGGTTCAGGGTAATGTTCAGATTATGCACATCAATTCTGTATCTAACTTTGTTAAGTAAATACTGCGGTTCACTTGATCCTAAAATGTTATGAAATAATGTCGCGCTGTAAAGAAACCGATGGCCCACCATGAATCAATCAAATTTTCACACCATTTTTTAAATGTATTTTTTTTGGCAATCAATGAAATCAAGACAAACAATATAACATAATAATAATAATTACCAGAAATATTTGCTTTAAGATTTTGGGAGATAGATGTAATTTTCATCGATCACCTTGTAGAAACCTGGTTTGTGTGTAGTCCTTGTTTTCTTCAAAGCAATATTTATGAAAGAAACAGAGAAGACATAGCACTAGCTTAGTTTAAACTTCTCAAGGGTGTGCCTCGATTTATTCCTAAACAAGTATAAATTACACGAGAAACTACGACTCAAATACGAATACAATGTTCCAAGATACGAACATATGTCAAAAAAAAAAAAAACAAGTACCAAGAAGAAATAAATAAAGAAAATGCTTAATCCGCACGGATTAACTGAAAAATCGCTACTCTGGTAGCCAACCGTTCTTTATTAGAGAAGGGACGGAAAGGCTGGAGCATATATATGTGTTTGTGTTTCTAGTGAACGCATCCATTTTTCTCGGCCCCCACAACAATACCGTATAAATACTTTGCCCCGTGAAGCGAATTTCGTGTGCGAACTCCAGCCACATTAACAACGGTCGAGGCCGTCCCGGTTACGCTTAACGTCCCAAACAAAATACCCGCAATCCACAATGTGCGGGGAGAATTGTATTCAGCACAGGAAATGAAAAATCCACTGCAGAACCGGAATTTGATATTATCTGCCGTTGCGTTAGCGAAAGCCACGTCGAACAACGGAAGTTTGGCATAAAACAAAACAACAACGCGTTTCCTTTCCACCAGGACGAACCGCCATCGTTCAAGGGAAATTTAAGGAGAAGTTCTTGACGTAAACTACTCAATTTCGATGGTATACTGTCCACCTAAATAGAGGAAGATCGAGATTTGGCCTTCGAGGCACAAAAAAGTGGTGCTTGAGAAGGTAGGGGAGGTTGGAGGTGAACGATAGGGTGGTGACCGCTGCCTCCGTTCGAGTTTCTTTTTTGTTTTTTAGTAGTAGTTGCAGTAAATTCGTGGCCGACGTTCGATCAAATTGGGAAGGGTCCGTTGAATGATCTTGATGGATATCGGTAGGTCGTGACTCGCAAGATAATCAAATCGTAACTGGGAGAAAGTTATCATCCTTAATTTGATAGGGGCAGGGGTAATTTTCTTGCAATCCCACAGGTCAAGCAGGCTTTGAAAACTTTCAAACTTCGCCGTCATTGGAAGTCATTTATTTTCGTTAAGAACGAAACTACTTACCTCAAATATAATTAGTATTATGGACACATATTGCCTTTCTTTTTGGTTACGATACATTTGATATGATATACAATATTTGATCTATGTAACAAGCGCTAAACTCTCACTCACAGTGCCGCACACCTTTCATTAATGTAAGTTATCTGTTCGCTCTTGCAATAAATTGCAAACAATTGAGCTAAGGTATCATTTAATATTTCTCTCATGATCTAGAGACACCTACCTTTACTTTATATTATATTTATTATTACTTATTTTAATTTTGTGTAAACATTCCACAGTCCATTTGGACATATGGGCATTCTCATGTATTAAACATCTTATATACCCCTCACTTCGGTATAATTAACGGACTCCTGACACAGTTTGTCCTCCTATCAAAAGACAATCGCTATCAAAGTCTGTTAGAAAATTCCCATTCAAAGGGATTTCACTAGCCAACCTCCGTGAGAAACGGATGTGTCTCGATTAATTTTGTAAATTTTAACAGCTATTTTGATAAAACCCAATTTTATTCCAAATTCAAATCCAATCAAACAAAGTTTATCACTTTAATTTTATTCACATTTTACCTTATAATCTTTGGGTAATATTCTCCAACGACGATTTTCCTGAGCTACGTTCCTGTCCCGAGCCATCCCCGTGTTTAGAAGTACAAAGTTCCAGAGCCCCCATCAGATTCCTGGGCATACCTATCCACCTTGATGTCCGGTGAATTCATCCCTTTCGAAGGTATTCCGCGTCCAAATCTACCTAAAAATAAACGTATTATTTTAATCCTATTCTAAATTCAAATATATTTATAAGAAATTTCATTTTATACGTTAGGCAAATTTTGTGGTTAGGAATTTTGTATAATTGCTGAACAGTTTACAATCACTGAAGGAAAATTTGTATAATTTGGTAGTTTTCTATGTTAATATTTGATATGTGTTTACAGTACGAACTGAAATCCAGTAATTTTACCATCAAGGTTGGACATTCGATTTCTGATGATCCGTTTCTTAAGCATAGAATAACTCAGATTGAACCTTCAGAAAGCGCGGAAATTTTGAAGTTTAATCCTAAACGTATTTATGTTTGCCATGGTGAATTTATATTGCAAAAAATTACTAAGAAAAGGTATTTGTTATTGAATTGCAAACTCACGTAACTTACCTGAGATAAGAATATCTTTATATTTATGCTGTTTGTACACGGTTTCACATATAGAACTTTATTATTAAATAAAACCACTTCTGTTCGCACGTAAATGTTTTCTTTATCATACACAATTGATCATAATCAACGTACAAGATTCTCGTGCGTATGATATCGTGGAAACTGGACATTGTAAACACGCATATTGGAGTAGAGGACGTTTTGACGACATTCTCCCATAGCGTCTCCTCACGTACTGAAGTAACAGAGAAAGGTTAACTATTAATTAACTATTTCATTCGTAATCTTTTTGGTGCCAGCGTGTTTCGGTTAGAGATTCTCACCCTGCATTTGAGAGGGCATACTTTTGTATTAAAACGTAATGAATATAGATGACACTGGGAAGTTAAAAATTTACTAATTTAGTTAAAGTATTATTTTTAAAATTATTTTTTTTTTGTACCGGGCCGTATGCTACTCTGTAGCGTTACAATATATTCGTTTATATCAATATTATTAACAAAATTATTTATTGAACATATGAAAATATAGTTACCATAACAAATATTATCCATGGATTAATGTACAACGATTTGTTATAATAATGAAAACTAATTTACTTCACTAATGAATCGTGTTATTACTTAATCAAAGATTTTAATAATATTTCATCATAACAACGACACATTTCGTTCTGTCGATGAAAAATTCACTCAATGAATGTAGATTATTGATATCACGCCCATTATTTGTCTGAGTGTAAGTTTAAGGGTACAGTTACTCCACCTCTACATGCCACGGAATCCTTTAAAACATTATTTACTTATCAAATAACACATCTTTATAATCATATCCCTGTATGCGGTGTAATCCTCCCAGAGTAAGGTTTTTGCCATGGTTTTCCCTTACTCCGTGGCCATTGATTTTATATAAGTATATTATATATAATCAGTGTCCTTGGCGAATGCTGGGAGATAACGAAAGTCGTTCCATGGGCGCATTTAATAATAACTGATAGCTGACTGATTTACAGTAGACTCGCGATTATGTGAACTAATCACATTTTACATATTTTATCTTTTCTCAAAAGCAGTATTCATATGGTCGCGAGGCTACTGTATTATATTTTTGTTATTAAAAATCATAGGGAAGTTATTTAGTTAGAGTAGGATCATTTCAATTGTTATGGAACCCATATAGTACTTAGAATAGGTAGCCTCTTTTCAGGTGGAGCACGGGGTTAGGATGATTTGTAATAATTTAGTTTTCATAAAGTGTATGCGGTGTAAACTTACGGGATCGATACTCAGTTTCAAGAGAAAAAAACATTTCAGCATCTTTTCCAAAGACAGAGCCTGTAACCGATATAGTATTTAAAGTCTAATTGAAGGTTGAGCGGCTCGGCAATGGTGGTCTGATGCTTTGCGCTGCTACTGTTTTGTTTTATTTTACATATTTGCTAGTGCTCGACGCCTGTGATAAACTTTTTCTGCTCTCTTTCTTTAGTATTAAGGTTTTTCAATGGTTGAGTGGAATAGTAGTCTCCCAATTGTTAGGAACATTTTGAACTCCGCCATATTCTCAACTTGTCTTGTTTCTTTTGTTTCGATTACATGTAGCATTCTTTGTGAAAAATTGTTGCAGGAGAAATAAAATCGTCATTATTATTATTATTTCTAAAGTCTTCTTTTTCGGTGGACATACCTTTGCTTGTTATTATAGTGATTAAATAAAATAGGTATTATAAACTATTTTAGGAATTAGTACTGTTCGTGTAAATCTTGAATGATAATGTTTGAATGCAATGCAGTATTGACGATTGATCAAAGAGCGTATTCAATGCATAGACTATTGCGAAATACATAGGTGCTTGGCGCTCCTAATCGGACAAACAAGTTAAAGAATATGGCGTCATCGCTACGCATTGAAATATTTCCCGCACTTTACGGATGCATTTTTGCAGAGGTAGTGTGAATCGTAGCAGCTTCCACCGCAGCGTGTGACAACTGTTTATCGGGCCTGGTATCTTCAACTTTCGCCGCATATAGAAATGTCCTTGCTCTAATCATGTACTTTGCGAACATTTATATTTTAACTCACGAGTTATGAAATTCATAATAGCATACATTTCTAGCTTGCGGGAAATGAAAAATAAAACTCTGTGCCTCAGTTATAAATAAATTAAATAACGACTAAGCGAGTAATTCATAAATATTAGTAAGTTAAATACTCTATTTTCGTAATGTTTATTCCATAATTTTACACACTGTAAATAGTTCTTCATCGTTTATGACGTGTACATTGGGGCTTGTATTATTAATATAAACTAAACTTAACTCTATTCAATTTATGGTGTTGTTTTAAAGAGATTAAAATTAGTTGACCATAAAAAAGTTTTAATTGGTAGAAAATCTTTTCTTCAGGCGCGTTGCTAAATTGGATCATCATTATTATCATCTTCTATTAATTTCTGATGTCTTGTATAATGTTGGAGTCAGCAACTAAAAAAATTAGTTAAAACTTAAAAAAAATCAAGTTATCATATTCATAACAATGAAAAATGTCCATTCATCGCATATTTAATTTAAAATAAATTTTAATAAATCTTTCTATTATAAGGCACAAAGTAACTAACGAGACTACATAAAACAGTGTTTATAGGTAATTTTCTCATAAGATTAGGAAAATAGCTGCCTGAAAGTGGGTAAGGAATTGTTATTTGTCAAAGTGTATCCAATAAACCTTTTACACCTATACGGAACAATAAAGTTTCCAAGTAGGTTTTCTATTTCGTATTTATGCAATAATAATAGCACATCCTTTTACAATAATGACCGTCTATAAACACCAGAGGCACCGTATGCACGAAGGTATATACAAATATTATTGACGTTTTTACGAGGCCGTTGTATTATCAATTCTCCCCGAAGACTATTAAGCTTTATGATGGAACGGTTCAGGTGGTTCGGCTAGTGTATGTATCTGTTTTTATGAAGCGTGTTCGTAAACTACACCTATAAAGAGTTTAGTTCATTGCCGCACCACGGAAGCGGTCTGGTTTCACCTTTTATTTTTACCTTTTTTTTTTTTTGAATGCACTGTTTATGTCGTTATGAACAACTATTTTGTATAATATATAAATAAAATATAACTAACATCGGTTAAAACAGTTACGGGAAGAGAAATTCAATTTTGTTGTGTATTTTTGCAACATATAATGGTATGTACGTTCCAAATGCATTTTCGTACCTAAGAGCTGTTTTAAGATGAATTAATCTTAACAATATTACGAAGCCCACACCTATATCTCATTGAATTATGCTTGATCAGTTAGGTTTATGGATTTGACCAGATCGGAAGTAATGCTGCAACCAAAACTTTCTGTTGACAGGAAATAACTATTGCGGTGATTTAGCCAACGACATATATAATTTAGGGGACTAGACAAGATTACTGCTTCTTCAATTTTCTTTTTCGTAATACATCTTTGTTTCTCTTTGACACTTTCCATTTCCTCCTGTCTCTTATTCATTCCAGCCGGATTTTCAATTGCACATTTTCTTCACATTTACCCTGGATCTTCCCATCTCAGGTTTGAATTATTCCTAAATTGTTCTTTTCCTTTTCAGTACGTATACTTTCCGCATAAAACTCGTTCTCTCCTCTTAACTTGTCCGAATAACTAGGTTTCAATAGTTTTCATTGTTTCTTCCGTTATCGACACGTCCTCCAATTGGTGATTACTCAGTTATGTGCACTCCTCCTCCATAATTCTTAGAAACTCTCCACATCTTCTTTATCTTTTCGTAAGAGACACATCCTTTCACCCCATAAGCTGTAATCCCAATGACGCTTTTGAAATTTTCAATTTGGTATCTGTCCTAATATAGCAGTTGCTTATCAACTTTTGGCGTCTCCAATAGTTTCTGTTCCCTACAACATGTCCCTCTAACATGCTCTCCAATTTCCAGTTTCTCTCTTTTTTTTGTTAATGGCCAATATTAGGTACATATGTATAATTATACAATTAAATTTGCATGTAATGGAAAGCTAGTGCAAAGTTTCCTTAAGATATCTTTAAAAAATGTATTCTTAGTTATTTTAAGTAGCAAATATATAATAATAATAAAATTTTCTCAAAAGAAATGGAAACAATCTTGAAAATACTTTAGAATAGCTATAAGGAAGTAAATAGGAACATTTGGTAAGAGATCAAATAATGGAAAAAAATACAGAGTGCTCCATTTAAATTAAATAAGTTGTTACCTGTTTTTGGCAGAAAGGACAACTTTGAATTGATAACAATACTTTAATAACATAAGTTATATTTAATGTACAGTTTTTAGTCTTCTCTTTCTCCACAGGCGTTATTTAATATACAACTTATTTAACTTTATTGAAAGCAACCATTTTGAAGTGCCCTGTAAATAAACAACGTGGCATATGTTACAGATATAATAGGTACTTAATCATATTACAAATTACCAATTATGTTTGCGTTCATGGAGCGACTTCAGTTACCTCCCAGCATTCGCCAAGGAATGAGGGAAACCATGAAAGATCTTTACTTTACTTTAATTAACAATCAAGAATTTTTATTATATAAGAAAAGAAAAAAAAATTAATTACAAATTTTTGCAGAAAAAAAACCGTGAATAGAGGGTTCTGGTCTAAATCAAAAACTGCAACTGACTCTAAATTACAATAGGACAATGCTATTTCCTATATCAAAGCAAAAGATTAATTTGTTCAGGAAGATAATTCTCTTTTCAATGAAATCCACGTGATTTCAAATAAAAACAAACTAAAATAAAATCGTGGAACACTAAAAATTTACAAAATTGAAAACTAAAAGCAAGCACAATGCTTTTATTCACCCAAACCGAGGTGATTAATAAAATAAAAATGAATCAGCGAACTAGACAACCGTAAAATCAAATATTTAAAATTATAATGAGAGAATTAAAACTAAAATCTATCTTCCTGCACGAAATAATAAATGATCTTATATCAAAAATGTATACACAACAATGTAATAACAATTATTATTAAGCGACTTCCTTGATGGACAGAATAAAATTCAAATTTAAGCGAAACAAATCTCTAAATCAAAAGTATTAACAAAATGGCAGCAAACAATTTGAAATTACATGTACTCACGCTCTCGTTTATCTAGGAACTGCTTCATACAATCTCGACCGCTGCGTACAAAGCAACCGCACAGATCAGTCCGCCAACGGACAAAATCTCAAAACATAATAACATAAACAAAACATTATTATGAAAATTTCTCGAAACAATGATTCAGCAAAAATTATGACAAATTAGGCAACTTAAAATACACTCGCGAAAATGTGGGTGGGCTAATCTACAGCAGTACGTACTTCTCTATTATCTAAAAAGCATGCTGTAACCTATCTAATTCTTTAACAGCATTACTAAAAAGTTCCCATCGTTCGACTGACTTATTATGTAACTGTTCCGCGTCGCACAGTTGTTCAGAAAGCGAAAAACGCGATCGAAATTGTTTATTCTTTAGTTTTCACAAATTTTACATTAAAAGTTGAGTAGGTTTATGTTTTTGGGTATGCTGAAACTGAAACTAAAACTAAACAACCCTTAAATGCGAAATTGATATCACTTAATACAAGTACGAAAAATATTTTTTTATACAAATTATACAGTTTAGTTTGCAAATTCAAAGTGTTTGTTTATCAAAAGCACCCCTTAATGCATTGAATTTGACATGTTAGATATGTATAATTTTGCATTTTTAGCGATTTCTTCAGTTTCACGTACCAATTGCATTTTTAAAGGTCTGCAAAATTCAACAGAAGATGGTCGAGGATTTTACCATAATACATGATTTTCATTGTCAATTAGCCTCAATGGCACTAAAGAACTCATAAATATGCTGTCATCTTTTACACCTTCACTTTAAAATTTTTGTTTATATGTGGAAAACTCGGAATTACCATCAAAGCCCCACTTGCAAATCAAAGTTAAGTTTGCATATTTAGGTTCCACCACTTTTAAAAGACTTTCACAAGTTTTCTTTAGTAAATTTTGCAAACGCACTTCACATGGTTGCTCAGATATTGTAATATTTTCAGGATAAAACGTCTTTTTTGCTTTTAGAATATTGTGGTAACTTGGATATAATTTGCAACCACGTTTTAAAGCTGTTGCTCTAATGAGCATATATTGCTGCTTCGTAGAACCACCCGAGATAATAAATGATAAAGCCTCTTCAGGTGTTATGGCATTTTGTTCTTGTTCGGGATTCCTCCGTTTTTCTATTATGCGTTTGCCTCTAGTTGGTGTAGTTGATGTACTTTCAATTATCAAATCGGCAGTACTTTTATCTCGACTTTCTCGTACTTTCATTGCAGTAACATGCACAAGTTCTTCCACGGAAGCACTTTTTCTGAGCTCCTCGGTTTTACGCCTTTTTAAAACAACAGAACTTTCAGCAAAACTCTTTGAAGGACGACCTCGAATACCCGAAGTTGATGGTCGATCGCAGTAAACAGATTCAGGAAAAAAAAATTTTCTTGTAGCCAAACATTATGCTTTTTCATAAAAACACTTGATGTTCTATTGGACGATTTCCAATATTGAAAATCTCTTGGAAAAAACATGTGTTCAAGCCAATACAAAATATTTTTACTTGATTTATCTTCTTCGGCAAGCCCGTATGTATCAAGTATAAACCGATACATTGTTTTTTTTTTTACTTTCAGTCGATTTATCATCATTTCTCATAGCGACTTCGTGTAATACCGATCGACTTATTTTCTTCGCGTCCATTATGTTACAACTTTTCAAAAAACAACTATTGCAACAAAAACACAATCTTTTACAACCACTCTAACGTCAGGAATTTCGAAAATAGCGCACAGAATAATCTGCATAAAGTTTCGACTCAAAGTTGAGTTTCAACTGGTCGGGTATCAAGTGGGGTTTTCTTTTATATGTTTTGAATAGGCAAATATTGGCAGCTAATTTTCTTGAATTTACAAGGCAAATAGCTAATTTACACATAAATGAGCTAATTACCGTGTAGGGTTGTGTAGGACTAAACTTAATACTCTACTTAAGCCAAATTTTTATAATCCGATTACCATAAGTAATGCCATTAAATAATACACTTAGCAATGTATAACAATATTATAATGACATCAATAAATAAGCGCATTTGCTTGTGGTACAGTCTTTTTAATTACACCCTAATTTCTATATGGAGAAACGCTCAATTTTACTGAACTTTGAAAGCAAATATAGAAAAACTTATGAAAATAAGATGCATATTATTTATATCATCAAATAGAGCAACTATCCAAGATTAAATTACTGCAATTTTAACTTTGCACGAAGTAGATGAAAATATGATCTTTTCGCGTTCTGAACCACTGTGCGTCGCAACCTATTTAACCCCTTAGCTAATGCTCTAACATCAGTACATTAAAATAAAACAAGTCCCGCTATATCTTACCCATCACATTCACAATGCGGATCATTAACCCTCCCAATTCTAGATAAATATGATTTAAAATTACCGTGATCCGTTAGTATTTCTCCTGCCTGATAGGACAAACCAACCATAATTTCCCTAAAACGTATAACGTTGCCGATAAATTTCCCAGTTCATTTCCCATTTAAAGTAATATCTCACCTACCCTGCCAAGCATTATCAAGATAAGTAATACAAGAGTTTTCTTATCAATTCTTTATATCGCGACAAACTTAAGGTAAAAGATCTAAAATTAAATTAAATTGCCGCCCTACCCGACGACGATGTTACAGGCATTTTCTGCGTATATCTCGGTTCTGAATAAGCATAAACAAGATATTACGAGCTAATAGCGCCACCTGTAGGATAATATCGGATTTAAAATTCATCATCTTACCCAACTCACCATCTCATCCAGAATTACGTCACGTATATTGCATCACCGTCCAAAACACTTTTCTTTATACACCGTGCTTTATTCAGTTATTTTTAGCTTACCTATGTATATGTTACACTTACTTTTAGCACCGATTAATCGATAAAACGCTGACGGGTAAGAAACTTTGAATGAAACAAATCTCGTTCCTAGACTTTTATCATTATTGACGCGTATTACTCAAGCCACCCGATAAATTACACAAAAACGGAGAGCAGCTTTTCACGTAATAGCCACGTCGGGGCACCCCGCCTACGACATTTCTTTTATTTCGCCATTTGCCGCGGAGAAATAAAAGCCAGTGTCTCATGTAATTCCTCTGACTTAGCGCTAACCGAAGCTGAGATCTTTACGAGGCCCAGGATTGGCCGCTCTGCGGTCTCCAAGGTAGGCGACGCCGACGGCAGACGTGCCCGTAGCAAGAGCACCGTGGCGTAGCACAGCGGTCTCGTATATCCGTTAACTTGTTAAAGGTAATCGATGCCGTCGTTCCGTTCGACAAGTAATTACCTCGGGACCACCAGAAATGCAATATAACCGATATACATGCAGCGGATCTCCTGGGCGATTAGACGGCTTCTTCGTCAGAACTCTAGTAATGCAATTGCTATTTACGACTCTCCAGCGATGGAACTGGAATATTCTAACTCAAAGAATTAGAAAGTCTAAATGAAAGATATCTCTTTGACTTTCATATTTATTTCAAATGAATATTTGGCTCGTAAGGATAAATATTAGAAAAAAATATATATGGACAACTCGGCGCACATTTTGTATTATTCTATTTTGCCTACGTTTGTTACATTCATTATAAATGTAAGGTGATTTCAGAAATTTGTAATAATTATTTATTTTAATTTAGTTTGAACATTTCATAGTTCCATTTGGTCACATGGGCATTCTCATATATTAAATATCCAATATTCCTCTCACATTGGAGAAATTAACGTACTTTTCTGAGGTAGTTTGCAGCCCTTGCGAAGACAATCGCTATCGATGTCTATTACAAAATTTCAATTCGAAAGCATTTACTAGCCAATCTCCGGACGTATCTCCAGTAATTTTTATAAACTTTAACGGCTATTTTGATAAAATCCTATTTATTCCGAATTCCAACCTAAAATCAGGGTTTTCATTCATTTTCATTCATTAAATTAGGGTGGGCACCTAAAGTACGGGTACTTGAGCTAGGTGCTCATTGTACCATCCCTATTAAGTCTCTTTATTTCCACTCGAGCAGCTTGGTGTTCTCTATAAAACCCAGTATCTTCCCCAGTGGGAATCTCTCAGATAGATCTCTCCCGAAATATTTCTGCCTGAGTACCTTCAATTCCTCACATGTGCAGATTACATGTAAACTCGTTTCCTCCTGTAACTCGCATCTTCTGCACCACGGTTCGCTTACTCGACCTGCGTTGTATAGATTATTTTTCAGCGGACAGTGTCCAGTTACCAACCCATTAATGGTTTTAACTTCTTTCTTGCTGCGCCTGAGTAGGTTATCAGAGAATCTAGCATCCCCATTACCTATTAGCGCTTTGGTATGGAGTTGACCTTCAATCGACCTCCATTTCTTTGTACTTTCTTTATCTAACCCGATTCAGACCTCCCTTCCTGCGGAATCCTTAGTGATCCCACATACGGGCTTTGGACCGATGAAGTGTCTTTTAGAGCCCTCCTTGGCTAGTTCGTCGGCTATTACATTGCTCTTTATATCCTCATGTCCCGGCACCCAAATCAGAGACACCGTGTAGTCTCCTGCCAGTGCATTGAGAGATTGTTTGCAGTCTCTAACCTGTTTTGACCTAGTTACGGGGTTTGAGACTACCTTGATGACAGCCTGGTTGTCAGTCATTATATTAATTTTCCTCCTCATGTAGCCTCCTTTCGCAATCATTTCTGCACAGGCTGCAAGGGCGAGTATCTCTTCCTGGAAGACCGTTGTATGCTTCCACAGGCTTAGGGATATCCTTTGATTAGGACTGGGCCCGCAAATACCGGCTCCTGTGCCCTGGCTAGATTTGGATCCGCCCGTGAACCAGTTATCGATAGCAGCGATCTCACTACGTGCCTGGTCTCTGTTCGGTATAAAATCAGGGTTATTTTAAAACATAATTAATTATATTAATTTTACCCACATTTTTACCTACATAATTGTTAGGTAAATTTCTCCAACGACGCAGACCTCCCGCTCTGTAGCCTGCTAAGTTGTTCCCTCCAAAGGTATTCTGCGTCCATATCAAATTCCAATTTAAAATTAACGTATTATTTTAATTCTAGTCTAAATTTCATTATACTCATAGGAATACCCAGTAACTTTTACCTTCAAATGTTACATATACTAATGTCTTCAAAACGCGGGCATTTTGAAATTGAAAATTAAAGGTATTTATTTTCTATGATGAATTTATATTGCAAAACTTGGAATTACTAACTAAAAAAGTAATTTTTTATTATTATTATTATTATTAACAATTTATTAAATAAAACAACATTTGTTTGCACTTAAATGTTTTCTTTATCATACAAAATCGATCATAATTTATGTGTCGGAGTCTGATGCACACTATTTCACCTAAACTAAGCACTTTAACTTTGAATATTACAGTACAGGACATTAAAGAAACAGTCCGCAGTCGTGTACTGAAAGAGAGGATGGTATCTTAACTATTCCTAATTTTTTTAATGCTACCGCGTCCTCTAGACTGCTGCAGTTAGAAATTCTCACCACGCATGCCATCTGGCATTTGAGAGGACATACTCAAGATTAAAAATTAGTAAATAGATGACACTAGGATGTTTAGAACATGGATTTTAGTAATTTAATTAAAGCATTTATATAGAACTGATATAAAAAAACATTGCTATTTATATTAGTTCTACCAGTCGTTAAGGGACAAAGTTTCTAATTCTGCTGTCGCTGGATCTAACCATTTCTTCTCCGATGTACCCTTTTTCCTTTTTCCCCGTTCTCTGTCCTTCAGTACTAGTATGCTGTGTTCTAGTAAGCCTCTTGCATGTCCTAACCATCTCAATCTTTAAGTTTTAACTTGTTGAGCTATGTCTCTGTGTCCGTTCGCTTATTTCACGATTCGTTTTTCTTCTCTAGCCAACTCTACTCCTTAACATTAAAATAATTATATTTAATATTCAAATACCTGATTTTAAGAGGTAAAGTCTTAGAATGGAATATATGCTGTTTTAAGCATTTGTAAAAGGATAACAACATTTGGTGTGTGTAAAGATAAAACAGGCATTTATTGTGTGCTAACAATGTATTTTTGTATTTAAAATACATTCCTATTTTAAAAATGCAGACATTAACAATAATTATTTTTGAAAACGATGAAATGATCATTAAATAATTTACGACTCGACACCTCTCTAAAATTGCATAACAAGTATATCTATATTAAATATCGCTTATATGTCACAATGAAACCGTTTCAAAATCGGTTTTAAAAACCGATTGTTACGGAAAAACCGGATAACCGAAAGGTTATAATTATTTCAGGAAAAATCGGTTAACCAGTTTTTGATATCTGGCGATTTCCGCAGCACTGATTAAGACAGCCAGTGAAATAAAAAAATATATCTCTTCTTTACATCAATCCATTATTTCACTTGTATTGTATTAAAGCTTCTTCAGGATATCGTACTAAAATAGACAAATTGCAGAAAACTACTTATGAGTACAACAATTTACGAAACTATGCAAAATTCAAACAAATGAATTAAAAAGAGATAGTAAATCTACTGAAGATAATCAGTTAAACAGACTTAAAGAACACAATACAGAAATCACTTCTACACAGAATTAACACAGGGAATCGCAGTATTTGTGAAGATGATATAACTTTAATTCATTATTGTAATAAAGACGTAAGGTTTAAACTGCTAGAGGCATACGAGATTGAGAAGCACTCAAGGGAACACAATATAGAATTAATGAATGAATAAATTAACAACAGTATTAAACCTATCTTTTCATATTTACAATTTTGATTAAATTATTTACTTTTTCTTATTTAGAATCCCTCCTGTGCTTTTCCTTTTTAGCGTCACACTTTGTAAAAACTTGTTTATTTTATTCCATACTGTCGTATGTATGTAATACTTATGTTCAGTCTGCATTTCTCTTCCTACAAGACATTTACATTTAAGTAGTTTTCTCTTTTTAAAACATTTTTAAATTTTAAATTTTTACATGTTCATAATTTATATATAATTTATTTTTAAGTGTTAGACTTAACAACAACTTTTTAAATTTTTGTCGACTTACAATTACGTAAGTAATTTAGTAATCTAATAATTTACTTGCATTTGTTTAATTGTTATGTTTTTGTTTTTAATAATAGAAGGCTCTGAAGATGACTATGCGGCCGAAACATGTTAGCCAGTAATTACATTTAGACGTTTTGATTGAGTTTTATAACCTTTGATTTTATTATCACTAGACTTTACTCAATTTGGACATAACCATGTACATATATAATTACTTAAGATGTGATGTAAATCCTTCGAACACGTGGATAATACCAAACATCGAACAACACTAAAATTTTAACATTTTTAGTTATTTTAATATTTTGGTTTTGATTTTATTCTTGTTTTTTCTTAGGCAGAAGGTTTATAATAAATGGTCAGTGGTCTATTTCTCTAATTGATTTTAATTACATTGATCTTGATGTTTCGGTATTATAATTCATTACGACATTCATCAGTTTCCATTCTAAGCTACTATAAAATTAAACAATTATATTGTTATTTAATTTTAATATTATAATATAGGAATGATTAATGCAAAAACTCACCAAGTTTAAGTTTAAACAGCTTCCTTAAGTTTTTTTTATTCATTATTTGAAAGAACATTAATCTTGAGTGAGGTATCTGCGTAAATGAAGCGACTGTGCATAAAATGAAACATTCCTCTGCTTTCACGGGTAGCATCCATTCTCTCTATTGAGCAATTTTTTGATTTTTAACCAATCAAAATAACTGTTTACTTTTTGAAAAGAAGAGAGACCTAGTGGTATTTAAATAAGTTTTTATTTTCTTGGATATCAAGTTATAAAAATATACGTTTATACCGTTCGTTAGCTTGAACATGTGTGAACAGCAAAAACAAGAATCTTTGGACTTTTTTGGAGGAAATTATTACATTACGATAAATAGTGAAATCATGTTTTATAATTTTAGAATAGAAATTTAACAAGTAACTTTATTAGAAAGGAAGGCATTTGAATGATAGTGGCAAACTATTTTGGGCAGCTGAATAAATTTCATTAAATTATATACATAAGCGAAATGCTGTATGACGTTTATATGAGTAACAATATATTGTATTGCTAGTTCTTTTTTATAATTATAAACCAAAATGTCAATAGATATCCCTATAATTTTATAAACTTTTTATCTTGATATACAGGGTTATTATTGTATAGCACGAAATAAAAAAAGGGGTGAAAGATATACATGAGTAATGGCTTAATACAAAAAATTGCGATTCTAGGTGCGTGTTGTAGTTTTCCAAATTTTAGCGCCCAAAATGTAGTTAAAGACGGCCCACATCTGTGTTTACCGTATGTATACATATAAATCTGATAGGAAACGAATTTCAACCATTTGTATAAGTAAACATCGAAAAAATTAAATGCTACGCATAGTGAATTCATTCAAAGCAGATGTTATTTACACAAGATTTAGCTGAGATAAGACTGGAAACACCAGAATGCAAAGAAAGCATTTAGGTGATTTTTTTATTGTGATGTGCTTTTACCATGAACTTGTATATCACGTAAAATAGTAGCACATTTTAAAGGTTAAATTTGTTTTAAAATAAACTTATTATGTTTGGAATAAAACAAATGTATGATTATTAACTTTATGTAGCGTGTTTCAAATATATACGCTGCCATTGCAAACGCACGCATCCATCGCGAATAGCAAGTGCACACTAAATGTAAATCCCAACGTTCAAAGTTCAAAGTATAGCGACGACCGGTGATGCTAAATGAGTCAAAGCCGGACTCGAATAAAGAAAAATCATTTTCCGGCACTACATGTACTTAGAACCGCAATTTTTTATATTTAGGCGTTGCTCATGTATATCTTTCACCCCTTTCTTTATTTCGTACTATACAATAATAACCCTGTATATCAAGGAACCAATAGCAGCCTTATTAAAAAATCTACCAATAGAACTTCCACATCTAGTTCTATTGGTAGAACCTTAACTTAATCTAAATTTTTCAATTAACTATATTGCTGTCTTAATTGGTAATATGCATGAAGGATTCAATGAACGCTGACATCGATGGTATGTTTTCTTATACAGAACAAAGGTATGTGAAAAGCGCGTTGGCGGGATATCGAGAATACTTTGGAATATTTAGAAGAGTCGGGCACATTGAAATGAAAATACTTTGCATACTTGACGGAGGTGCTTTAATTTATTTCACTCACTATCTTCTTTGTTCCGAACATCTGACCCCGTCCAGAGGCGTAGAATAGACGTACGCAGTCGCTACCGTGCGAAAAGAATATTCTCGGCATTCGGCTCTCCCGATGCGATCCATTTCCGATATCAACGGTGCGAATTTTTCTAATAAAAAAATACCTGGCTTCCAATTACTGGCATCTCTGATAACGCTCTTCACAGACGAGAAAGAAGGGAAAGGGAAACACTCTATATATCTCTTTCTGCCGCCTAGTTCTCTCCTTTTTCACCTCACGTTTCCCAGTCGAGTGATTATTATTAGAAAAGTTCGCACTCGGGGTAGCGCGGATCGTATTTACGGATGTCACTTAAAGCAAATATTTGTTGTTGTTCATTTCAGGTGAACGAATGGTTATAGAATTTCGTTTCCGACTGTAATTTAATAGTCACTGAAATGTGCAAATATCAGATTATAAGGATATGGTTTCTTATGATTTACTTTTCATACGAATTTGCATACCAGTCTACTTAAACCATTTTAGATGTTTAGAGCATGATGATATGTTACTTATTCTTAGTATCAAAGCAAACAATATTTTCCTTACTGTATTTATTGTGTAGAAAAAAAAAAACATTTGATACATTTTTTTATAGATGATATGAAAAAAAAACATTCCGCATTGATCCAGCACTGCCGTCGTTTAGATATTTCTGGTAAATAAGAAAAGCAAATATTAACATAAAAAGCGCAGATAAAAGTATGTGTAAGGGCTTGTACACTTCTCACAGGAAAAATCGAGACACCAGCAATTGTGAATTTTAAAATTTCTTGAGTGTAAATGCAGCTTTCAGAGGATATATGCACTTATCAAAGCTATAAATCACTTTTTTGTGTGTATTATTGCGATCAAAGGTAAAGACTAAAAATTTAAACAGAAATATAAATATATATAGAGAAAAAGGTTTATACATTAAATAAACACATTAGAATTTCGGTGGCTGTGTTTCCTTAGAAATACCGAATACGGAAGTATTAATGCAAAAAAAATATATAACAACTAAAAGGCCTCTTGAGTAGACGGCACTATTTAGAAATACACATATATGTATTTAACTTGTTTGATGTTATGTAGAGATAATTCTTTTTTTAAGAAAACGTATGGCGATGGGATTTTAAAATTATATTACCTATTACTATGATATTAGTTACTTAATTTGATTTATGCTCGCGAGTATTGCTTTAGCAATGGACAATATGTCAATCAGCCTCCTGAGTTTTTGAACAATGTGATTTTCACATTGATTAATTACACTATTATTGATGTATTCATTATTGTTGTTGTTTAGTATTCTTAAATATTGTATCACTACAAAATATTTTTCTATGTATTAAAAAATTACCAAAAACAGTTTAAGATTATCTACAAAATTTTTAAAGCAGTTAATTTCGCAAAGAAATTATTTATTTTATTAACCCTCCGTTTATACTATCTTCAAGAAATATACCTTAACTATCGCCTGTGTAATCCAATGTCGCTCTATTTTATTGAAATATAGCCAATACTTTTGGTCTGTAACACAGCTTCGGGCAGTAGCAATGAAAAAGTATTAAATGTATCAAATTCAACAATCAATATTTTAGCACTAACTGAGATTGACGAACAATATGCTTTCTTACAATCTTTGTTATGTATTATAAATCCAATAATATTTAAATAATTGTTAATAAACCTATGCTACATAAAGACAGTTTGTAAAGAGACCCCAGTGTTCGCCATATTTCAAGAAAATAGATCAACGGCGTCAGATTACACAGGCGATAGCTAAGATATACATATTTCCTGAAAATACAATAAACGGAGGGTTCATAAAATAAATAATTTCTTTGCGAACTTAATTGCTCTATTTAAGAATTTTATAAATAATCTTAAACCTGGTTTTGGTAATTTTTTATAGATAGACGAAACTTTATAGTAATACAATATTTAAGAATATTAAACAACAATAGTAATTAATACATCAATAATAGTTTAGGCAATAAATCTGTCAAAATCACATTATCCCAAAACTGAGGAGGTTGACTGACATATTGTCTATTGCTAAACTAATACTGGCGAGCATAAATCGAAGTAAGTAACTAATATCAAAGCAGCACTAACAAGTAACATAATTTTAAATAATAAAATCCCGTCACCACATGTTTTCTTAAAAAAGAATGATCTCTACATAACATCAAACAAGTTAAATACACATATATTTCTAAATGAAGCCGTCTATTCAAGAGTTCTTTTTGTTGTTAGGTACTTTTTTTTTCATTGGTATTTCTAAAGAAAACGCCGCCACCGAAACTCCGATTTGTTTATTCTATACATAAACCCTTTTTCTCTCTATATATTTATTTTTCTGTTTAAATTTCTAGTCGTTACCTTTGATCACAGTAATATACATAATTAAGTGATTTATGACTATGATGAGTGAATACGTCCTCCGAAAGTTGCATTTACAATCAAGAAATTTAAAAATTCTGGATTGCTGGTGTCCCGATTTTTCCTGTGAGAAGTGTACATACCAGACAGCAAGCGCGAATGTAATTAGAATGTATGTCTAATGTAAGGCGAACGTAATGGGAATGGGTCTAAGTTTAACTATGCTCAAATACCGAAGAACTTCTATAGCAATCCCATCATCAACCGACAAAAGCAATGCTTACATTGTATCATAGCATAATAACATATGTACAGTGCCCTTCAAACCTAATGTCTCCCCCATGTAACAACCAAATATCAATACTATTTTCCGCATAGCAAGGTTAAGTACTTCGGCTCAGCTCGTATTCACAGGTAGAAAAAGAGCAAATAGAGTTGAGTCATTGTTGAGCAGAACGTAATTATATATTTTTTTTAAGATATTTAAAGGATAAAGGAATTTTACCAATGAAACATTTGCATATATTAATTTGTTGGCTGTTATCGCAAGTTCACTAAAACCCAGGTGTTTCTATTCCTTTAAAATTTGTATTTGTCTTGGTATTGCTTTTATTGTATACATTTATTTCTCATTTATATTGTTTATATGTTGCTAATACTATTATATCGATACGGGCAAGGCATAGTATTTGTGAATCGTTTTTATAAAATTACCACGCAATACAATTCAATACAACTTAATAGTAGAACGACAAATAAAAGCATGGGGGCTATTGAAAATGTATAGAACTGCTAATAATTAATACCATCGCATTAAAACTAGTACAATATTTAACAGGTTAACTTTCAGAAATGAAAAAGAAGGATAAAAGTGAAACAATGATAAAGTAAATAATAATAAGAATGGATAAGGGAAGGCATCGGATTAGTGATCTGTGAACAAGTCCCTAAAGAGCAAAATATGATTTTGTTTCATACGATAACTTATTATTAATTATAGGTATAAGATAATTCTAATTATGTAGGATTTGGTTCACAGAAATGTAAAATACAATCACAAAATAGAGAAAAAACCGAAACTGAGGTCAAAATTTCAAGAGTTAATAAACCGCAGTTGGACTTCCTCATTATGAAGCAAACAATTTTTTGCCGCAATTCAAATGCACCGATCTAATGCACATCCTGTGTAATTGGGGTTACTTTTGTGAATACTCTGTAATAAAAGCACATTCCTACTTGGAGTTACACTACTACAAAAATTGGGTTGATATTTAATACGAACTTTAAATTATTTCAAACGCTGGAATGTTATGATGTTCGAGAAGTGTCATTTTATTATTCAAATTTTACCTGTCTAATAGAAAGCCAACGCTGTATTTCCATTCTCACCAAAACCTATATTACATTCTAAGTATCCATTGAACGCTATATATGTAAAGGTTAGAAAAGAGTAAAAAACTCGCTCTTTCGTTCATTTAATATTTACTATATGAAAACCGAAACTAGTAATTATATAGTAAATATTAAATGAACGAAAGAACAATTTTTTTTTACTCTTTTCTAACCTTTACAAAACCTATATGTTCGTAGGTAATTGCTAATGGAGGTGACCCCCATTACAGTATCTTACAGCCTGTCTTATTTGTCGTTTATTTCAATGATATCTGTCAAGCATGTCTTCCACGATTCTCGGTGATAACTATTAATTAGGCAGATGACACTTTCATACCGATTGTGAAAAATGACAAACTTTCTATCATATCAAGACAATGTGATGTTGTTTAGTAGTAAACAAGGCGGCTTTCCGACACGCTTACTGCTTACAGCTCTAGGTACTACTACAAAAATGGTTGGGCATCAATAATAACAACTGCCAATAAAGGGCAACTGTTGGAATTTTTACTCAGTACTAAGCTGTTTAAAAAAGATTTAAATTAAATATCAAAACGCTACAATTAACTATTTGTTTTTTTTTTTGGTAAACCATACTCCAAATAAGACAAAACTCGCTTTATAGCTTTATTGTAAGATCAAATTAGAAAAGCGAAAATTAAGAGTTATGGTGCAACTCAAATATACCAATTAATTCAAAAAATTTTGCATTTACATTTATGAACCTTTAATTTTACTTTTCAAAGACAAACATCTAATTCTAAATGAATTCTTTAGAACATGTATGTATGATACCAGACATAATTAAAAAATATCGCTACCCTAAACATAAAATGATTCTGTAACGAATAAATGCTTAATAGTTTTTATTCCACTCTTCAATTGCAACATTCAGCAATTCATGCCTCAAATGTTCATCTTACATTTATTTTGTTTTATATATACACTTATCTTTCTTATTTTGATACCTCCACACTTCTTAATTTTCTTAATTTCAAGTCAGCAGCAATGTTTTCCGTGATTTAATTCATTCATTTTACTGATTGTTCGCGAACATGCCTCCACATCCTAATTACAGTAGAGTTCTCGTCTACACCACAACAAATAGTTATTTTGTTGCCAGGTTGGAAACGGACGGTGTGCACAGTTGTTATGCTCGTTGTAATGGTAAACAAACGTTCAGATCGCTTACATTCACTTTAAATTATAATTACTTTCGCGCTCGCCATTTGATATGTACGAGCCGTAAGAACAAGAGAAAACCATGCAGATATTAGTAGTTGCAAGCTTGTACTTTTGACTAAATTAGAAAAGCTATATCAAAAAATTTTGAATAAACATACGGAGGCTATTTACTTGTAAGTGGTGCTTGAATTTGACGATTTTTTTTATTTCGGTAACATTAAGGGACAATTAGAATCAAAAATTCCCACGGCAACTATCAGTATTATACTGCACTGGTTGAAACCTTCTTGGGATTATACAGCGTGTTCTTTAAATGATGTTACAAATATTGAAAGTTAACGTAGATTATTACTATTATTTTTAGATTATACAGTTTGGTGGTCACAGGTACGTATCTCGACTAAAAATACCGTATGCGTGCATTTACAAACATTCTGTTACGATATTCACAAAAAAAATTGAAAGCTGATAATGATGTTCAGACTCTTATAAGAAATAGCAAGGTTGATGTCCAGCATGGAGCTTGGGTACGCTGGTAAATTAAAAAAACTTTGAGAATGAATGAAAAACTAAACTAAAACGTTATTTGCTCCTTGGCGGAGGAGCCGGTCCGATTAAAATTATTATAGAAATTTGATGTAAAAACGTTCAATTTCCAATGTAATTTATTATTTATATGTTTCGATTAGAAAATCATCATCAGGTGAGCTAAATATAAGACGAAACGTTAATAATAATAATTGACTAAAATATTAAATTAAAAATACAAAAGTGAAGATGCCTTTTTAGAATATAAATGATGCGTCATTACAATATATAAACAAACGTTGTAACGAAAACTCTATTAATTAAAAATTAAAATAATAGGACGATAATACATAACGCCGGCAGTACGGCTGAGAAGGAAGGGTGCATCATTGCCAATCTTGAAAGTCAAGCAGCAATATGCGGTGCCGGTTGTTGGTTGGGTCACCATTCGGACAACACTTCTCAGTGGCTCGGTGTGTTCCGGCACTCTAGCCAAGGGCCTTCAAGGCCTGTAGTGCTGAGGTATAATACATAACGCGATAATACATATTATCGTGTAATATTGATGACAGAAAGAAAAATAAACAACAAACCCTGTGAATGCTTTGGAAAAATTGTTTGTATATGACAATTTTTGTGGAATATATTTTATACGCAGTACTTGAAACATTTTGTTTGTGTATTGTATTTGTGGATGAATTTGTATGTGTGAGAATATTTATTGATATGGATAAATTTTAAAAGTACGATTTATATAACTTGAATATGAAATCGAAATTATGAAACTAAAATACAAAATATATAAATAGTGAAAACAATAAATTTTAACCTAATATTATAATATCAATTATAGTTACTATTTAAAAATGTGAAATGTGGCTTGTCATTATGTTCCAATTGTTCATTTAAAATTAAAATACTATTACCTCTTCTGTATGTTTCGAGCAATTTCAGTTTGTGACTTTTGTCACATTTATATAGTAATTTTATGTTTCTATTGTGTGTACCTATATGTCCCTAAAAATAATGAAAGGCCGCAAATTTTTGTATAATATGGGGTAGTGAGAATTATAAGTTATAATATTGTTAGTTGCGGTTGGTTTTCTGTATTTTCACTATTTAAATAGACTTAATAGTATCCAATTAAACCCAGAGGAATACAATAAAGAATTACACATAATAAAACAATTTACATATACAAAAGGTTACCCATCACATATCTTCGAAAAATTAATTGGAAAAGATAAAAAGAAATAAATTAATAATAAAGACAACATAACTTATAGGCCCTTTACTTGCAATAATATATCTAACAAAGTTTTAAATTTAATAAATATTACCCATTTTTAAACCAAAATATAAATGAAATCACATACTTCAAGCTAACAATACAGACATTTTATAGCGGTGTTTATAGCATACATGTGACAACTGTAGTGCATTATATATAGGAACACTGGTAGAAAACTAGAAATACGAATTAACGAACGTAGAAAACAAATAAAATCTACATTCTATCAACATTTGATAACTATAGGATACACAAGTACAAACAATAAAAACATATAATTACTATATAAATGTGCAAAAGCCACAAATTGAAATTGCTCGAAGCATACGAGATTAAAAGGTACAGGAGAGATAACTAAATTGATCAACTTTCGTCTGCACGCCAGATCAGTACTAAGTTTCATATAGTGTAGCATTAACATTTAATACAAGTATACAAAACAGTGTCGGGAAAGAGCAAAATTATTTATTTATTTAACTATAAATATTATATATAAACTCCTTACTTTATTAAAGTAATAGAAATAGGATTACTGAAAATTGTAGCATTAAGTGTTTCAAGATTTTTTCACTAAACCACGTTCGTCGCGATAATAAACATGCTCATATTTTGAAAAAGATAACATCTGCGGATATAACACACGTATAATTAAAATCTTTTAGATAACTTATCAGATGCGCCACCACCAATGTGCAGTCCGATTTGAGCCAGCATAATAACTGTTTATCGCACAGTGTACAAACTATTTTGGATTTATACCACAATGTAAATTCTGGAATTCACCGATATGCTTTTCTACATTATGAAACAATGGTCGTTTTCTGGGATTTTCTACGCCCGATATTGTAGTACATTTACGATGCGTAAAACGTTAACCGAGAATTGTACTATCAAGACTCGACTAACACTGATATTAGACACACGAATCGGAGGGAGTGATTTTACTGCCTTGATAATGATATACTGTGGCTAAACGTTCTGCATATCGCGAGGCGAGTGTGGCCCGTGTAAGCAGATACGTCTGACCACTCAAGAGATAACAGTATATTAATTTTAAATGAGCAATTATAATATAATAGCAAGCCCCTTTTCACATTTTTAAATAGTAACACATCTTTCTCAAGTACTTTTATTTTATGCCAAAATATAGGTATTTTATCCACTTTAGGATATTTTCAGTGAAAAATTGCGCAATTTAAAGTACCATATTGAAAATAGAAACAAAAGGTACTCAAAGACTAATTAAGATGAACTATCAATATAACAACACAAGTGATATATTGATTTTGTTTGATGTTATCTTATAGTTACATTATACGAACTCTTTACTTTAAAACTACCTTTATTACCTTTATTATGTTTTCGTGTAACAACTACATAAACATGTGTTTAGTTTTCCTAGGATTATATTATTTGTAAGAGCATCAAGTATGGGTATAGTAGCGAAGTAGAAACGAATCCGTTTCCTTTGCGATTTAGGGTAATGCTATTTCACGAAAGCGTAGGTGAAATAGTCTGAAAAAGTGTGGGGGTCTTTGTTTCTTTTATTCACTAAATGCGGAATATACTCCCCGAAGTCAAAGATACAGAGGGCCGTGTTATACGGAACACAAGGGAAATTATTTTAAGGGAACGAAGTGACCTCGGCGATGATTCTAGCGTTCTTGCCCGAAGTTGGAGAGTTTCATTACCACCTCGGTTTCCCAAGAGCTTAAGTAATTGAACCTTATGGATCTGTCCACCGTTTATTCTCCACCTAACAATACAATTATCTTATCCCCCGGCAGGATGTATATTTCATGAAGTGTTTATCTTTAACCTAGTGTATGGGCAATAATTTAAGTAGTTTAAAAGATAAAGGAGTTTATTCTAACATTTTCATAGCTAATTGAGAAAGTGCAACCTCTTTTTTTTTGTTACCTCAGACGATTTTTAAATATAAATCTACGATTTTCTATTGTATTGTATTCTTGAAACTACATTATTTTGGATAATGGTTTCTCACATCATTCAAATGATCTACCATAACATTGAAATACGCCGAACGAACCGAATTTCTAAGAAACGCTTATCTTGTTTGCCCAAAATGGATTCCATATAGAAGCCAGATTGAAAGAAATCCTTCACATTAGTTCTTTCCTATTTCTGTTTCTGCCATTTTCACACACATGTAAATCTACTTTCTATTCGTACCATACCATCACGTATCATACGGGCATATGGAAAATAGTACTATTAATCATTCCGCGAAACGGCGTCTGCAAATGTAAGTGCATTACTTTACGTAGAGGTCAGCGTTAGAACTAGATGAAAGATGGGTGGGACTGGATATACGTAACGATTTTACTTACGAAAATTTTGACCTATCTTTGTGGTTACTTACGTATTCCATTTTATTTTAGAACGATGATCCAAACATGAGATGTTTTCGTATCAAAAATGGATGTGCTTTGCGTATACATGGGTATTGCTCAACTTCGTCTAGGCTTAGAAAATTCAAGCACAATTTCCTGTTTGCCAATATTTTATGAGTTTTAGCTGTGAAATAAAATATTTTCCAATCTAAGAAGCAACCTCATGTCCACAAAACCGAGCGATGGAAGCTGCTTTCAACTAGTCATAATTTTTTGATAACTTATTTTTCAATAACATAACCTTAATACAACTAAAATATAATCAATTATACTACGTGTATTGCTAGCTGGTTAAATTTAAACGTTAATTGTTTTCTTCAAAGTAATTCAGACCTTATTTTATTGAAGAAGCAATACATGAAAACTATATATAAGGCTCTGACTTGGGAAAGATTATACTCACCTATCTATTGAGAGAACGTCAGTTTCCAAATGTGAAAACTCATTTAACACCAAACAGTAAGACACGCAAATGTATGTTTAATCTGCGTAGAAAACAAAATCAATATTATTGTGTAATTAGATATTAACCGCCAATAATGTAGATAATTGTAGTTGTACATAACATGCTATATTACCATATCAGTATAAATGTGTATTTTGCCAATGCCGTTTGATAAATAAAAAATTAAAACAATATCTACATTTTATATTGGATACTGTCATTAAACAAGTTCATGTTGTCTGACATTTAAAACACATAGTTAAATATTAACTATACAACTAATTATTCCAATTAAATAAAAAAATCAAAGCATACACAAAAGATACAAGTTATGAATAATTTCCCAAATATATGTTTACAACGAGGGAACGACTCAAAATTAATAATTATTATTTTGTAATAATAATTACATTATCGTCTTTGTTTATTGTATGTTACAAATGCTGACCAGCGGATCTCACGTTACTCTCAAGAAGGGCGTTTGAAGTTCAGATAAATAACGCCTGCGATCATACTTGCGAGCTTAAAAATTCGAGAACAAGAAGCAAAAGCTTTTCTCGAGAGGTGTTTTGTTTTTGTGCTAAAAAAATCGTACAAATTCCCCCTTTTCTTGGTTTAATTTTTTTGTGAGTGTTGTGTAAGTTTTGTGCCCTATAATTTGGATTACGGGAAGAATTAATTACCCACATCGACCGGTAAGATGTTCAAAATTTCTGCTTAAAACTAACCATTGCAAATTCGTAAAAACCGTAACTCGTGCGCTCTCTCTCTCCCTTAATAAATAATTTTGTAAGTAAGAACTACTAGAGTTTAAGTTAAACAACATTATAAAAAGAAACTCAAAAATCATCCAAATAGTTGTTTCGTCATGTCTTTTACTTGTTATTTTATTAAATTTGTAGTTTGCTAGTTTAAATCCTATTGTCATAAAATTTATTCAATATATTAATGTAGAAAGTAGTTACTCTATTATTTCGCCATACTTAATTTTAAAAAAAAAAAAGAAGTTTAACTTGTACTCATAGTAAAGTTTTGAGAGGAAGTTATTTCGCTAGGAGAAAGCCGACTGACCGAGGAAACACTGTTGGAGAGCATCTTTGGCTAGATCTTTTAAAACCAATGGCTACCGAACAAAAAGATTGCTTTCCAGCAGTGACTGGTCGCTCCAAAGAGCAGGTGGGTTATCTGTGAGACGGAATTTGGCTTTGTCTTATTTGAAATTGGGCTAGCCATCCCCAAAAGTTTCCAGATAAGAAAACCCGTTCCGTTACAATATACAAAAATATTTAGGACAAAAGTTCAGTAATAGTACAATGTATAATTAGCAAAGAGTTATAGGTACACTGCGCAATAAATACTTAATACTTACCCCTCAAACATAGGATAACCGTGAACAGCGTCTACAGTATTATAAACTACCCAAACGTTGGTGGAGCTGGCGAGCTGCTAAAAATATCGCTTTCCAATACAAGGGACTGAATAAATTACGGGACATACCAGTCCATAAAGTGTAATGGAAGTTCCTCCGCTGCCCCGCTTGCTTACCTCCTTGCAGCGACGCAATGCTGTGGCTACCCGGGCGATTGCCTTCTCGTTCATTCGAGAATCGATCTCGGGAAAAGGATTGGATTAAGATGCGGTTTTTTTTTATATTTATCCTCTTCACCGTGTTTCACGGACACTGATTTATTCGGATAGGTCACACTCACATATGTTTCTGCATCGGGAAAGTAATTGCGGTCCTGCGGAGAGCTTTTTGTTTATCCCTTTTTCCGGCGTCTTCTTGCTTCCAATGCGGCGCAGTAGTTTATTCGAGGGGAAAGCCTTTTAATTGCATTAGAAAATGAATTACTTTCCTGTGGCCGAAAATAAATATATAATCCTAAAGTAATTAAACTGGTAAATGAATAGATAATGTTGTTTATCCACATTGTCTGGCATATATTTTGGAAGCTGTAATAGAAACCCATCGGTTTAATGAGAAACTAACAAGTTGCTATTAAAAATGCATGATTTACATAGCACAAACACAACACCCAACGTACTTTAACTGTTTAAACCGTATATAATAGACAAGACATAGATCTGTTCCGATTCAATACTTAGTTTTTTTTTCAGAAATAAAACTAAAATTGCACTAGGATCTACACACACAGCATTTGATAAAACAAGAGCAGGAGCGAAAACATTGCTTTTCACGATTAAGCTCCATCTTACTTAAGAGAAAAAAAAATAAAGGGAAAATATGATTTGAACAATGCATTTGCAATGTGAATTTAAAGTGTTAAAAAAAAGATATTAAAGTGTTGCAGGTAACTAAATAAAAATAAATATTAAAGTCATGCACGGGTTATAATTTATTCAACTAGCGGAGTTTAATTTGATCACAAAAAGAGAAAATATTTCGTGCTATGACAATATCCGTATAGCACTGTTATACAAAACTTCTTAAATATGATCCTAAGAATCCTTACATCCAATGAATTCTACTACTTAACCTGCAAAACATCCAAAGACGCAGGGGTAAGAAAAGTACCAGTGATTTGGCAACACCCCCTATGATAAGATAGGAAGATAGTTGTGATTATTTTATTAACAAATTCTTAAATATTTGGATCTAAATTGAAGGTAAATAGCTATGCACATATGTATAACTTTTATTAGTTCAATTTAGGTATGTAATATATGACTGTTTTTTTAATAGAGGTATGTATTTCAATATGGCAAAGGAAATCATTAAAGTTAAACTTTGTATTCAAATATAAAGAGATAAACTAAGGATGGTTCTATAAATTCTAGATATATGCAAATATATGTCCATCCTAGTTAATTGTGTTTGTGCAGTTAGCGTCATTTCGCTTCAAGTATATTTCTTTTCTCTTCTTGAATTTTTCAACATCCTCTGTGAATTCAATTTCAACATTTATTAATGAACACAAGCTTCACTACGGTGAAATAGAAAGCAGTAATATTACATTATATAAAGTTGATACTTCCGTCTCATTCTAACAACTACAGTGGTGTGCTCAGTTTAGCACGTATAAATCGGTAAAGAAAATTCTACCCTAAAGGATCTGAAGGCTCTACGACTTGGGGGTTCATAAATTGGCGCAGGAGTAGGTCGAGTCGATCGGACTGGCGAGGATATCGAGAATTCGCGAAAAACTTTCCGAGAAACGAGAAAATTTGCCGAAATTCCTCATTGTTAAACTATTCGACAGCTTCGTTGTTCCTAATTCCATGTGGTGTCCAATTTAATGGCAAAAACAAACAATTATGTAACAAAAGCAATTAATAAATTACAACAGCATCAATAAAATCAAGCAAAAATCGAGATTCTGTCATGGCGACGATAAGAAAAATAACTATAGATGACTGGGGCAAGAGCTTACAAGTAATTCTCAAGTTTTCCTCCGAGTAAAAAATCTTTCTTCATAGGGGTATACGAGTAGCATTCATTCTTCTGTATTGAGCAATTTGATGTAAAATTGATTAAGAAAGCTTTTCGTTTATTGTTAAAAAGGAAAACGTCATAAACGTGTATAGATTAACAAAAAAAATAAAAGGTTCATTAGGATATAAAGATAAAAATATACATTTCTATCGTTAACCTTCATGCTCCATTTAACCATTTCATTTAATCGCAGAGGTTGAATGAGTTTTGAAGCAAAAAGAAACCAGTTTATTTTTTAGTTCTTTATAAAAAGAAATCTGTATATTATGATAAATTGGGAAATTGTAAGTAGCACAACCTTTTAGTTTTAGTTTTAGTAGTTAGTTATTTTAATATAGTTTCTTAATAAAAGCAAAACTCCTAACAAGTAGTTTTATGTAGACAGAAGTACTTTTGAATTATCATAGAAAAGAATTCCAGGTAGGTGAATACATTGCATTAAATTATATGGGAAAAAAAGTTACATAGATTTTATGATGAAAGGCAGCTGAAAAAATAACAACAGCATATGCTACCACATGTTTTATTCACTTAATCGGAAATAAAAACACATGTATAGTTCTTGAAATTTATAATAAATGAACATATTAAGAGATATGATTTTATGCCTTTGTATCGCGGAATTTAATTCGAGTCGTCCCATTTGTTAGCAGAAGTACAAAATACATCACCTACTCCACACAGATCAAAACTCCAAACTAACCAAACGATCGCAATAACTTAACTCCTAAACCCCAGGAGTCCTTCCACTGGGTTCTGCTCTGAGCCCGTTCTTTACCTTGAATTAAAGTTTTAACAATTTCTTCTGTTCCCTTTAGTTAAATTCGCCTGATGAAATGAAGTCCAGAATCCCCCAAAGATACTTGCTACATTGCTTGTTTAACTTAAGAACTAGAAAATCTGAGAAAGCGGACGGTAATTTACAAAACGATTTATTTAAATCCGAGTTCGCGAGATGAAATATAATTGCCTTAAAAACTTGTTATAATGCAAAAGTAATTTTTACCGGAATTAATGCGAGCAGGTACATCAAAGGTTCTTGTTTACTGAAAAAATTGATGTAATTGAATTTCTTCGAGCAGTTCGTAAGTAAAAATAAAACGGCTATGAATTCGCGCTCTCTTAATTTCTTTTCTCCTTCTTTGACTAGAAAATGTTTCCCTTATTGAAAGCAAAATTCGTCTAAGGGAAAATAATAAAGATAACCTACTTCGAGTTGCTTGCTGCCCATATTTTATTATAAACAAAACACGATTATGCCAAAAGCAACTTTTCAAGTCAAACTTTTTTTGTTCTAAGATTATAAATAAATTTTGCCAATTTGCATTGGATTGATATTAATTTTGGTCTGGTAGCAGTTAAAGTGGGTGCAACAAGCCAGATTCCATGTATTTGCATTATTTGCAAGTTTTTCTATTCGCACATGCTAAAACAACAAACATCGCTATACGACTGAAAGCCCACACAAATTAAATTGTACAGACACAATTTGCTTACCCGCCTGCATTGTGCACTGTGCGTAAAACATACAATTAGTTCGTATTTCTATTTCAAATTGTTGTTACTCAACATTCACAATGGGCGTAATTAATTTACCTTCTCTGGCTGCAACTACATAGCGCCAATTATAACGCAGAAAAACTTAATACTTTCCACATACGTAACAAAACAATGACTGAATCAAACCTACGTACTGCTGTGTACTGATTGAATTTGAAAATGCAAAATGAATAAAAAAAATTAAATTAGCTAGCTCAACGGATAAAATATTAAAAGGGCGCAAAAGAATAATAAACTTCAGGGTTACCCTCGCAAATTGAAACATGAATCTAACCACGACAAGTAAATTGTGGGTGAAGGAAATCTGACTTTCTCAAATACCCCAAAAATTGAAAAGGTTTAATTAAAAAAATAAAAGAACAGAATTAACCCAAAGATGCTAAGTAACAATCAATTTTTATTATCAAAAAAAAGAAGAAAAAAAAACACAAGTCATTATAATTTGCAGAAAAAAAAACCGTGGACAGAGGGTTCTGGCCTAAATCAAAAACTGCAACTGATTCTAAATTACCATAGGATAATGCTATTTCCTATATCAAAGCAAAAGATTAATTTGTTCAGGAAGATAATTCTTATATATCAACTCAATCCACGTGGTTTCAAATTAAAACAAACTAAAATTAGACGTGGACAATTTCTAGTAAAAAACAAGATTGAAAAAACTAAAAGCAAGCACAATGCTTCTATTCACCCAACCCGAGATGATTAATGAAATGAAACAGTAAATGAAAAACGGAGAAATTAAATCTTTGAACTATAATAAAAAAAACTAAACTGAAATATATCTTCCTGCACGTAAAATAATAAATGATCTTACATCTATGATGTGCACACATCAATATAATAACAATTATAATTAAGCGAGTTCCTTGATGGACAGAATAGAATTCAATATAAGTGAAACAAATCTCTATATCAAAAGTATTAACAAAACGGCAGCAAACAAATTAGAAATACATGAACTCACGCTGACAGTCGACCAAAGAACTGAGTTGAACCAATTTCCCCAATCGTTTTTCAAACAACAACAGCTGCGTACAACGCAACCCACAAAATCAGTACGCCAACGGACAAAATATCAAAACATAATAACATAAACTATACCATCGAACGCTAGACATTTAAATGAATGGAATTTAGTTTAAAAAAACCTAACACTAAACTAAACAATTAAACAATTAACTCGTTAACTTAAACCTATATAAAAATAAAATCTACATCTGTGAAAATTCTCTCGAAACATTGACAAATGCTGAACGGAGTAAACATGACAAAATCAATGCAACTTAAAAAAAAAACTCTCGCGAAAACAAGGTGTCCGTCCACAGCAGTACGCAATTCCCTCACGTAAAATTTATATGCGATTTGTGACCACTTTATTTATGAAAAATAAATTATTAAAAATCATCCCAACCCCGTGCTCCACCTAAAAAAGGTACTATACGAGGCTACCTATTCTAAATACTATATGGGTTCCACAACAATAGAAATGTTCCTACGATTTGTGACCGAAAATTTACAGATATTAATATGTTTCTACTTTCCAAATAGTAATTAATATCAAAAAGTATTTTGCGTGCAGAAAACTGTTAGGCACGCTGTAATCATTGTGAATTTAATTGTGTCAGTATATCATGCCATTTTATTTCTTCTTTCTTGGGTGTAAAAACTAGTCTAGCTTTTCAATAAAGTTTTTTTGATAGTCACATAAATTACATCATACATAATATAAAATACATAATTTTATATCTGTGAAAAAAAGTTATATTTTGAGTTTGTTTGCAGAGCGAGTAAGCGCATCGAAAGAGGAGTACTAAAAAGCTCGACCCCATAAATTTTTGGTAGAAATCTGTAGACACGTATTTTAATTTACGATTATAATACGTTCAAAATGAAGTTGCACTCTTAATGATCAATAACAATTATTTCTGGATATATAATTTCTGGAGGCTGTTCAATATTCTCGTAAAAATATTGGAATCAGAACTCTAAATTTTCCGTCCATTAAAATTCTTGCAGGTGGGCCGGCCGTGTTAAATCGAAGGTCAATTAAACCAAAACGAGATTGGAAGCTGACTACAGAACTCAGAGGCCTATAAGATTAAAGTAGACGCTGGATTTATTTTTGCCTTTTAAATTCGCGCCTACGGATAGAATATAGCCGGCCTTACTCTAAAAGGAAACAGAAGTACTGAGACCACATCTCCCAAAACGGTTAAAATGATGGTAGGTCTGCTGACTGGTCATTATAGACTAAATAGGCATACTAAGTGTAACACAAGCATTAGAGGTAGAGTAAGCTGTTTGTAGATTCTGTCAAGGAGAAAAAGAAACAGCAGTTCACGTGCGGTAACCTGGCGAGAACAATGTTTCCAGTGTTGGGCGTGCAGAATTTCACAGCTAACAGCTATATAAAGAAGCTAATTTCAAATATGAAAGGTCTGATTAAGAAGGCAAAATTAGAGAGCGTCTTCTAGCACAAAGACAAACACGATCAAGTTCTGGAAAGGACACGGTGAAACAGGTCTGTATGATCATACAGACCTGTTTCTAATCCTAATCTAACGTTGGTATGATAACTCATTAAGTGAAATGCCTTTTAGAATTGTCCCTATTTTGCAAGTTTAAGGTTTTTGATGCCTAACCCCCGATTTTGTTCATTTCTCTAGTGTATTAAAGAAGTATAAGATTTTATATCCATCATTTTATTCGACCATGGGCCATATCGAACCTGGGATTTGCTAAACTGTCATTTTTTCTATTGAGTAGAAAAAACGAAGTCAGCGGAAACTGTTGTGTATGAAAATGTTCAAATATAAGCAACCTGGTATAATGTAATTCATGTGCGAACAACCTAAACTTGAACATTAAAAAATCCAATCCTCAATATTCAACAGTAATGGTGACTAGAATACTATAATTAGAGATAACCCATTATCTCTTCTTCTGAGACTAGATTCTTGGCTGGGTCCTAGATTCCGAGTTATCCTGAAAGGGTCATATCAAAGTTCTTGCAAATAAACTTTGTTGTCAAAGTTATGCCTTAGAGTTAATAGTTAAAACCATTACTATCGATGTAGCTTTATCATAATATTATGCGGGCGTGTTCTTCATAATAATATATGTATTACCTATTATCATTTTTTGGAAATAGATGGAGATAGTATCTTCAAGCTGCAAAAAAAAGTATATAAGAATCGATATTTGGATTTAATCATAGACACTCGTGTATGAATGTGTTATGTAGAACTACGCAATGTTGATATTGCCATTCTTCCATAGCTTGGAATTTACCGTGTTTGTCACAATGAATTATAATGACTTTTTCAAAGAAAACTGTGCATGAACTCACAACATGAAAAACCATTATAGTAGCACATTAAATTTTATAATCAAATACCAAAAGATATGCAGTACCATCTATGCACTTTTTCAAAATAACTCAAGAACATTTCTCAGCGGTAGGCGACTTTATAGTGTAGAATACTTCTTTGACTACGAAATATTTTCTTTACTCTGCTGTAGGTGTTACTCTTTGTTTATTGTGTACTGTGATGTTTTCTATGCTTAATTTTATTATTTTTTTTTTAATGTGTAAGATACTTTGTGATACAAAGCCGAGTTTACACAATTATATGGAGTGCAAGTGAATAAAGTGTTTTATCCTGTAAATGCTATCTAGATGCTATTTAGAATGAAAAATAGAGTTAGTTATTTATAAGTCTTCTTAGTGTTGTTTGGATATGTTAAGCTGAATTCTTTGAAAAATATTGCAGAAATAATTTGTATTCTTGTCCCTCTCTCACTCTGGGGGAGGGGGGGGAGAAGGGGTAAGTTGGGGGATAGAGTTCGGCACCATTCAGTGAGCCCCCTACATTATAAGAAACCTTATTCAGATCTTTTTTTGATTTGATGCAGTGTTTTAGAGATATTCCGTTGTCTCAAGATAAAAAAACTCACCCAGTATATTTATTTCCATACACTTCATTAATTGTTATTGCTTTATTCTTTTATGGTAGTCATCAATCTATTAAGAGAGTGTTGATATCAGTCAGTACCCTTGAAGTATGTCACTTTTGCCCAAAATTGTTATTGGTACATGCTAGTAAATCCCTTTCAATAAATTAGCGCTTAACAACATCAAAATGCTTTTTGCTTTTAATCAAAAAAGGCAACTTCCACAGAATTTTGCTAAAGTTAAAAGCTTTATCTTAGGTTGTCTGTCTGACGTTTCCTGTTTTACTATAAATCCCAGACTACATCTAGCGTATCGGTTTAATAGCATCTTTGAAGTACGGCCGCCATTTGAGCGGATAAAAGAATCTTCTAGAAAATGAATGCGCAGAAACGATCCACGAGAAAAATATACATCCGCAGTTAATTAGATTTAGAAGTAAATTACCCAAGGAAGGTCGGTTATAACGCAATAACGTCGGATCGTGCTTCCGACCGATGAGACCCGGCGAAATATAAAAGGAAATGACACTCAAATTAGATTCCGATTAATTTCGCCGGTGTACAGGCGGGTCCAAGCTGACAAAGGGATTAGTCCGGATCGCCAGGGCCGGCAGCTAGAAATTCCCCGGAGTCGAGTGACCGCAAGACGTGGTGGGCTTGTTGACTCACTGGTAATAGAGTACGAGATTTGATTACGTCTAAAGTGGAAAGCAAATAGAACGCAGATTTCCGTTGGCTTTTGTCGGATCACAAGAAGGTTCTCTTAGGGTTTCTTTCGATAACGAGTTATTCTGTAATCTGACTTATTTGTTTCAGTGAACATGCCCAACATATTTCCGTATTACTTCAATTTCTGTAGCAATGGATACTTGGGATATTTGTAATTTATTGCCTCAAACAGCGCGTTATTTCTCAACTCACAATTGTACCACTATTTCTTAACACAACTACAGAATTGAAATCAAACAGCTGCCAGAACAGAATTGAAGCATAAGCTCTTCTGTTACTGGCAATTTGAATATTAAATTTACATTGTACCTACTGCATACTGTTGGTGTCATGAAAATCATCGACGAAATTTAAATTTGGCTTGAAATATGTCGATGATGAAACGAAATGAATTTACACAGTAGGTCTGTACTTACTTTATTTATGAATTATTATGTTCCACCTAAAGATACTATACGTGTCTATCTATTCCAAGTACTATATGGATTCCAAAACAATTGAAGTGTTCTTACTCTAACTAAATAACTTCTCTACGAATAATAATAACAAAAATATAATAAATCGATCAGTTATCAGTTATTATGTTTGTGCCCATGAAATGACTACGTATTTTCCAGCATTCGCCAAGGAGTAAAAAAAAACATCAAACAATCTTTTCGATAATGAGTTATTCTGGGAGCCGGACCTGGAAAATAACCCTCAAACCTTGCGACTAATTATTATTAATACCCTTTTGAGTTTGGAAGAGGCAGCCTCTACTTCCTTTCAGTTCCGAGTCTCTAAGTTACTGTTCGGCTCTTCTTAGAACATGAAGCTATCTTCTGTCAGTGGAAGGATGGACCGCTATATTTATATATATTTAGCAATAACTTAATCCCAATCATTCTAATCAGTAGTAGTCCAAGCATCTTCGAAGAGATGGGTGGTGATGATAGGGTTGGACATAAGAAATGCATTTAATTCCGCATCCTGGAATGGAATAATTGCCGAGTTAAAGCGAAGGAACATCTCAGAGTACCTTGGCAACATAGTAGAGGACTATTTCCACAGGTGAAAAATCTTGCTTTCAAGAAGAGTGGCAATGGAAGTGAATGCCGGTGTACCGCATGGTTCGGTATTGGGACCAGCTCTGCGGAATAGCTTATATGATCAAGTGCTTCGCGTGCAACTGATGGACGGAGCCACCACGATTGCATACAACACACGTGACCTTACCTTCAGAGCGAATGAATCCCTAGAGAGAATCGCAGAATGGATGGAGCAAAATGACTTACAGATGGTTTCCGAGAAAACAAAATTCTTAGTCTTCGCAGAGAGATTCCGAAGCTCAATTTGGAGTTACTAAAACGCCTGTGAGATTTATCGTTTGCCTATAAAACTGCATAAAATAGACGACACTTCAATGATGTACCTTTCAGAAATAGAGCAAATGAAGCACTTTTACACCCAGATTGGTCATAAAATTATAAGGTTTGGTGAAAGATTGAACTTGCTTTGTTTATCATGAAATACTTTTGCCTGCCTTTCCTGTGTTAGTCTTTCTATAGATACTTTATTGCAAACAACCCCTGCTAATATTTGAAACAATATCTATGTGGTGTTTAATCCTCGTAGGATAGGACAATATGTGAGTTTAAAATTTATTATTTGAAAATTGTTGAGATAAATATTTGCCTTTAATTATAATGTAATAAAATTTATTTATTTATATGTACATGAAATTCCAAACAGGTGTAATTTTTAATTATCCTGTTTGTCATTAGAACCAGTACTGTGGACCAGATTCCACATAGCAATTATTAACTATACACATGTCGTTAGCCGTACCCAGCTAAAATTATAGCAGTAAATTATCAAGCGGGGCATAATTAGTACGGCGTTCAGCTCACAGAGCTCGGCGCCTAGGTTGTGTGGCCTCCAGAGAAACATTGGCCCGTTTTAATAAGTTGGCATTAAATCAGGCAGTAATTAGCAGTCTACAGTGCAATTAATAACGTGTTGCATTGATGGATGGTATTGACCGCTTGCTATTCAATTAGTTGGCTATTGTTGTGTATAATTATTGTAAAGAATAATCCAAGCATAATTGATATTTTTTTTTCTGTTTCAGGGATTATTACTATGACAGGTAAGTTTTCAAATTAATTCTTATGTAAATCATACTGCCCTTTGCAAACCATTTAATAGTAATCTATGGACTGGTTGTACAACTAGATGATTAATAACTAAGTATTTTTGTTGTTAAGGTTCAACTTTTAATAATCTGCTTTGAGTAGTCAAGACTCAAAAAAGTAAGTTGTGTTTATTCTGCTACTCAAAAATAAACTTCTTTACCAAGTTATTTTTTATTTAACAATGAAACAATAACATTAATATGAGATTGACAAAAGTATTAACTCTATTCCAGTCAAATTTATTACTAATAGTAAGTATTCTTCTAATACAACATATTTCGAGCGTTTTGTCATCGTCAGGTATTGAAAAGGTCAAGAGAAAATATAAGGATAAGCCAAAGGATTAAATTTGTAGCTAAGAATTCCTGATCTACGCTACATATTTCCTTTATATGGCATATATATGGAAAATGCCCTTAAGGCATTCGGATAACGCAATAGCATTTAATAATTGGCAATCAAACAATATTTATAATAAATTTGAATAAACTTTGAACTTACCGTATTTTTTAACTTTATATTGTGCACCCCATTCACAAGGAAAAAAATAAATGAATAGTAATATTAAGCAGCCTTGTCCCGGTCTCTTTTAAAACCATGGCGGCAGATTTACCAAATAAAACATCAGCCATATTGAAGAAGGAATAAAGCTTTGTAAATTTCTCATCCTTAATAAATTCGAAATAAATGAAATTAATGGTATATCTTTCGTATACATATACTACCTATATCAAAAAGTTGCTTACATTTCAGTAACTTGAGGCGCAATAGCTTTGGTTTTACCGTACAATAGAAAAAAAGAAGTTTTGCCAATCGATAAAACACCTTCCATCCTTTAGCGAAGAGATCTGAAATATTATATTTTTTGGTACCTTATAGAAATGAACAAACTGGAGTGTCTGGAACCAGTTTTATGTTAGCTTAATTTTTTTAAGGACCATCCAAGTATAAAGTATGTGTCACGACAAACTTCCATGAAAAGTATGCGAAGAGGTAAATAAACATGAGATTTAGTGAAATGTATATTAAGTCAATGGGTGTAGGTTGTAATGTATACAGGGTGATTGGCACATAACCCTACGTATTAAAGAACATCGTAATAATGCTCATTTACAATAGATTTAGCCAAATTTGCCTTATACATAAGTCAATAGTTTTCGAGATATTATTTTTTTTTCAAAATTCACCCATTACTCGTACTCGTATTTCAAATTAAGGGAAACGGTAAATTATTATATATTATAACAATTAATAATACATTATTTACAAACTACCCTCGAAAGTAACCCCTCTTTTTCTAATGCATAAGCGAGCCCATTTTCGAATCTCCGTTCTTGTAATTCTACCATTAATATTATTCCGCAAGGTTATTGCTGCATCGATAACTATATTTATTAATTCTGGGCGAGTATTTACCGTGGTAGGATAAATTAATAACCCTGGGAAACAAATTTTCGAAAAGTTCATGCTTCCAAGCTGAAAATAGTCATTTCTTAATGAATTCAATGTGCTGAACACGAAAATGGACTAAGAAAAAGCTGAATTGGGCTACGGGTTTTCTGTAAAATGTACGCATATTTCAGAAAAAAGTGTACTTATGTCAATATTATAATACATGGTAAGAAAACTTAGTCTGCTTTGGCTTTCGACTTCTTTTGGCCTGCGTTTGTAGTGGACTTGTGGAGCATCTCTACTGATTGTCCAATAATAGTCAGCTAGCATTGACGTAGACCATTTGCCTTGGTACCGTTGCTCCATGGTGGCAATGTCCTGATGAAAGCGTTCGCCGTGCTCATCGCTGACCTGCCCGCAGTTATCAGGAAAAGAAATCTAAGTGGGAATCAAGAAAGTGGATCTTTAAGGACCATATTGCAGCCGAATTCATGAAACAAAGCCAACATATCCTCAAACCAGACACTTGTAATTTTCTGCCTTGTCATTCCCCAGGAAGTTGCTGCCACTTGATAGAATGCATCCCAAACCTGTTTTTCTTTACCTTGAAGAAGTTCTCAAACTTGGGGTCTCGGAAGAGCTGTCTAATTTGAGGCCCCACAAGATGCCCTCTTTAATTTTGGCTTCACTGAGTCGAGGGAATTTTTCATTGCAGGTACTTGAATGCTGGTCCATTCTTATCCATGGCTTTACCAAGTTTTTGACAAGACCGAGCTTGATGTGTAAAGGAGGAATGATGATTTGTGTGGCTGTGCCAATGGTGGGTGCTGTACATTTGTTTTCTCCAGGCTTAAAAAATGCTCTCGGATGCAGTCTTTCTTGATGTAGTGCAAATCGATTGCTCTGCTGTCCCCAGACAAAGAAAACAGCAGTACTTTGTATATCCTGCTGCAAACCCATCAACAGAGATACTACCTTCAGGTCAGAACATATCTACCAGCCATACTTGCTGTAGTTAATCGTCTCCAGTAGCTGCTTTAGATTGCCGTAAGTCTCCTTCATGTAGACCGCATGTGCAATAGGTATGGATGGAAGCTGGTTCCCATTATTCAACAAAACCTTTAGCTCAGTTTTGAAGCGTCTATAAACAGCCGCCATTCGTGGGGATCATGTGCAATACCGAGAGCTTGTAGTAGACCATCAATATCGCAGCAGAAACAAGGGCTTTCTTTTCTTAAAGAAAGATTCGAAGAGCTGATGGCGAGTGCGAAATGAAGTCACTCGGACATTCTGTTCCAGAAGATTTCCACTGTCGAAGTCTTGGGGCCAGTATCTCGCTTTGCTTTTCGACAGATCCAAATCGCGACCAGATCGTTCATTTCATCCTGGTAATTTTATGTGGTGCAGATGTTTCGTCAAAGCACGAAAAGTTATCATCCTTACTGCCACGTTGAGGAGAACTCGCCGACGCATGGCCATCCTCATCGTCTGAACTGATAGAAAAATTTGTAGGAGGTTCTGGAATTGGCGTCCTTCGCCATGAGAGACAGGTCGCAGAGCAGATGGTATGTTAGGGTATTCAACTGTCCATTTCTTCTTCTTGGTGATGCCTCCAGAAGCTGGTGGTACCATACAGAAATAACAGTCGTCAACGTGATTGGTGGGCTCCCTCCAAATCATGGGCACAGCAAATGGCATTGCCTTTCTTTTGCCATTAAGCCACTGTGAAAAATTTACGGCACAAGTGCGGCAGCATACGTGTGGGGCCCAGTCTTTGTCCTGGTCGCCTATCTTGCAACCAAAAACAAATGATACGCTTTCTTAACTGTTGCACTGATGTTCTTTTTTCTGTGCAGCAAATGTCACTTCTCCGCAAATATAACAGAAGTTATTTGCACTATTAACACAGTTACGAGGCATTGCTACTGTTTAGTTACTTTACACTATAGCAATCACTTGTGTATGCTAGAGCTTCGAAAAATATGCGCGAATGAACGGACATTGCACGAGTTAATTACCACGTCGGCCATTTATAAATAAACTATAATTAGCTATTGCTTGATATTGCGCAATCAATTTCGCAACCACTCTCAATGGAAACTTACAGCAAATGCTGCATTAACTTCTTTGCAGGAGGGGGTGTGCAATATGACGCAAAATTTCGTAATTTCTCACTAAATTGCATTACATTATGCAATAGCATCATACAATGGCAAAACGCCATATCTCTGGAACGTGAGCCAATCAACTTTTTTCAATGTGATATTCGTGTTCGCACGTTGAATTCATTCGGGATTGGGTATTTCACCTAAGAGCAATTTCACTGTTGACCAGTGTAATAAATAAATAAATAATGGTTCGGATTTTCGTTTGACCATGATGTAAACTGTGGAAATTTATTATACACTCTCTACTCAAATTTAGAATCACCAGTCCAGAATAGAATATCCTAAGCAATGTCTATCTTGTCTATCAGCATTTAAAATAAACCGACACAAAATTGAGCCCGTCGCTCAGGATCACCTTCGTGTAGTCCTTGAACTGGGATATAATGGTATGGATGTAGGCCCATTGTAGGCACAGTTCTCCAAATCTTCCACTGTGACCCACCCATATCAACAGCTAATCTCCTGGTACTAAGCGCTGGGTCTTCTTCGACTCTCTGCAAAATTTCTTCCGTAATATCGAGACTAAATCCAGGAGGTCCTGCATGTTCAGCTTTTTTCAAGGTGCCTCTCTCAGCCTGACGTCGATATGTTGCACTAAATATACTTACACCAGGAACACGTCTATTAAGATAACGACGCTCATATTAAATTCAGCTTCCTGATATCCGCACATTCGGCGGTTTGTAAACGTTGCCATCTTACATGGAAAAGATATTGTACATCAAACAACATAGAAATATCGTTAATAGCAGAAAAGTCACAAACTGTCACTGTCACAAAATACAAGTTTCGCTGCAATATTCAAGTGTCATGCCTGTGCCTAATTTTAATACAATTAGTATTTCAAATTTATTTTTACAAGTGGGAGTTTAACTTCTCCATTTGTATTTTCTTTGAAGTATTTGACATAATGTTTCATATATAATGGGTTTTAATGTATCTTTTAGGTAAGAAAACTGAGAAATTGAAATAAAGATTTATTGTTTTTATTTTTATTTGAAATATGAGCGCGAGTAAGTGGTGGATTTTGAAGAAAATACAAAAATTGAATATCTCGAAAACTATTGACATTTGCATAAGGCGAATTTAGCTAAATCCATTGTAAATGAGCTCCACTACCATGCTCTTTAATAGTAGGTTTACGTACCAGTCACCCTGTATAAGTGTGGAGAGTGATATGAGACTGCCACTTAAGAGGTCTATTATGCCTCCTATTCACGCTGTTTTACAGCTGACTTTCGAATCATTTACCTTTTAGAAAGAGCAGGGTACAAGGACGCTCCAGGTTAGGTAAATCTCCCTCTTGGATTTGACATGCTCTCAGGTGCAGCGCTCTTGAGTTGCACAGTGCTATGCAATTTGATAGGAAATGGATGGGTGTTTCATCCTGTTCCCCACAAAATGTACATCCAGGTTCCTTTGCTAATCTAGCCCTACTCATATGCCTGCTTAGTTTACAACGACTTGAAGATATTCTTGTTAATATGCGAATATTGTTCATACTTAGGTTGATGCATTCTGTAAACCCCTTCTGGTCATAGGTTCCCAGAGTTGGGTGTAGGTTAGTTTAGCTAAAATGTTCTTACTCAAGTTTGATGCCGAAGTAAACAATATATTGAACCGAATTAAGCAGTGCTACTCCTTAAAATAAATCTATTCCCTCTTAGTATGCACTTTAAAAAAAATAATAAACAAACTTGTCTTGAAAATGGTTTTCTCCAGAGTGAGTTGAGATTATAGAAGAAGTAAGTAAGAATAATAATTCTTACTACTTGACGTTGACGAAGATTTTATTTAAATTATTAATAATATTTATAATTATGACATATTTAATTTTAATCTGTGGCTTAATGTAGTTTATTCTTGTCATTGTGAGGATGGCTCTGAGGATGATCTCTTGAGGCCGAAACATTTTAAACATATTAAAGTAATTGATTAAAAATTTTTAATTGGTATTCACCATTTTCTTGAAAAAAATAAAGTTTATTGACTCAAGAATTATAATAAAATGATACATAGTAGAGATATCGTATTGCAGTGAACTCGTTTAGAATACCCAGTAGAAAGTTCAGCGCTGTTGTACGAATCCTGGTAATTTTAGATGCACCACACCAGCCGTACAATTCAGAAAATAAAATATTGAACGTGAAATGCAAACCCATGTTTGAAAAATTGCACTATCCGGGAAAACAGGTTTGCATTACCAACATCGTGAAAGGCAGTTCAATTTAAAAATCATATTGAAACGAAAGGTATTGATTATTCTTTTCATGCAACGGGCGTAAAATTACACCAGTAAAGGATAAAGTTATCATTTTAAAAGCTATATTCTACGGACGACTGCGGGGTTGTAGTATTACTGAAACAGGCGATAATGCCTTTTTCCTTCGCGGATCGAAAACGGTTCTAGTAAACCAGACGTAACGGTAAGGGGTGTAACAGAATGATAGAAAATGAAATGCGAACAATGACTTCGTGATTCCTGGGCGTCTACATTTCTTTTTCTTCACCAAATTCCGGATAAAATGCATGCAACCGACGTAAATAAAAGATCGTGATTATTCACGCGTCGCATCGGTAGGGAGCGCGAATTGTTCGGTCCGTATAGCATAGCAGGGTGGGGGGAATGCTGAAGGGAAAAGATTACACGGCAGGCTTTTAAAAGAGACTCCCGTACAAGTCGAGCGGCATCAGCTCTGCGTTGAACTCGTTTTCGTTCGAACCCGACACAAATCTATATGCACATTTGTGTACTTCGTCGTCTATCTATACAGTGTATTCGTTGTTTACGATTCAGGTGGGAGCACGAGATAGACTAGCGTGCGCGTTATCGGATATTATATCAGCATAAAGGTACTTCAACTGGAAACCTTCAGAACCTTTTGCATTTGTCTCGATATTCACACAATCCAGTCTTGTCAAGGCTCTGAATGCAAGAACCACAGCACATATAGTAAATATGTTATCTACGCATAGAAAGACCTTTAATGCTTATTATTTGATTTTAATTTCAAGTATATCAACTGTCATGGATTGATCATTTGTTATTATTTAAGTGTAAAGTTACTAGTTTTACTTTTATGTATTTTAAAAATAATAAGGATATAGAATGTAGCAGTAGACAGCTAGACGATGTCCAGATGATGTAGGAAATTCTGCATTTGGCAAGTCCTTCAAGGTATTTTCCTTCAGAACCTTCCCTTCAAGAAGTAGAGGTGATCAGTAGTGATACACCTACACATCGAAATTGAATATTAGAACTTGATTAGTATAGTTTACAACAGATATTGACAGATCAAAGTTGGATCCAAGTTCAGTTCGAATGAACATTTTTTTACAGTGTAATTCATTTAAATTTAGTCTAATAAGGTTTTTATATGTGTTTGCAATCCAAGTGCATTGATATGTCAACAGAAAGACAGGGAAAATTGCCGGAATTCGGTTTCGTCGAAATTTGGCGTGCACGCAAGGTTGCATATTTTTGGTACAGTAATTAATTCTAAGATTGTAAATTTGACATAGTAAGAAGTATTACAAAAATATAAATGTATTTTTCTCATGATCTAGAGACCTCTACCTTTATCTTATAATGGATGTAAGGTGATTCCAGAATTTTGCATATTATTTATTAATTTTTGTGTAAACATCCATAGTTCCATTTGATCACATGGGCATTCTCACGTATTAAATATATTATATTCCCTTCACTTCGATGAAATTAACGGACTTTCTAAGGCAGTTTGCTTCCCTGTCGAAAGACAATCGCTATCGAAGTCTGTTAGAGAATTCCTATTCAAAAGGATTCACTAGCCAACCTCCGTGAGAGACGGACGTGTCTCGATTAATTTTGTAAAATTTAACGGTTATTTTGATAAAATCCAAATCCCAACCTAAAAATGTTCATTGTTAAACAGAGTTTATCACTTTAATTTTATCCAAATTTACCTGTAACTTTTGGGTAACTTTCACGATTTTCCCGAGATATATGTTCATGTTCCGAGCCATTCTCCGTGATCAGAAGTACGAAGAGGCCCCATTTTCGATGCCGAACGAATCGCCCCAATGGTATTCATCCCCTCCAAAGCTACTCAGTATTACAAATATACTAAATAACGTAATTATTTTAATCCTAATCTAAATCTTATTATACTTATAAGAAATTTCATTTTAGTACGTTCGGCAAATTTTGGGGTTAGGTATTTTGTATAATCGCTGAACAGTTTGCGACCACTGGTGGAAAAACTATTATAAGGTGGTACTGCTATGTTAATAGCAAATATGTAATTTACGCCGAACCGAAATCCAGTAATTTTAACCAATTCAATGATTCCTCGTCTCTTAGCCATAAGAATAACTCAGAACTTCAGAAACGCGGAGAATTTAGAAATTTAATTTTAAACATATTTATGTTTCTGTGATGAATTTATATTGCAAAAAGTGGAATTACTGACAAAAACGTTTTTGCTATTTCATAAGCTCAAAACTCATTTAACTTACTTGAGATTTATTATATCCTTATTTATGTTGTTTTTACACGGTTTTACATTTCGAACCTTTCGTTAAATAAAACCACAGTTGTTTGCACTTGTATGTTTTCTTTATCGTACAAAATTGATCATAACTAATGTACTAAATTCTCATGCACTTTATTGAACAAAAACTAACCATTTTATCGGAGTAGAGGAAATACTGGCAACACACCACCACGAGGCCTACTGTCCTTCTGAAGAAATATAAGGGGGGCCTGTTTCAATTGCAAATTCTCACCCTGCGTGCCATCTGGCAGTTGAGACACATGATTAAGAGGTAATAAATATAGATGACACTAGGATGTTTAAAATTTGATATTAAATAATTTAATTAAAGTGCTATATTTAAAATTATTTTTTTTTTATACCGAGCTCTATGCTACTCTGTAGCGTTACACAACTTTCGTACGATAATTTTTTAAACATATTACTAGAATATGTATAGCAATTAATTATTCAAGAAAAACCCTTCTAAGACAACACCCTGCAAACAAGAGCCACATTGAGTATTAACACAATCTTGGAACTACTAACGATATGTCTAGAAACAACGTACTTCCAGGTAGGGGACCAATTCTATAAACAATAGTTTGGGACGCGAATGGGCTCACTTTTTACCCCAATTCTTATCAACATATACATGGAACAATTTGAATTGTATAATCAATTTCAATATACAGCTATACGAACACACCATCTCAAGCCAAGGTTGTGGCTAAAGATAAATCGGTCACATGGTATAAATACTCTAGAAGAATATCTTACACATATCAACAACGCAGAACCTTCAATCATGGAAAAAGAGAATGTCATTCCATTCTTATGTTCTAGACCAGAAAATGAGGGATGAAAACATAAAAACTAGTGTGTACAAAAAACCAACCACGCAGGGCAGTATTTACATTAACTCAGCTGCGACATACCAAAATTGGAGTCGCAAGATGACTATATGATAGAGCAAAAGTCATGCTCCGATTCAACTGACACAAATAAAAAAATTCAAACTATCACCGACACGATCAGGATGAATGTATAGTTGTATACCCAAAAGATATGTTGTCCAAAGCAGTATGTCTGAGGACAATATTAGTTCTGAGGGCCTTTAAGGCTCATGACTTAAATTGTTTTATCACTATGCTTCTTCCTCAATTTTCTTCACCATTTTCCTCCATTGAGTTCTGCTGTGTGTAGTTTTGAGATATTCTTTTTGCTTCTCCCAATTTTCTTGTTACTGTCTCTTCATATGTAACCCATTCATGTCTCTAGTTCATCTCTTTTGGTAACTTTTGTTGTTTGTTCTTATTTCCTCCTATCTTATAATACCACCTAATTTTCTTTTCCTTTGCCCTGTTCTTTTTGTCTGATTTGTTTGAGTTCTTGTGCTTTCTCGTGGTCTGAATTTCTGCTAATGTCGTCATACCATTTTCCTGCTTTGTTTTTTTTGCTAGGCTTTCACTCTTGGCTTCTCTTTATCCCATTCGTAGATTTCCATCGTTAGTTATTATTTTCTTGTATCTTACTTTTACATTGCTTGCTTTACTTTGTTCTTCCCTCGCGATGCTTCTTGATTCTTTTTAGATAAATCTTTCATCTATTATTAAATCGTTGCCGATGTATTTCTTTACTCCTTTCAATTTACTTTTCGCCTTCACTATTTCCTGTTTTACTTAGAATGTTTTTGCAGTTGCGCTTTTATTATTTGGAATATTTGATCTTACTTTAATGCGTTAATTTTTTTTACTTTGGTGATCACCGGTAGCTCGTCTCGTAAGGAACTGCTGCATCCCTTCTTTTTCTAGCTTCTCACGCACACCCACTCCCCTTATTATAATATTGTTTATTTTTTTATGTTTTTCATCGTTTTCCTGTTTATCTTCTAATTTCTCGATTCTTTCCTTTCTTTATTCGATTTCTTTGCATCTTCCACAATTCTTCCTTGCTGCTCCATTCGAGTTTGTTCTCCTTTATTTCTCCCTTTAGCTCTTATTTCGTTCTTTAATTCTAATATGCATTATATTTTCCATACATATAGGGCGTATCAGAAAAATTCAGAAGGATGGGCAACCAACACGACTTTAGCATGATGATAAGAACCTAAATCCAGAGATACACGTAGATTTTTTACTCAGATTATTAGATAATATAATGTACACAGTTTTACGCACGGCTCATTTAATTGTATTAAAGAAATCATTATTCTTGGCGTCATAATGGGATTGATATAAAACATTTTTACTAAGGGTCTATTTGAACGAACAAAGTGGCAAGATTCTTTTTAAGCAACAGTACCAGAAAAAATTATTCGGCTATTTGAAAGCTTTAAATAGAAAGAGTAATTTAAAAGAAAACTGTTAAAGAGGAGCATAGGGAATGTTGCAGCAAGTAGGCATAGGAAATCTCAGTAGTAATCGTCATAGAATTTTATGGAGAATTCAAAAACGTACTTGAGTGATAGGAAAGGAAGAATAAATTGGTCGTGTATTAATTCATATGTTATATATTTCTGGCCATATCCATGAAAATTTAAACTAAGGCTAAAGAAAGAGCACTTTATCAAGGTGATTTAGTCTTTTTGGCATTTCTGTTCATAATATAGATGTATCAATGTGATGGCAATAAATTGATATTATAATTATAATTATAATATATAGGACATTAACGGAAAGTGAAAAAAGGTGAAAACATTTTAGAAAGAAAGTAAGCGCCAAATTGTTGCAAACCCCAATTTAAAAAAAAAATATGAGGAATTTCATTAAATCGGAAAACTTCTAACTAGCCAGTTTCGTGGAAAACCCTGTATACTGGTTGAAAAATGATCTTTGTTATTTTATCAGAACGGTTTTCAGTGTAGATTTCAAGTGTAATGACAGGGCTAAAATGCTTTATTCTTTATTTTTTTTTTATTCTTTTATTTCCTTAATTAAGAATATTTCATTTCATTCTATTTATGTAAACATATAAAACATGTAGAATTTGTAACATACTTTTAGTTATATTTAGTCGGTATGTGTGTGTACGTGCGGCGATGTAAGCGGTGTCAAAGAAGGAAGTAACAAATAAAGAGGTTTGTCGCGATCACGAGAACAGCGCAACGTCCCTGATTGGCGGAGAGCCGAGGGAGCATGTGGGAAAGCGTAGGTATGCAAGCGAACAAAGGAGGTCGTCAGCCAGCGTCAGAAGCGGGCGAACTAGCAGGGTACAATTAAGTGTACCATTTCACGGATACAGCTAACATCACTGATATAAATTAGTCTGAAATCATACCAGGGGCAAACAAGGCAATTAATTTAAAATTAATTATCGTTTTTAAATAAATTTTTAATAATTTTATAACGAATTTAATTTAGTAATTTAATCGACATCTAAAGGCTATATGTGATAAAGTGCATCATATACTAACCAAACCTTATGTAATAAGAACAACTGCGAGTAATACATCCTTTCACTGTGTCTTATAAGAGCGAGTGGTTTACGGCCACGGAATTATTTATACGAAAGGCTCCCGCGTGTTGTTCGATTTCATTGCCTTTTAACGCAATTATTTTCCGCGCAGTACGACCGACATCGACGGTTGAAACCGATACGGTTACGGCTGCAAACGGTGCCGAAATTTATCGTCGTTATTTATGACCGCAGCGGCCGAAACCGTCGAACACGACCGCAACACTATTTAGCCATAAAAACTATTAAACGAGCCATCGATTTGTTCCATGCTAGTTCGGTCTGAAAAATATCGGCTCTAAGGTGAAAAATTCGCAATTAACTAAATTATGGGCAAAGGGCCTTTTTTACCGAAGCACCAGAGAACTAAAGAGGAAAGTAAACATAATTTTCAGTTGAGTTTTTTTTTTTTGCGATACGTATATTACGTATTACACGGATTGCAGTAACGAGAATTCGAAATTTGAGCTTCGCAAAAAAAAGCTTTTGAAAACAAACAAGGAAGCTTTTGCATATACAAACCTTTGTTATTGAATTTAATATGAACGTATCTGATGGCTACCGAATTGCAACCGGTAAAATTATTATGTACTTCAATTCCCAATTTATGGCATGCTTCAACGTTTCCTCCCCCCAAACGTTTTTTTTTAAGTACCTAAATATCTTTTTATGCCCCGAGCATATTGAGTAAAAAAATAACGGTGGAACTGCCGGTAGATATCTTTTCCACCTAAAATTAAATCTCGCACACTTTATATTAGGCAGGAGAGGAGAAAAAGGTATCATCCTGAATTAAATTTTCTAATTACCGGCGCGGAATAAAAAAGTGATTCCACGGTGTTCTAATTAACACTCATCTCTTCCGAAAATAATACACATAAAGCACCGCTAACAAAGAAAAATTGGCCCTTCGAAATTTCGTCGCCGTATAATAAGGAAGGAGCAATTTTTCTAAGAGAATCCCGGCATGAAAGCAACGCTCCAACTAATTAAGCGCCCATAAAATTAAATTGGTCGAAGCAATTTCGGAGCTATTTTAAAAATGTGTCTGATAAATTGTGGAAGAAGACCTGGCGAAAATGTTCTATCTCAAATTCTATCCATTTCGCATAATTTTCGCGTTTAATACGCAAACAATATCTTCGGAATGCATAATTACAGTAATTAATGATATTAATAGTATCAGTTGTCACTATTGATGCCTTGTTCCATATCATCTTGAACTAAACTTGTCTCCTCAGCAGGGCAACAACTGGCAAGGCTGTTTAGAAGTGAAAATCGCTGAGTGTACCTTTCACAGGGCTGCTTCCTGTAATTACATGCCAGGAAAATGTTTCCAGTTTGTTAGACCAAGTTAGGGGAAGTTGGCGCAAATTACAAAAGGTATCATTTCAATCAAGATTCTATGTTTACATTGAGAAACGCTTAATTTTAATTTATACCAAAAACTAAATAAATAAATTTTATATATCCCGATGATTACAAGATAAGGAACAGCTCAAGCGAAAGTACATATATAATACAAAAAGAAACAAACGTATAGTTATTTAGTACTAAGTGCAATAAGTAGATTACGTGTGATCCAGAATATACTCTGGGACTAAAGTACAACATCATGGATCACATTTTAACTTATCATATGTCAGCTCTATACCCATTCTAACTCTTATATTCTAATAGTGTATGTTCAAAATTATCAACCTTTGAGCAGCATATACACAAATCTATAACGACTTTGCCTATATGCTTGGCTAAAGCACGAAAGGAACTGTGTCCTCTAAGGTTCGTGCCAAAAATAATTTATTTGTCTATATTTACATCTTAACCCAGTTTCCTATATTAGTGGTCAGTCGCTTGGTCCACTGCGCTTTCACCATCTTCTAATCTGTTCTGCCATAGTTTAATCGATCTTTCCCTGGCACTGATGGCATTAGGGCACCTCTCACCATTCCTGTTCGAATATATGTATTAACTTGTCTTTACCATCAGATGAATTGCCAGTATCCTAGCAATTATTATTTGAACAGCTCCTCCCGGCACAATTATGAACGTTGAAACAACTCACAAAACCATATTTTTTCTGTACTTTTTGCAGTTGTTGTGCATGTTGTAATGCTTAATGCCAAATGGGGCTCCATATAAGAGAATGGTGTGTACAGTACTGTAAAGCATCGCTTTCTTTTCGCTTTTATATCCCCTTATGATCGAAAGGACTCTTGTAAGATTTACAACAGGTGTTACATTATTTGCTATTTTTTGTTGTTGTGGAAGTCGTCTGACATGGTATCTCCGGAAACACTACAGCTTCTTGGCTTTTTATATTTAGTCTCCCACTTCTTTACCCATTAAATTATACCAGCCATTCCAGGATCCTAGTATACCCTGCACTAATCTGTACTAGTCTCGGCTGCTTGATGGAAGTAATCTACTGGGTTCATTTTTAATTTGGCAAAAATCACCGTTTTCTTGAGTTCAGAGCCTCGGATTCCCACAGAATATGGTAGGTGTTCTCTGCCCTTTCATTACACCGTCTGCAGTTGGTATCTACAGTGTTGATCCCAGGTTTATTTAGGTGTTCTTTCAGAGGACAGTGTCCTATTAGGAGACCTGTTACAATGCGAAGATGATCCCTACTGAGCTACATTAGTTCTTCAGCCTTCTTTTTTGATAGACCTTTACAGAGGTCTTGCTATGAGTTTGCCTGGTTGTATTATTCAAGTATTCTTTTTCTTTCTCTTTGGCTCAACTTCTTACTCGCTCTCGTGCTGTGTTTTTAATACTCCTCCCAGCAAACTGACTTTGTTGTGGTCTGCAAGGTTATTCAGTTTTCGATTACATTCGCAAACCAATTTTGATTGTATCTTGGGGTTCACTAGTGTCCTCAGTATCGCCTGGCTATCTGTAGCAATCTGCTTATTTTAATAAGTTCTCTCAAAATAACTACCTCTGCTTTATCAGGTGCTAAATGGAGCTTGTGCTTTTTCATTTAACTACTTATTCTATCAAGGCGTTTACATTTTTTGCATTTCTCATTAATGTATCTCTATCAGCAGCCTCAACAATCAGTGCCAGATCGTCAGCGAAGGCGACACTCTAGACTTCTAAAGTAAGTTCTAAAACCAGAAGTTCAGCATAAATTATATACCATAACATGGCCCCAGCACAGAACTTATGAAACGCGTGCATAGTGGATGCAGCACTAGCATGGCCTCATTGCTATTCAGCATAATCATCCCATTTCTTAAGTAATTTGACTTGATGTTATCTAGATACTTAGAAATATATCTATTTCTAGATTATGCAGCCGAAATATATATTTGGGAAATAAATCCTGTTTAATCTGAGTCTTATCGTTTGCATTTAATTTTTTAAAATGCAGTAGATATGGTATTTGCAAGTCAGTTGAAACTATTTTTTCATCCGTTCACAGTATACCTATATGTTACTAAGAAAAATGGGTTGTGGCCAAAAGTTATAGCTCTATAAATTTTCAGTCTACTCTGAGTTTGGAGTTGGAGATTAAAATAGAAGAAAAATCTTTATTATTATTTTGCAACCCCTCGATTACCATATGATCCATTAGATCTGGAATATTATAAAATTAAGAAAACATGAAAGTTATTTTAAGAGGAAAAGTACTAAGTATTTATTATTTTACATAAAATTTATTAAAAAAAAACAGTTTTCTACTTGATTACGAATTTTCAAATTTAAAGGTAGAATTCTGTGCATACCTGTAGCGTCTGTAAAGTTATCTGCATATCTGTAAGCATCGAAAATATGTGGTTGCAGACTTCGATATACCTTTTAGGCGCTACAAATGCACAGAATGTCACTTTGGTGGCAGCTTTGATTTTTCGTTTAATGCTCCCAATCATCATACCCAAAAACAAAGTAAACCTAAGTAAAAATAGTAATTAATGGTCGGATTCTGTGCATATGTAGCGCCTAAAAGCTATATCCAAGTCTGCAACCATATATTTTCCATGCTTACAGATACAGGTTTATCAAAATAAACCTCAATTACAGTAACAGGCATTTTTGAAAATAAAAAAAAAAATGCCTAAAGCTCGGATCCGTTCCTATTATTGTCCCCGTTTCATTGCTCTTGCTAATATGGTGCTTCCCACAATAGACCATGAACCCCACCTGGTGGCATATTCTACCAATTCATTTTTGAAAATGTTAATCAAACAAAAGCGTGTTTATTTAGTGGAAAGTTACGAAATTCGAAATGTACCTTATCGATACGGTATTGACCTTTCCACAAAAAAGACGTTGCAAAAATCAATTAATAAATTCACTGAAACTAGTTCACTAATCATTAGCAGTTGAATCAGTTACGCATATTCCTAAATTATTTCCAAGGAAGTACGCACCAAGATTAAGCATAAGCAAAAGTTTACTATAATTTTTTTTAAGGATGTCGAACCTCACCTTTCAAGCCAAACTTCCTGTTTACACTAGAATTTGAAGAGGTTTAGTTTATCGGTAGGGGTAAATTACTTATAAAAGAGAAATTTTTCAAATTCCCAATTTTTTTTAAACCGATGAAATTTGACTTGACCAAAAAGACAAACGAAGAGAAAACAAATTCTGGTCTAAGATTTCTGATATTGTGGGGTTGAAGGGCATATATACGAGGTACCGAAAAAAAATTGGGAAAAAAATCATAATAAATAAAGCATATGACTATTTTTAAAAAAAAAGAAATCCTATTTTAAAGTTTGAATTTTGATATTCTAATAATTAGCTATCACATTTATTTTCTTTTTAAAGTAAAGCATAATTTTAAAATAAAAACGTCAAATAAGATAAATAACTCACAATATTGTGTGCATTACCGAAATAAAAGGATAAGAATTTCTTTTATTCTTTTCATTTATTACATTACTTTAGAAACAGGAGGTCTCATCATTATTTTCAAATTACACCTATACGCGAGCTAAAGAAAATATTTCCCATAAAATAGTAATGAAAAGTATTTCTATCCACAGAGCGTTGAATAATAGTACGTTGCTCCTGAAATACTTAGCCAACCTTTCTGTACAGCTTCACATTCCTTTTAAGCCTTGTATACTACATTCTTGATATAAGGTTAGAGCAATATATCATATCCGCGTAACACAGGTTGTTTTTTATATACTACGTAAATGTTTCGTACCTCATTATTTAGCGCTTTTTTGAATTTTTGTATGCCTTCTTTGTTTTATGCTTTTCATACTCTAACCGCGCATATTTTACGATTTAATATTAATATAAGTAATCGGACTAACAGATCATAAACTCCATAAACCGCCAAGGGACAAACGCGTAAAAGCTACTTCGCTTTACCGCAACAACGCTACTCGTCACGTTAAATCGTAAAATATTGCGCGCTTTTATTAAAAGTCTTAAAAAATTAAAATTAATTACTCGTACTAAGTATAAAAGCGGGAGGCGAGGGCATCATAATTTAAATTCTCCGCGTATTAGACCGCACAAAGTTTGTATACGGTTGCTGCACATTGCACCACTTTACCGTCGTGGAGAACTCTACTTAGCCTTGTCAGAATTTGTTGGCCTTAATTAACGGCCGCCCAAATAATTATTACGAGAGCGGAGGCAAACGGTTTAAGCGATCTGGTCTGTAGACGTTGCTACCCTTCTCAACTCATCTCGGTTGATATTTAATATTCCCAGGTACAGGGCGATTGGAGATCGCAACAACCCTTAGTAAGCAATTCCTTTGTGCTTACTTGGTGTAGCTGAAAGATTAATTATTATCATGTCGTTGACAAGACCCTGAAGACATCGTAGTCATTCATAAACAAGACTACTAGAATTAAATACCGGGTGTTCTACGAGCTCATGACAAACTTTGGCAGATGTTAACTAGTTGATTCCAAACATTTTTTTTTTGTTATTTGCGCGGGTCGATTTGTCTTCGTTTAGAAGTTATCGAGACGTTTAAGTTCTAAACGTTAATTAATCTTTATTAAGGAATAATAAAAATTTGTATTTTGTATTGGTACTGTGTTAGTTTTGAAAGTTCGACAAGTAGTGCCAAAGATTGTTTGCTGACTAAAAATAAAATAAGAAAATTAATTTTGATATAGACTTAAGTTTCAGTTAAGTTGTTAAAACACAGTGCTACCAACCAACCCGCATCTATCGATTTGGCGTATTTCTATATATATTTTACATATATTACTTGTTAATAGGATTTTCTAAATATTTTTCTCGGCCTAAAATCTAATACAAAATCGTGCGTCTGGTCATTTACGGCGCTCGATCTCATCAGGCAAACTGAAACCGACAGCGCTGTAAGTGACACCTACCGCTCTTTCATGTAAATAACTATTAAGCTTTCTTTATTGCACTGCTCTGTATATTATACTGAGTTAGTATGAGGCTAATGGTGAAACACCTTTGAGTAAACGGTTAACTATCCTATTGAAATGTAGTTTATCTTTTACCAAAAATGGTATATAGTAAACTGTATTTTAATATTTTGTCTCGCGAAGATCTTAACACTTATTGTAGTAAGTATAAAATAAGATTCAACAGTTTTATTCTTATTTTTAGATCACAATAAAATGATGATATTAGTATACATATGTTTCACCATACCAAGGTTCGTCAGTGATACTAGTCAACCTAATGTCTTAATGTTGAGGAACATACGATGAATTTCATTAATAATATATATAATTATTATTTCATGTACACACAGTACACACCTGTTTGTAAATGCAGTATAGGTACGTACTAACATTTCAAAAAGCCTTGTGTTCGAAACTGTGCTCCTTCACTTCGATACATTTATTTATTCACAATTGGAATGCTATTCAACGATACAAAACGGTACTTTATTCAGTACTTGACAAACTGTAAATACTTACACATTGTCCGATCCTCATTTAGATTATTAATTATTAATCCAATACAAATTAGTTAATGTTGAATATTTGAACGGTAAAACAATATAATAGTTAATCCCCGACACTTATGGTAGAAGGGAATTTGATTATATACATAATCTGTAACGAATCGAAAAAAAAGTTTCAAACAAGAACTACATACTTGATGGCGTAGAACCCGAATCTGCAATACAAAATGGGGGTTCCCATTTAAGATTTCAAAGTTGTTCGCCCTTCCACTCTGGGGGGGGATCGAGTTTGGCACCATTCAGTGAGCCCTCTAGATTATAACAAATCTTATTAAGATCTTTTTTTTGATTTGATTTGCAGTGTTTTAGAGATACTCCGTTGTCTCAAGATAAAAAAAACTCGCCCAGTATATTGTATATGTTTATCGTACGGTAACTGTATGATTTTAATGTAGTTTCCTTGGTATCGATACTAATTTGAACATGAGAACCATGGAGGCGAGGTGCTGGTTGATAATGTCCTTAACAGATTGCTTCATTTCTCGTCAAGTCAAATTAATTAAATTATATTTCTGTAATATATCAAAGGGAATCTTCTTTATGAATCGATATCTGTGGTATATAGAAGACACGTCAAGATTTTTCAACATTATAAGAAATTTGCTGTATTAACATATCTTTGGTACTTTTTCTTTTGTACAATTGTACGTATTCTTGCTATTTCGAGTATTACGACATACTGGCTGCTTGGGAGGACCTTAATTCCTTAGATACTGGCTGTTGTACTTTTAATGTGGATTCTTTTCTGCGACATGTTTGGTTTGTCACCGCGAGGAAACTCCATTCTAAAATAATTTGGGGTGTACGCAAGCTAATATTGGAGGTATTTTGTACAGTTCATTTCTAAATTTCTGTTGTAAATAAGTATTTAACATTTCGTAAACTTTGAGGTTTACATTTGTAAATAAAAGTTTAAATTGATATTTTAATATGTACAGATTGGTAGAAATGTATTATATGGTAGCGGGAGATTTAAAAGTTGTTTTGATATTGATTTAAATATTGCAAATAAGTGTTCTCACCTAGAGCAAGAGTTCTTATACTCCTGAAATATTTTTGATATATTATTATACAATAAATTGTGCATATTATTGATATTTATACTATCTTTATTACTATAAAAGCATTCATTACATTAAATGATTAAAATTAAACTGTAAATTTGATATTTAATGAAGTAAAAGCCTAAAAATGTACAGGTTATTGATTTAGAAGGCACATCATGTCAGTCACCACGGCAACCTAACTACTACTAGGAAAAAAAATATATATATACTACTCATTGGTTAAAAAGATGGGCGGTTACTAATGCGCATGACTTGCAGTGATGAAATCGAGGCATATGTGTAAGCCATCTAGTGAAGAGGGATTGTATCTTTAAAATATTATTTGACTTGGAAGAATAGGTATCTGTAAAGAAAAGGCAGATTAAAGAATAAAAGTTCATATTTGTTATTAAGAAAAATACTAGCCTGCTAATCCTTTATAAAAATCACAATAGTATGTATACCTAATAAGTGAAAGAATAATTGATAACAATGAGATTTCCATCTTAGAATCCTCATTTAATTATTTTTCCACTTATTAAGTTTTTTTTATATTATTAATATGAATCAAAAATAAATATTTATTCAACATTTATAGTGTTGTGTGCTATATCTTGTAGTTTTTGATGTTTTATTCTTGCAAATGTGGGTGTTAATTGTTGTCTTATACAAGTTTCTATAAACTCTTTATATTATATTGTGTTCTAAGTATCCAATAAACGATAAATATTGTATGGATGAAATGCGCATTTAGAAATTTATGGTGTTGCTTGGATCTCTATCTGAGATATGACCTGAAAGAATACAAAATTAAAATAGCATTACACGAACTCAAACATTCCCTTACACGACACTTTGATCATACACTTAAATGGAATGTTCTTGCGTATAAATAATTTCCCTGAGTACATCTCCCGTGGAAATGGACTCGGTAAAGTAAGTTATTCCTTTTTTCTTCTTTGCACCAGAGGACTTCATCTCTTCCAGGGTATCTCTTATGTAAATTTGACCTAGTTCTACATACGTTTCCGCGCACCGTGCTCTACCGGAAACAAAGCCTAGTGTTCCCGCAAATCGCCTCCCTATGTATAATCAATACAACATCAAGCGGATAAAGGATAACGCTTACCGTCCTCGTCCTTCATCCGTACGGGCGGTGCAACAGGTAAGTGTGACTCTTCCGTCCCACGATTTTCCGGATCCGCCAGTAGCGAGTTCTCCCTGTCCTCTCACCACCGTTCGCCGGTTTTAGCTCTGGTACAGCGACTGACGCGACCTCTAACTACCTCTTCATCTCTATTGTCGGTCCAGACAGTACCACGGTCCGCTGACCCCTGCTGTAAATGGACTACGAATGCAAATTCGGATATCGTGAGATTGTATCTGAGCTCCTTCCTGCATATAGTATGAATCTGACGTTTCTGTATGACTGTCTCCATGCGATAGCCAATTTATTTAAGTAAGGGCATACTTACTTTAGAAATAAAACTTAAGATAAAGGATTAAATGTTCCTTCTATTGTAGACCTTTCTAGATTAGTTTGGATTTTGAAAAATTTGTCGCTATCGTTTCTTATGAACAAGGAGTGGACAACGACAGGCATTATAAACTATTATACGAGGGTCGATCGTAGGCGACGGAGCACGATTCAAGATGTTGATCGACTAAGCGCGCTGGATGCAGAATTAGTCTGCAGCATAGATTAGTAACATAATAGATAAGAACTCCCTACTCACATGACGTTCTTAGAGTTTAGTTATGATAAAGGACACCGAGCGCTATATCTGTGAAATTGTTTTTTTGGCGGGGTATATTCAAATTTAAATTTTATTTTAAAATATGCTAGAAGAAAATATGCTTAAGTACACTTAAAAAATGTTAAAGATGATAAAAGACAAGTTAGAAATAACACTCTATTAGCCTGATAGTGTAACATATGCTCGAAATAAACATTGATCATAATTACACTTCATGAGGTATAATAAATAATTTAAACAAATCTGAAAAGGTATCATTTTCAATACACATACAATATTCATAATATACTTAAGGTACCAGTAAAAAAATTGTTCATATTGATAAGCAAATATTAATTATAAGGGTAATTTCAAAAATAATTTCTTTTAAAAAAATATATTTTATCTACATACCTTAAATCCTATTTTTAACCATTTACCTTTATTACATACTAGAAGCACTATTTTTTAATATTATCACCTATATTAAAAAAATAGTTCAATGAAAGAAATATACATTAATTGAAAGAAATCTTATCACCCTCAGTTTTACCGAAAATAAGCTCAAATTAAAATTGATCCTTGTATATTTTGGCATATTTAGATTCTACATAATTTTCTGAGTCAGAAAACATCTGATCTGTTAGTGTTGAAATTCGAATTTTTATTTCGCTATCTAGAGTGCTATTTCTTCATAATTATCAACATAACACCAAGAAATTAATAATGTTCCAATCTCTTGTTTTATACGCCTACTTCGACAGGTTTTACATATATTATTTAATGGACTAACTACCGTCGTTCCATGGGCGCAAATATTGATAGCTGATCGATTTGCAGTAGACTCGCGATTATGTGAACTAAACACATATCACGTATAGTCTGGTTCACGTTGAGAAGGAAGTATTACTCTTATGGAGATAGTATCCACCGATGCCAAATCTATTGAAGTACTTAATTTTTCGTATGTTGTCGCTCTGAATAACTTGACGAATTTCAGGTTGACGCTTAATAAATGTCAATTCAGTGAATTTTGTTTGCTGTTTGCATTTATTGGTTATGTTCCATTAACATAAAAATTCATAGAATGTTGATTGTATTATTGTTTATACCACATCAAAATACACAACATAAATAGAATGTTTTATTTTATGGTTTTGTATTTATTTTGGGGAAAACATACATAGATATTACATACATGTTGTAATATATTTACAAATATTTACAGAGGTATGGTCACAACAAATTAAAAATCATTTCTATAATCATAATAACACGATTATCTAATGTCGGAAGACCAATAGGAAGATGACGATGAGGTCGATGTTAAATTAATAATACATTCTTTCGGTTCATTTTGCATTTCATCCAACCGCCACATACCTTCCTCAACTCAAATGGGTAAAATTAAAACCATTTTGCTAAATACTACATTACATAATATTATATCTTTGATAACATGTTTAACATATTTTTGCCAATTCTCTACAGAACATTTCATATCCTTGCTAAATAAGCAGAGGCATATTTTGCACTTTAAATCCGAATTATTGTGCCTGATATAAGCTTTAACCTTCGCCCATACCATTTCAATGGGGTTTAAAGTGCAGTGGTATGGCGGCAATCTTAAAATGGTAGATATACTCAGTTGAGCAGCACGTTCATCGATTACATATTTATTGTACTTGCTTTTTTGTTGTGCTACAATTTCAAGTAAGTCGCGTTTCAATAGCCTTCCTCGACAAAAATATTTTTCTGTGTCAACCACTGTCCTTTTCCAGCTCGTGGTAGGTATTTTTTCTAATATCCGGCTATGGTAGGGCGCATTGTCAAGAACTATGACGGAATGAGCAGGTAAATTAGGTAATAGATAGTTGAAAAACCAATCCTCATATATTTCCGCACACACTTCATCGTGGACATCAAGAGTTTTTTTTTACATAAGAAATTATATTCAGCACCCAGATCAAAACTTTCCTCGTTACCAGCATGAATTAAGGCATAACGTTGACCACGACTTTTGGTGCTCTTAGACCAATACTTAAGTCTTGCAGAAATGCTTGCCTAGACGTACTTACTGTGCTATCAGTCCATGCTTTTGTTACAAAGTGTCCAGTATTTACCCACGATTCGTCAGTGAAAACAATGTTTCTCCCTTGATTACAATACCTCCTAATAGCACGTAAACAATCATGTCGCCATCTTATAATATCATCACGGTCTATCAACATTACTTTCTTCCAATTTTCTCGAATGTAAAACCAATGTCAAGTAAGAACCCGTAGAGTGTACTTTTCGAAAAATCGGGTTAACCTTCTTCGCTATTTACTGCAGTTAGTATCATGGCCATCGCAGGCGGAGTATTTCTTACAAAAAAGCTATGAACTTTACATCTAACAAGTGTCTGAATGTGTTCATCATACTTTCAAACGAAAATTGTTGTTTCAATTTATCTTCGTTTGTAAGCTTTGCCACTGGATGGTTTTCTTTTTCATTGCGAACAGAATACACCATTCTTTTACCACAACCAAGCGCTTTACTTGTTTCCTCCACGGCCTTAGAAACATTCATATTTTTTGCAAAATATGTAAAAAGGAATTTAGGATCACTTGCTTTTCCTTCGACGAATACACTTCGCCTGTAAGATTCCATACTCCGATTCTACGAATACATCACCTTTGTATTACATGTGATTATAACAGCTGTTTTATCATAGGGACTTACAACAGATAATACAAACGACGGCGATAGTGGCTTTTTTATAAAAACTAATCTGTTTGAAATAAATACGTAATAGAAAAAAAACTGGGGTAAACTCAAGAGACACAGAATAATCGAAATTGACAAATGACAGGTACAGTAAATGATTACCAACAGCTATATTATCTCTGACCGATAGCCACCAAATAATCTGGCAACAATCCCCATGATAGAAAAAGATAGATACCTACATATAAACGAGTATGAAATTGAAAGGGACGCATATAGTCCATAAGAACAATACTTCTTTTAAAACTTGATCTAGACTGTATTTCAGTATTTAACATAAAGTAGTATTCACATAATTGCGAGGCTACTGCATTATACTTTTGTTATTAACAATCATAGGAAAATTATTTAGTTAGAGTAGGAATATTTCTATTGTTATGGAATCCATATAATACTTAGAATAGGTAGCCTCGTGTAGTACCTTTATGTGGAGCATGGGGTTAGGATGCCTTGTAAGTACTTAGTTTCCAAATCCAGCCGGTATTTGTGGGCCGAGCCCTAATCAAAGGATATCCATAAGCCTGCGGAAGCAGACAACGGCCTTTCAGGCGTAGGTAATTCGCCCTTGCAGCCTATCCAGAAATGATTGCACAGGGAGGCTGCATGAGGACGAACATAAATATAATGACTGACAGCCAGGTTGTCATTAAAGCAGTCTCGAACCCCGTAACTAGGCCAAAACTAGTTAGAGACTGCAAACAATCCCCCAATACACTGGTACGAGACTACACGATGTCTCTGATTTGGGATTCTGATGGGATGGGGATATTAAAATCTCTGATAACCTACTTAGACGCAGCAAAATAAGAAGCTAAAACCATTACTGGGTTGGTAACTGGACACTGTCCCCTGAAAAAGTATCTATACAACATAGGTCGAGTAAGCGAACCGTGGTGCAGAAGATGCGAACTACAGAAGGAAACGAGTTTACATGTAATCTACACATATAGCACACTAGCAAAACTAAATCGTAAACAAATGCGTATACAGAATTGTTCAAAAATAAGTAATGATGCAAAAGTATTGTTACAATATTTAAAAAAAGAATATAATTAAGGAGAAGAGGATATGGCGTTATTACTATAAATTTTGGAGAAACTAGAGAAAAATAGATTGTGTTTTTAAATTTCAAATGAGAAAATGCATCAAAAATGTTTAAATCATTTTTCAAAATTTTAAATAATAGGAAAGTTATAACGCATAATATAAATTGAAGAAAAGTCGTCATTTTTTAATCACCTTGAAAACGATGAAGATGAACACAAAAAAGTGGAACTTAATTGTCTATCTCATTTTTTCTATATCCATTGCAAAGTATATTTATGCATATCGAATTTGGCTCACCCTGTACATCACTTTTCAGATGTAGGACGATTGACTTTGAAAACGTATAAATCGGAACCGCCCTTGTCATTCGTTTTTACGACACAAGATAGCGGTGTTTCTCTCGCACAATGTCAGCGAAAGGTGTGGGGTAGGGTGAAATCGTTTACTCCAATCGGAAACGGTTTTCTGTCTGTTCTGTTCCTCTTTGCTTTTCCTCTTTCTTTTCCAGGTTGTAAAAGCCAGGAGTATAATTAAACCACCAAGCGGCGTATAATAACTAAGCGAGACTGTGTTCCAGGCACAAATCGTGGCGGGATACGAGAAGTATTATAAAAAGCATACCTATATCAACACATGCAATGTCTAGCTCTACGATGCAAAAACGTAGTCCTTTTTGTACATTATGTATGCCTACCGTTGTTGCCCGTAGAAATAACAAAATATCATAGCTAATTACCCTTCAAAAATACACTTGGTTGACTAGAGCGATAAAAACATTTTCTCCACCGATGAATATTTGAAACTGAAATACATCGACGCGACGTAGCGATAAAATTATTAGAGTTTTAGCAACGTACCGTATCATTCACGACAACACTAAACGCTAAATTGTATGTTAATGCATGCGCGTAACGCTATTTGCATACTGGACCACGTTATTTGGAGATGTTTAGCGTCCGCTTGACCGTCTGGTGAATTTAAGGACTTTGACGTCATTGATTTGGTAATCCGGAAAAAAAACGAAAGAATGGCATCTATATGCACTGTGGTGTATTAACTGCTATACGCGTCCGTTTACAAATTAGAGCGTATTTCTGTATCACATTAGACACTAATTATTTCTGTTAGGCACGCACATCCACAATCAGTGTTATTTATTCTTTGCATTGGTTTTGTAAGAGATTTACTCCTTTTTTGAAAATTCCATGACCTTTATTACCTTGCGTCAGAATCTGTTAGATACGCCCCCCCTTTTTTGGATGACAGTTTTTTAGCCATATAATTTACGATACTGCAAGAAAAAGGAAGAATGATATCAATCATTGTATTCTGCAATCTATTATCTTTTCTAGGAATCTAGTAGCTTTCTAACAAAATTGTAATATAAATAAATTGAATCCAAGAACAACACTGTGTGATAGTAAAATCGCTGATAGTACCTTGTAACTATAATATAATAACTATAATCTATACATTTTCTGCGGATTCTTACACAACATCAACTTTAGCCTGCAACACTTCAATTGCTAATAAATCTTCCATAATTGGAATTAATACCGAATAAAAAAACAATACAAGTTCAATGAAAAATGATTTTAAAATGACAATTTGATGACAAGCGACTGAAACGTGTGGTTAAGAAAGCTAGTTTGCGTTATATACTGTAGTTTCCATAGCCCTGCTAAACTTGTAAAACGGTTCCTCCCGCTATTGCGTATGCCGTATTGAGTCACGTGATTTTAACGTATACCGTTACTTTTAACGTGAGCTTTCTAAGACTCTGTATTATCTTATATCAAACTTAGTGATAAGGCAGACATCTTCTCGTCCCAAGTGCCTATAAAGTAGTCGTTAATAAAATAGTTTTTTGCCAAAAAGTCTGAATCGTGCCTTCTTTTAATAATAATTAAGAAAACATTTCTCATATTTGCTAGTTTATTTCTTATCTTATACGTTAGTTCCGTTACTTTAATCTGAATGTAATAACACTTGTCAAACAAAGAAAAACTTGTCGAACCTAGTGCTAAGTACTTATTCTAAAGTAACCCGGCGCTTAACTATTTAATGCACAGCGAAACTTGTTCTATTGATCCTTTTGCTAGAAGGTGAAATAAAATTGCATCTTAAGGGCGCGTATCGTAAATATAAAATTGTAACCAAATGGTTAGTTGCGATTTATTTGCGGTTATTAGTGATTGTCGATTATTTCAGAAAATTTACGGGACACTTTGGTTGATGTCAAGTATGTTAAGCTTTTTTTTGTTTTGTACCACTTTTAAGATAACCCATCGGTCATGTGGTTTTCGTGGGATGCGACGCGCTTTGATTTGACACGTTTCATGCATAGATAAAGTAGTTGATTTATGCACAGTATATGTTTCCGCAGGGGAGGGATAGAAAAATCAGAAAATTCGTTAAAATGAGCGAGTATGTTTTGGTGACAACTAAAATAACCAAACTTCAGCAACCGCGTTCCGTAAATATCATAATTTTCAGGAATCTGCTATATTCGGGACACAAAACCAAGAATTTGGTTGCTATTTGTGAATTACGGTACGCGCCCTAAGTGGTTAAGAGTGATCGATATGATCTGATCATGTCGACAGTCGCTAGATGGACCACATTTCATCTCTATTTCAATGTAAAGGTCTACAAAAATACCTCTGCTAATGCCGCATCCATACATTGCGGGTCTGCATTGTATGAACAGTATAATTGATGAACCAAGCCGGATGTGTAACAGCTAATCAATATTAAGCAACACATACACATACAAATGGTGAAAAACTTGAGACGATTCTCAAATATTTTACCATTTGTATAAACGAGCCGTAATAAACATAGCGGATGTATTTTTTACCGAGAAATAAAGTATAGAATAGTTCACTTTAACACGGTCAGGAATTGCTATAGATGGCGGAAATAGGAGATTCATCCGAAATTTTGCTGTTTTTTCATTTTACCTTATTATTATTAGTAACAAAACTTTGCTACGATCACTTTACTAGAGGTAAAATTGCAGAAAAAGTACTAGAAGGAAAATATATTTCAATATTAAATAATATTACGACATGCGTGAATAATTTACAAATTGACTTGATACCCTAAAAACGCACATCAAAAATACTACAGCACTTAGAAATAAAATAGTTTGTTTGCATCACAAAAACAAGGAAATACAGGTAAGTGTGTCTCACCGATGTAAATGAAATTTGGTGGGTTTATAACCTGATGTACTGTAAGAACCGCGGTAAGTTAGCTGTTAAATCTCTGGTTTTCTGGAGGTAAAACGCCCAAACAGCAACACTACCATTCGTTGTTTACTTTAATATCTTCAAAATTATAAGATATATCAAAAAGAGGGGTTAGAAAAAATAATTAATTAAACGTATTGCTGTGTACTGAAGGTACAAAAGAAAATGCAAAATGAAAAGTAAAAATGAAAAACTAAATAATCTAGCTCAGCGGATAAATCAAAAGGGCGCAAAAGAACAATTAAACTTAGGTTTGCCCTCGCAAATTAAAACTTGAACGAAAAGTAAATTGTGGGTGAAAGAAATCTGACTTTCTTTAATTACTCCAAAAATTGAAAAGGTTTAATCAAAAATAAAAGAACAGAATTTAGAATGACGTTAATAACAATTAAAAATATCTATCTTATAAAAAAAAAGAAAAAAAAACCATGAGCTTAGGGCTCTGGCCGAAATCAAAAACTGCACTAGACTCTAATTTACTAAAGGACAATACAAAATCTTCTAATAAACAAAAGACAAAACAATTCAGGAAGATAATCCTTTTTATATCAATCAATCCACGTGGTTTCAAAAATTAATCAACCTAAATTAATCGTGGAGAGTCCAAGTAAATTTACATAAATGAAAACTAAAAGCTAGCACAAAGCTTCTATTCACCCAACCCGAGGTGATTAATAAATAATTACAAATCAGCGAAATTAAAAAAACGAAAAATAAACTCTTTAAACCTAATGTATCTTCCCGAACAAAAATAAATAACTGAGCTTTTATACCTAAATTGGTACACAACAACACAAACAACAATTATTATTAAACGAGTCCTAGATGGACGAGAAAAATTAAAAAATACGCGAAATTCAAATCTTTAAATCATAGTATTAACAAAATGGCAGCAATTAATAACAATTTACATCAACTCTTAAACGTCTATCAAGAAACTGAGTCTTACAAGCTAAACAATCGCATACATATAAAATTCTACAGCTGCGTGCGCTCCGCCTAACGCACAGATCATCGAAGAAGAAAACTTCTAAGAAGGATATGAGCTACATGAGCAAATACTAACAAATCAAAAAGTGAAATTAATTTAAACAAACTGAACATTTAAATAAACAAATTAAAATATACAATAAACAATCTAAAACATTAACTAAATTTTATTTAAAAATAAAACAGTAATTTCTGAGAAAACCTGCCCGAAACATTGATAAAGCCAAAACGAAGAAAATATGATCACTGAATTTACGAAAACCGGGGTGCCAGACCACAGCAGTATGATAATAGTACTTCCTAATTTTTAATTTAAATTTAGTATATCTGTTAGCGGTTTCGGTTTACACAAACCTCAATAGACAGATGAACTTGTAATGGTCAAGAATGAATATTGTTGAGGAAACTACAAAAAGTAGAGTACTGTGGAGCCACCGTAGGTTTCGCTTTTCCAGCGGTCTAGCGCGCAAAACTACACTTTGCTGACAGCCAATCAAATTTTCTTTTGCTGTACCATGATGAAAATGAAAAATAAATAATTATAGATTGTAGTGACAATAATCACCCTTTGTTCTCTCGCTACTACACACATGCAAATGAGCTGATAAAAATTGCACTAAATTACACCTTTTTTTGGACCGTAGTTTCGGTTCCAGTTCTTGCCTGATACAAGTTGACCGGCACACTACAATTTGCACTTTTTCTAATTTTTTGTAAACAAACCTCAGGCTTTGCAGCAAACATGTTCGACACAGTAAACTTGATTCATTGCGCTGGCAAATAGTAAACATACACGAACGTTATGCCAAATACATCAATTTAGTAGATTATTAGCGCTAGTTGTTCTCTTATTACGTTATATCAGGGTGTTTTTATTTTATTTATTTTTATGCCTAATTTTGCCGCTTGTGGTATTACTTTACGATTGGGAGATGCCACATTGTGAGTGTTGTTTTTACAGAAATGCTTCAAAATAATTGCCAATTTTTGTACAAAGACCTTTTTGGTGTTATTGTTAGAAATGTTTTTCAAAAAAAAAAAAAAGAAATGAATAAAACTCGAAAAATTTCCTGTCGCATGAAACTATAATTTATTTAGGGGGCCAACATTACAAAAAAATGAATTATTTGTCAATTTCTTCTTAATCCTAAGTTATAAAACGACAAAAAGCAGGCAACCAGTCAGATACTATACAATACCCTTAAGCGTATTGATTACACAGAATACAAAAGCATGACGCGTTTTACATTTGACATTTAATTTAGGAAACACGACTATATTTTACGAGATGGATACGGAAATATGAATACAAAGTACATCGTAAATGAAGCGAAAGCGATATCTATTCACCCTTAACGATCCGGGAAAAATGTATTTCCTACGCACGATTCATAATTTATGTGGATTTTTCCCATTGTTGCCGTTGAAACGGCAAAATAATAAATTCGTCTACTCGCTGTGTGTACGCGCTGAAATTTGCTCGCTGTTAAAATAATGATATAAAAGAATAAAATGGAGAGGAAAAAAAATACGACGAGGAGAAGGAGAATTGCTTCTGTTCGCCATCACGTCCGTGTCATATTCCTTAGCGGATATGTCTCCCTCCCCTCCCCCACGCGCCCTCCTCCCGAAGTTCGCGGCGCGCTGCGAAATTTATAAATGCCATCGTATTATTCAAATTTCATTGCGGCCACCTATTTCCCTATCTTATCCGCGTGTGCGCTAGGGCGCGCGGTGGTGAGGTTCCGCGGAATGCGGCGCACTCAATTCGAAGAACATTTACCGGAACGTTCGGGGCAAATGGACGAGTCCCGCTCTTCCCTCTCGGCCAGGACGAGGTAAGAGCCGATGTAAGGGCGGTGAACTCCCTTTTTTTTCCCTCGCAGCCCAGCGTACGTACGGCAATGGTCGGATCAGCCATTAAAGTTAATTGAATTTTGTTGGCGTTCACGTGGTGGATGTAGATCTGCCAAATTGACTTGGAAATGGCCGTCGCGGAAGCGATGCATTGCGGAACATTTCGGCTAGACGTTTGAGTACCTGAGACTGAGAGCCCGGTCCAAGCTAGGAGAAAGGGGCGCCACTTTGAGGGCTGAGTTTCTTTCGTTCTTATTATTTTTGCATTTTTTTTTACCGCCTCCATTTAACGCTTATTCCCTCTTCCGGCGAAATGGGAGATGCGTTCGCGGAAATTAAGGGAGAGATGAAGCGATACAGTTTTAAAATGGGGTGGAATTATATCTCTTCATAAATTTAATGGAGGAGTATTCGTAATGCTTCAGCTGACATGAAATGGAAATAACATTGAAATGTATACCAGGAAAAACATGTTTCCCACTTCACTCTTTGCAGGTAGCAATTGCAGTATTACATAACAAATATTTTTCTCCAATATTTGTAATATCATTAAAATAAAACACTTAAAACACTAAGGATTTCATTTTTCATTATTGTCTATACGTGGTTAAGGCAGTTAGATTATTGTATATTGCTATGATATCTAAGGTCTGAGATCTAATGTACAATCCATTTGGAATAGGTTTCCAAACTAAATGAACAAGTAATTCAAAAGTGAGGCGTGTACTCAGTTACCTACTTTACAGGCGAATTATGAATTTGGTAAAGATAGTTATTTAAAATGGACAATATTAACATTAGGTGCTAAATATTGCCTTATTGTAATGTAAACTTTATTTTATATGTTAATTCAAGCTTACCTGGAATATAATATGTTTTTGTTATATTTTGCTCGGAGATTTTACATTCTTCGGGATGTTTTCTTTTTTTAGCGTTTGGCGTATTCCCCTCAAACTAGAGAAAATAACGGTATTTTAATGTTGGTTAGTTATATCTTTCAAAATTCAGGTTGGCCTGCCTGTTGCGATAACAATCGAAGGCTCTTAACTGTTGAATCTGGTTTGAATCCTCATTCTGTTGGTGGCCACGAGAGACGACGGTTGTCTTAATTTCCTATAACGATTTTTATGCCACAATTTCAAAAAAATATCAAAGTTCGAAGAAGTGTTACCTAAAAAAAGTATCGATACAACTCCTGTATATTTAAATCCTCATCGAATACCTGCATTTTGTCAGGAAATTTGCTATAAAATTTCCTACGAAGAATTCCTGACCAGATTGCCTTTCCATGCCATTCCATCCGTATCCAGGAATTTTGCCAAGCGTCGTGTCCTCTCCAAGTTAATATTCCATTGAATCACCTCACCTAGAAACAGAAAAGAATTAATTCAGTTTCCTTTCAATTTTAATCAGAAACTTAGATTTTTATAATTTATTTCACTATACATTAATTTGGGGTAAGATTTATAATAACCGCCTTTTAGTTAGTTATTTTAGGAATTTTAATATTTAGGGGTTGTAAATAAATATCACTGAATTTGGTCTGTCATAAAATAGCTATCTTTAACAAATATCGATAATTACAGATAACCATTTGCTTTAAGGTTTAGTATTTGCTGTTTACGGGTAGATGGCGCCGTTTAAAATGAATTTAAATTTGTTATTATATTTCCATAACCTCTTTAGGTTTTTAAAATGCCAGTAAAGTTCGAATACGTGTTTTGTATTAAATAATTTGTCTTATATGGTGTCTTACTGATTCCAACATACGTAACTTTTGATCAAAGTGCCTCAATGATGATGAAACCTAGCATTTGGGTAAATAAATAAAGATTTAAGTTAGTTTTGGTTTGAAACGTTTCTTTTATTTGTACAGTTAGTGTTTTACATCGATTTTCGATAACTAATTATTATTATATATTAATATATATAATGTTATAATATTGCTTATTCGTTAATATGCGTCCGGAGTACGATTTTGACAGACGATCTGGTCCCCTTTGAAGCGTCCCGTGCCACCTAGCAGGTTGGAAGTCACTTTTCACAATTTGCCTTCACTTATCAGAGAGGTCGCTGGGTGTATTGAAATCACTATTTTAATTTATTTGATTTTTATTGAAAAAAAAAATCGTAAACGGACAAGCTAAATAATAATGGAATTTGAAAATATAAAATTGAATATAATAATAAATTTGTATTGAACTTTAAAATACTTCTGTCTATATAAAACTAAATACCTCAATATTTCGTTTTAATTTAAAACATCTTCAGGAGGCACTAAAAATATACAAATTAAAATGAAACAATATAGAAAATCACAATAAGTAATTGCTTACAAGTTGTAGTATTAATGACAGCTGACAAAATGATAAATAGTTAAAACATTTAAATGCCAGTCAGGGCTAGACGTATTAATAAAAACAAATTGTTTGCAGTTATACATATAAAATAAATAGAAAAAAATGTTATTGATGTAAAATATTGCAATAAATACTACTTAATTGATTTGTATCAGTTTTAAAATTAATAGCATTACTACATTTTTTTATATTAACCATTTCCAAAAATAATCGTTTTTTGTAAGGTAGGTAGGTTCTAATTCAAGTATGGAGATACAAACTAGCACATAACTCTAAGTTCCAAAAAATTTCGGCTTCACCTGATTATTTTCATTATTATTTTCAGACCATCTGCAATTTCTATGCAGATGATTGCCAAATCGCCACATCTTCCGTTCACAATTGAATGTGAAACTGATTCGGCTGTACCATTTCTTGATACAAAAATTATTAGAAATTCGAAGTATTTCAGTTGATTGGTATCAAAAACCATCGTTCTCGGGAAGATATATTCATTATTTCTCCAACCACCCTATCAGCCAGAAAAGAATACTATAAAGGCCATGAAGAATTGAGTCGTTAAGATCTCTGATCAGAAATTCCATAGATAGAATCTTAACTTCCTTCTTTAACACTTGCAAAGATATTGGGCATCCTGTTAAGTTATTGTCAGCCATTCTTTTTCATTCACATGGATGAACCTATTTTCCGGTTAGTGACTATCCTGTTGAACAACCGGAAGTTTTTTTATATCGTAAACTACCATATGTTGCTGACCTATCAGCAATGTTTTGTTAATTTTTAAAGATATAAAAATTACTTTCTACAATTACAAATTGAATTCTCTAAAATGAAAGATCAGACACTTTTGTCACTTCAGTCCAATATCATTTATAAAATTCCTTGTAAAAACTGCAAGAAATTATACTTGGATCAAGAAGCACCAATATAATTTTTCTACTGATAACAATAAAAATACACTTACTGATCACACTCTGAGTACAGGTCATCGATTTGATTTTAAGAATGCCTCCATCATACTAAACAAGGTGAATATTAAAAAAAAAACGTTTATATTTAGAAATGGTTTATATTAATCAATATAATATAGTCAAGTAGAATATACGTTTATAATTTTAGTTACATATAATCATATATTTTAAATATACATAAATGTTCTATTTAATGATATTACTTTACTTCAGTATCTAACTTTAACAGCAGTGTATACATTTATGGTATATTCTCATCCTGATTAGTCCACCATTATTACTTAGTTTACGTAGTTCTTCGTTATTGGCGGATTTGTTGCGTGTTTTTCACTGCTCTCAATTTTTAATTCAAGTTTGTCAACTTTAAATACTTTGACCTATTATGTTCGTTATTTAAATTATTTTTAAAATTCTTTAATGTACCTAACTATATTGCTTTCAATGTAAGTAACTTTTAAGACTTTTACATACTTGTTCACATGTTTTACTATATGTCCATTACAGTTATTCGACTAGAGATGAAATGAGCTTATTTCGAACGCTATAGAAACAAATAAAAGGAGTTCTCAACGTTTGGTATCTTCGGGCAATATGAAGAATAGCTCGGGTGCTCTGAGGATCGTAATGTTGAGCTGTATGGGTTTCTATGCCTCCAGAATTACGTTAGAGTGTTTCTTTTTCGTTGAAGACCACGTCTTTCATATTTTTTCTTAAAAAAAAGATGTGATTTTCAGGTTATGTCACCACAGAAAACACGTCTAAATCATTGAAGATGAACGCATTTATCAATCGATAATCATTGTAACGAGTACTAAATTATTTCAATTAACTTATTTTCTTGAAATAACACCATTTCATACATTATTTTTGCCAAAAAGTGTACGTTTGTATTCGCGGTGAACTGCCGCTTTGACTAGGAGTTTTTTTTTCTATGTTGGTACGTTGGTGACAAAAATAATACATGAAAAGGTATTTCAAGAAAATAAGTTAGTTGAAACAATTTAATACTAGGTTACAACAGTTATTGGTTGATAAATGTGTTTTCTTTTATTCAAGATTTCGACGTCTTTTCTGTGGTGAGATAACTTAATAAGTGCATCTTTTTTAAGAAAAAAAAAGGAAGGAAGACGTGGTGTCCGACAAAAAATAAGCACTCTAACTTTATTCTGGAGTCATTCTACACCAATACAGCCCAAAAGCACCCGGGCTATTCTTCATATTTTCCCACTGTCTTTATGGTCGACTGGTTTTCATGGTTTTCCTCACTCCTTAGCGAATGCTGAAACACGAACATCTTAAGTCGTTTCACGGGCCCAGACGTAATAATAACTCATGGCTGCCGATGCCCTCTGCAATTGGCGAAAGCTGTTGAGGGATGCTAAGGCATGAATTATTATTATTATTATTATTATTATTATTATTATTGTTGTTTATTGATAAAAAAAAACAGGTGATGCATTAAATAATTTAGTTTAAACTTATCATTTTAACAAAATATAATTAGTAATGCGCATAACCCTCAGTGACGAAATTGAGATTTTTAAGTTTTTAGCGATCTAAAGAAGAGGAACTGTATTTCTTTATCCTTATATTGTTTGTTGTTTTTCTTGATTTTAGCGGAATGTTGTGTTGAATATTAAACAAAAAATGAAGTTACAATGGAAATTTAATGAAGACGTTTCCTTTTGTATACAAAAGCTTTATGATATTTTAAATAACTGAAATATACAAAACAATTCATTAAAATGTAATGTTTTCATAATTTTAAACTGTATAATAATGATTGTTATTGGAGAATGGTGTTATTCTTTTTTTTATCATCTTACCTCAAAACATTTTTTCCCTTCAACTGAAATTTTCATCCATTTTCAAAATATCCATAACTATAATCTAATTAAAATATAACTAACATTTATCATACTTTTATTTTTTTTTTTATTTATTAACTACATAATTTAAATGATACCTATATTAATTTGGAATCCACTAACTTAGTTTTTCCTTAAATTTATTCGCGTTGTTTAAAATTGAATGGAAATAATGTAGGATATGTAAAATTGTACTGTGTTTATATATTATAGAGTAAAAGCTTGTTTGTGTATAACGTTGTGAATATTTTTGTAGTAAGTAAAAAGTATTAATATTTTAAGTATACAGAGTGTAATAAATTAAATGTAATTGAATCCTAAAATGTTAAAATCTATATAAGAATTGAATATATGATTTTTAATTATATTATGGGAAAATATATATTTGATGGTGTTTCTTTATACCATTAAGAGCTGAAGAATAGGTATTAGTAAATAAAGAGCAAGTTAGAGAATAAAGTTTATATTATTTATTGTTTAATAAAATATTAGTTACACAATTCTTTCTAAGAAATCACAATAGAGGAGACGAGAACTGCCTGGTTAATATTTTATTAAATAGTACATAAACTTTTATTTTGTAAATTGCCCTTTATTTACAGATACTATCTTTATGCTTTTAATGGTATTTGGAAATACAATCCCTCTTCACTAGATGACTAAAAGCTTATAAATCTCGAGTTCATCACTGCAGATAATGGGCATTAGTAATTCCTAGTGGTGGGCACTATCGGTATTTTCAACTATCGATAGTCACCATCGATAATGCCCATCACTTTACTCAACTAATATGTCCTCAAAAATACATTTTGTTTTGTTTCTTGCTATTTATTATTTGTGTTTCTTTTTTATTCCAGACTAATAAGAACTCTGAAACTAGTATTTCATGGTTTCATCAATACCAGCCACTATAGATATTACAAAAGAAAGAATTAGTTCCACTCAATAAATAGTTGATGATTGATAACACAAACGCTTCTAACTGACAAGACAATACATTAATAAACCTTTAAGCTACTCAGAAAGGGCAAATAAATAGCACATTAAAATGATAATTGTCGTATTTACATTGAATTCGAGCATCTCTCTGTGTTGTAAACTATATATAAATATAATACTGGTGAGCGTTATCGATATTTTCAACTATTAACAGTTATCGATAGTCGACTATCGATAGTTATCAATAGTCAGCTATCGATAGTTCTCGATAGTCGAAACTATCGATAGTTATCGATAGTCGAAACTATCGATAGTTATCGATAGTCAAAACTATCGATAGTTATCGATAGTCACTATCGATAGTGCCCACCACTAGTAATTCCTGTTATTCCCACCAATGTTCTAATAGACTTCTAAATATCCCAAGCCACCATAGATGTGAAATATTGATTTACACGTACTACAATAAACCTAAAAATACTTAACTCTAAGTACAGTTATCATATATCAATAATTGTAGTAGTTTCATAAATTTGTTGTGACCGTTCTTCCAGTTTCCTTTCATAATGCAATGTCGTAAGATTACCTACACACAAACTATGTAATTACGCACCACACACGCAGATATAGTCCAAATCAATTAGCATGGGATATCAATGTTTGCGCATTTTGAACTCTATTCCCACATTATGGCATCGCACCCTCTGTAGCTGTTCATACGGTATCGTGCGAGTGGCGCTGGCTCCGTATTTGTTAATTAAAATGGTACATTGCAGCGCTACGGTGAAATTTCATTAGTTCTCGTGCGCTTCGTCGCTTAGTACCTAGAACCAAAACAAGATACCCCTGTGATATCATCGTCCGCTTTGACGGCGACCGGATATGTTGGAGAAAAAACTCGGATCCGCTCCATTTTTTGTATGTACCGCTTTCACGCAGCCTTTGAAATGAACGCTCCGGCAAGAACTCAAATATATTCTCGAATTACGTTTTAAACAAAGGATGCCGTGTTTCGACAATGAACAATATATTTGCTGCAACGTGATAGAGCATCATTTGGTACAGCAGCATTATATTTTTACCTTTTTAATGGGATATTTGTCAATACATTTCCTCAACAATGGATTTAACGGGGTGAGGAAGAAGGGATTTAAAAGATATGCCTGGATATTAAATAGTTAATTAATTTAGGGATAATTAATACTCCTTACCCCACTGCTCTAATAATTATTAAAATGTGCCTCAAATAAACCTGTCTTTTTAGAAGAACAGTACTATTGAAATATATTAAGTATATATTTTTTGGAAAAATTCTCATACACAGAATCAAAAAAAAAACATTTTGAAACACTTGAAATTATGCGTTTTACATTCCCTCTAGAGCAACAATCGCTAAAAAATCAGAAAATATCACCAACTTTTGGATGATTTCTACTTGAATAGATAAATATTCAAATACAATCAAATAGTTTTCATTGCATTCCAATTTGTTGATATCTATAACAACTACATGTTTCGACCGAAACTGATCATCTTCAGCTCTTATAACGTCAATGTAAAAACAAAAACTTTTAAAATCGTGTCATTTATTCAAAAATAAACTACCAATTATCTTTGCTATAACTCCTATAAGTTTGATTAGAAAAAATTAGTGCAACATACTACAAAAAAATAATATTCGCTATCCTGTGTCTACTAAGTATAACAAAGCGAAAATACCAACTATGAAACAGTGGGTGCAAGATCAGTAGCTCATATGATCAATAAATAGTAATACTAGTTCTTTATTTGAATCTTAGCAATACCTAGTCCTCAACCAAACCAATCTTTATTCTATCAATGATCTTAACCACTGAAATAAGGTGTACATCGCTGCTCCTATTAATAATATATGGTGCTAGGTTGTGCAGACTAATCATCTAAGTAGGAACATTGGTTTCAATGGTAGGCAAAAAGCTCTTCTTCATGACGAGAAGTCTCGGTATAAAATCAATTTATAAATTTAAAATGATTTGATCTTGCTTTTAGGCATATATACTGTCATGGAATGTGTACTTGATATTGTTTAAATGTTATTAGTTTAACTTATTTATATTTAAAAAAAGTAATTTGAAATAACAAGAAAGGGATATAAAATGTAGTAGCAGACAGTCGGACGATATCCAGGTGATAGAAAATCTCAGCATTTGTCAAGTCCTTCAAGGCATTTTCCTTCAGAATGTTCCCTTCAGGAACTAAACAGTAGTGATATACCTACACATCGAATTGAATATTAGAATTTGAATAGTACATTTTAACAATAGATATTGACAGATCAAAGTTGGATCCAAGTTCAATTCAAATGAACATTTTTTATTTTTTTTACAGTGTACTTATTTTATTTAAGATTAGTCTAATTATGTTTTTATATGCATTGGCATTCCAATTGCATTGATATGTCAACAGAAAGACATGGAAAATTGCTGGAAATTCGGTTTCGTCACAATGTCGTGTGTTGAAATGGTTGCCTACTCTTCGTACAGTAATTAATTTGTTGTTAATTTTACATAGTAATAAGTATTGAAAATTTTTAAATGTATCTTTCTCATGATCCAGAGACACTTACCTTTGTTATATTTTAATTGTAAGGTGATTCCAGAATTATGCAATAATAGTTTATTTTAATTTTGCATTGGCATTCTCATATATTGAACATCTTATATTCCCCTCACTTCGGTGAAATTAACGGACTCTCTGAGACAGTTTGTCCCCCTTGTCGAAATACAATCGCTATCAAACTCTGTTAGAATTTTTCAATTCGAAAGGATTTCACTAACCAACCTCCGTCAGAGGCAGACGTGTCTCAATTAATTTCGTAAAATTGTCACGTGCTTTCTCTGGTAATGATTTGCTAATGCTACTATCTGTTCGCTAATTAAGTATCCCTCTCTCTATCTCAAATCTTCGAACGCGCGCTAAAGTGGTTGCCTATAACACGGTTGATGACGTTGAGCGGTGAAAACCTGAAGTAATAGCGCTGATAGTAGCATCCTTAAACAGCCAGCCAGTCCTGCGCGTCGCGCTTTCAATATTCCTCGTTGCGTATATGTTTTGACGTGACCAATCATTATTTAAAATTAACCCTAATGAGGTAACAACAATGTCGGAGTGAAATCAGGGTTCTTACCTACTTTATACGCAACTTTCGGTGATACAGTGAAATAATTGCTTTAAATACAAGGATGTTTATTTCGCAAAACAACGATTTGACAAAAAAAAAAGATACACAGATGTAAAAGGTGAGTTCTATATTTACATATAAATATACAAATAAAACTGCATGTACACTCGTGCAAATATTAAACTGAACAATAATAATAATGCAAAATACGTGCCATGAAAAAATAAAATAACAATATGAGATTAGCTATTCGTCGCCGATAAACAAATGGCGGTAACCGAACTAGTAAGTTCGCGCTTTCAAAAATATTTAAAAAGGTAAGCTCGCGATCTACAACTATCGGAAAATAACTAGTGTGACCGTGTAAATGAGCAATAACTTAGTGTGACTTGTGTAGTGACTTTTAATTCGGAAAAGCGGTAATCAAAAGTGACAATTCGCGTTACAAATTAGCATAGGAATTGTGTACACAAGAACGGAAATTACATGAGATCAGCAATTAGCCGACACTCCAATGTAACATACGGAAACGGACGAATATTACGTGAGGCACACCCTTTAAGGACGATACTCGCAACGTAATTTACGGAAACAGACGGATATTACGTGAGGCACACTCCAAAGAACGGCGCTCGAACGTAATTTACGGAAACGGACGGATATTACGTGAGGCACACTCCGAAGAACGGCGCTCGAACGTAATTTACGGAAACGGACGGATATTACGTGAGGCACACTCCGAAGAACGGCGCTCGAACGTAATTTACGGAAACGGACGGTGATTACGTGAGGTACACCTTTAAGGACGACATTCGCAACGTAATACCTGGAAACGGACGGATACTATGCGAGATCAGCTTGTCAGCCGACACTCAGCGTAGAAGAGAGAGAGCGGATTCCTCTCTCTGCCGAGTATGTGTTTCGCGCCCGCTTTTATAGCGCTCGGACTATCCCTGCTACGCGGTCGCGAGAGGGAGTCGGATTCTGCGTAAACCGACCTCGTAGCGTGTGGGGACGATGCTTCGCGGACGGCGCGCGGTGAGGAGGATCTCAAACTAACGATGCCACAAAAAACGGAATTACAATTACAGTATGTACACTTACTGAGACAATTAATTGAAAACGCCAAATTAATAATTTATAATTCCTAAATTCAACTTAAAATAACGCAAATCAATTGACTCTGAAAACGGCACGTGACAAAATTTAAGGGCTATTTTGATAAAATCCAAAGTTTATCACATTAATTTTATTCAAATTTTACCTATAATCTATGGGTATTTTTTCTCCAACGACGATTTTCCTGTTCCGAGCTATCCTCCGTATCTAGAAGTACGATGTACCAGGGCGCCCATCAGGTACCTGGTCATACCTGCCCATTGTGATGTCCGGCGAATTCACCCCTTTCGAAGGTATTCCTCGTCCAAATCTACCTAAAATTAAACTTATTACTTTAATCCTAATCTAAAATTAAATATACTTATAAGAAATTTCATTTTCTAGCTATTCGTAATATTTTAATGCCAGCGCGTCCTTTAGCCTGTTCCAATTGGAAATTCTCACCCTGCATGCCATCTGATGAATATAGATGACACTGGGATATTAAAAATTTGATTTTTACTAATTTAATTTAAGTATCATTTTTAAAACTTATTTTTTTATACCGGGCTGCACGCTACGGGGTAGGCGTTACAATATATACGTATTTTAAGTTCTCTTTCGATATTACAATTTGATAGAAAACATAAGTTTCCAAATTTCATAGAAACCAAATTTCCGCGGTGTATAGTAATGTCGCCACCTCTAAACGTACTACAACGGCATGCAGAAAGTATCATTAGCCTTAAAAGTAAATACAGACTGGAAGGCGAAACAATATACCGGCAGCCATTAATTAGCATTTCAAAGAAAATACATCACTCACAATTTCATAACATCCTTCGTTTGTTTACAAATTAACATTACAATGATCCAAACGCGTTGCCCCCAATTAATTAGGTAATAATTAATAAAACAACGGCGTCATCGGTTCCGTCGAAGTGAACCCAATCTTCCGCACGCCCCCTACCAGTTTCCATTTGTACCGCATTATTCGATCCCCGGTTCTGCCGACACAATTACGTCGCATCGATGAACTGACAATTTAATTTTCGAACTGCGATACGAATTCAAATATTTCCCTTTTTGATTTTTCGCCCGAGCGATCAGGCCATTTAACCCTTCGTTTCGAATTTCCCGGAATGAATTTAAAGTTTAATACACCGGGGAGCGCTATTGAGGCCCGACGTCTACGTCTGTTCGACGATAGACGCCCGTGGAATTAGGACAACACCGAAATTCGGCATAATTAAACCGAATACTAACTTCGAGACCAAGTATGCATAATCGTCCTCGCTTAAAGTGTACGATAATGCCCGATATAGCGGAGTATAATTATAATTTAGAGCTAAATTGAGAGGCATAGTGGAGATATCCCTTTTTCCATCGATATTTTGATAAGCCCCGGGGTATGTTTTGATCCAATTAAATTAGAAGACGCTTTCATATCTTAATATGGACGTCTAACAATAAGACGGATAATAATAAGAACAACTTTGTACGATCTCTGTGTAAAGCAACTAACTTGAAACAAAACCGCAGTAGCAGTAATACGCATACCACACGATGTCGTAATTTTAACAATGTATGAAATCTACTACTGAAATACTCCTTCTAAGGGTGCAAATACATATTTCTTGTCATTTTTTTATTCGGAAAGTAAAGTCACTTTCGCATCTTTGATAAATAAATAAATAGTTTTATTCATCTTATAAAACATTTTTGTGAGATAAGTCAGTTAGTACACCAATATTAATAACATAATACAATAAAGGACAAAAGACTACAAACACTTATTATATAATGTGAAATATTCATATAATAGTATAAATACTTTGGAGAACCACTGTTTTCATTCTACGTTTACAAGAATGGATGGATATTATGGATGTGATAACTTGAGGTAGAGTGTCGAAATCTTTTAAATCCACAATTCGTGGTGACTTTTTAACAAATTCGGAATTAAACTGTGGTATACGAAAATCAGACTTTAATCCATATTATAATAGTAAACGTTAGTATTACATAAAAAATCGTTTTTGTTTCTAAATAATAAAATTAACAGTTCACATATTGCTGAAGACGGTAAAATATTTCATTTTTTAAAATAAGGTCTACAATCTATTGCTGCCATACTTCATATGATCCGCTTCTGTGGTACAAAATGCTACTCCATAGGACAATCTACCATGTATATTCGCATAATAAAATGATAATTACGCATATCTATTATATTTCTTAAATTACGTACTTGGTAACACAATGAGTTAACTCTAGCAGTCAAATTAGTACAGTGAGTATTCCATGAGAATATATCCTCAAAATTATTCTATTTCAATATTCTGTGAAAAAAAAGCATGACTATTACATACCGGTTTATTATTTATATTATGAAAAGTCGTATTTGGTTTAGTTTTTTTCTGCATTCAAAAATGAAGAGTATTGAGAAAACACTAGTGCATTTCTTTTTAGTATTCTCACTTACATTTATATCCAGATCAGACACGGCCGAGTTGATATCAAGAGCATTCATTACTATATTAAAATCTCTCAGACAGTAATTATATCATTAATAAATAGCAAAAACAAAACGGGTCTCAAAACACTACCGTGAAGAACACCCTAATGCTACCACTATGCTCACTGATCTTATAAAACTAACTTTACTGCACAGTTTAGTATTAGTAAATTAAGACCTTGCTTTTAAATAATTTTCAAATTATTTCGTGATAACTCCACGTATACCACAACACTCCAATTTAGCAAACAAAATATTATGATCTACAGAATTGAGGGCGCGGCTTAGATAACAGAAAATTCCGATAGGAAATTCTTTGGAATTCAGGCACTTAATTATAAGTTCGCAGAAGGCGCCTATTGCTTTTAATCATCTCTAGCTATCAATCTACAATCTTGGGGTGCCTCATTCTTACCTCTCCCCGTACCATCAATTGGAGAAGAGGGAAAGACACATCTTCTACTGTAGTTGTGGGCATAGTCTGCAATGCATTACAGCATTTTGCTGATGCATATTTATTAATCATAGCAACTATGCATGAGTTGTCATGGGCGTGACCACTGTGATACAACATATCAAATCAATAATATCTTAAAGTTAACATGAATTTTGTTCTCAAAAATCAACTATACCTGTTTTAATAGATGTGGCAACATATATTACTGATGAACTTGAAACGGGTAATCTCTGCTCATGAGAAAATTTTTAGATCTGACCAAAGAATTTGACTGTGTATCTCACGAGTGTTTACTAGCCAAATTTTCTTTCTATATATTGGAGGCCACGCTTTATCTTTTGTTGGAGATTTTGTAACTGTAAAGGGTCATAGTGAGTCGTGCTTCAAAGCTCTCATGTTTTTATGACATACATTAAGGATAATACCGATTTTATTCAGTTCAAAAATTTGAAATACGCAGATGATATTGTAGTTCTGATAGCAATAACAATTTACTGCTAATAAGTTAATTGACGATCCGGCTAAATATTTTTACCTTTCATTTAACAGTAAACTTACGTGGGGTTCTCGTATCAATGCTTCTACACTTATCTACCTATGACATATACATTTTAAGAAATTTTGTGGAAGGTTCTTATATTCTTCTTTATTTACATCAAAGGGATATGCTAATTTTGCAGAGAGAACAATTATGGTAATAACTAACACTAACCATAGAGAATCCTGCACACCCCTATTTAGAGAATTTCAAATTTTAACTTATACTAATGTATATATTTTTCAATTTTTATTGTCTTGAATTACTGTAATATATAATATATATCCCTTCATGACACAAGATACAAACATTATTCACTACCGGGTTTCACATTGTTAAAAGCATTCATTCGTTTAGATATTTGCCACTAAAGCTTTATAATTTGCTTCCTAACAAATGGAAACATTTACATAGCAATAAATTTCAAATTAAAGGATATTTAAAAGTAACTTTCATTATGAAATACAGAAGTGTGTTGATAATATTTGCACTGAATACTGAGATTTCACTAACATATACAATTGTTTGTCACTATACGCTTTGTCGATTGTCTGTTACATTCCAAGTTGTTTCGTTTGTCAGAGATTGTAAAAAAAATAGAATCTATTAGAAAACCGATTTTTTTTAATATAGCGATAAAAAAAATGTAAAACAATTATAATTTTCGCGTTGCTTAACCTATAAATATCTAAAAAATTGTCAAATACTTTTTGGGAAATGTATGATAAACCTGGCAGCAATGGTAGATGATTGTTGTAGGATAATTCATTCATTAAGGGCCATTGTTAAATTTATTCAACATGGTTCGAATACTTTACCAGTAAAGTAAAAGATCAGCTGCCAACAGCACCTTTCCAGGGCAGCGAGTATGTTGTAATAATAGCTGAGAGTCCTTCTTTTCCTTTCCTTAATATATCGGAGGAGGATATTGGCAGACACTCTAAGTGTCTGCCTAAACAAAAATGCTTCAAGAGACTTCGAAGTCCAGAGAGTTATTTGAATTAAGTGGTATTTTAATAGCGAAATTGAAAGAAGCGTGTTGTGAAAGAGGGAGTTCTGTTTCCATTTTTTTTCTTTTTTCTTTCTTGAAGATGTGTGACAAGTTAATAACGAAGAGAAATGCAATTTGCTACTACTTAAAACGATTAACATTCTGAATACCGACATAAAAAAACCAAATGTGGGAATTCATTAAATAAAAATAATATAAAAATATTCATGAAAACTTGAAACAATGTAAACATCTTTTAACACAAGAAGTACAAACAATACAATGAAAAAAACTAGCTTTGAATTATGAGTTATTCTTTAGTTTAATGAAAAATAACAAACAATCCTGTTCTAACTTACTTATTTTTAATTTCTTGATATATACACAGTCATTTTTTAATATTTTTAATACCACCTCGGAGGTGATAAATTTTTGAGTCGACGTTCATATGAAAAAGCTTTATTTTAGTGTCCACAACATCCTCGTAAAGATGTTCTAGATGGAGGATATTAATACTACAATACTCAATATGATCCAGTAAATCTTCAGAGCTGTTAGGTTATTTATGGCCATTTCTGAGGACAATAGTCGCATACTTTCGCCGTCAGCGCAATTTCCTTGGCGCGCGGCGACATCTCGCGGTTGACATATTAACAATGGACGGCATTTGGCGGACATCCCGATGGCGTTCTCGCAATACAATTCCGGCGCGAAATCGATATTCAATATGGTCAAATATTTTCGGCATCAATCATTTTCGGCGCGACCTTATTGAAAATTGTACCTCGTAGGAAAGAAGAGAAGAATAGAAACAGAACGTGCGACAAGATCTTGGGAATTGAATGAATTTTTTTTTATTGCCAGATGGATCGTATTCGGTGAATTTATTACATTTACTTTAGTATTTATTTAAATATCCTGGTATAAAGAACCACGGAACGATATTTGGAGATTCCACAGAGTTATACGATATTTTTTTTCACTAGCTCATATGTAAAACTTTTTATCATGGGTATAACATTAATCAGAATAAAATTATTGACTGTTCGATCTGCTAGTTTTTCAACGCTTCACTATTTCTTCATTTAATAATTGACGACTCATTGATGAGGCAAGATACAATGTTATAACAGACTATGAAACAACCTCGATAATAAAATGTATAAGTGGTGGAAAATCATAGAAAAATTTACATCAGTAAAACAAATCTAGTTTTGTTAAAAAGTCAACAATTTTTTTTTCAATAAGTAACTAACCAGATAAGTAAAATATTGCAACAAATGTGGTTGAGTTGATTTGTATTCGTTTTGAAATTACTTTGACAAAGTGGTATATATTGTTAATACAACCAACTAAACTAGACATAGACTTTTTTTTATATAATTACTTGCAACATCAAAAATTTTAGTGTTATCGCAATCGAAATTGTGATCTAAACCTTGAAAATGAAGGGGCAAGGATGAATGTTAGGTACCTATGCAACTGTCATTCAGATCATCAGAAAGTGACCAGCAAAGCCAACATCGCCTTAGTAGGTGCATGAGGCTGTGTGGAAAGAATTGAGGACTTAGCCCCAAGATGACTCTTTGGTTATACACAAGGGTAATTAGACCCATGATAGCGTATAGAGCATTTAGTATGGTGACCAAAGGCACGGCAGGTGGGGGCGGCTAAAACGCTAGCGGGGTGGCGTGCAGAGGTTGGCGTGCCTGTACGCCACGGGGCGATGAGATCGACCCTACCACCGCCGATTGAAGTAATTCTGAACCTGCACCAATACCATATTTATTACAAGGAGCCGCAAGTCCACATACACAGACTTCTGCATAGTCAAGTACCGATAAGTAAATCGCACGGCGCTGACTATAAAAAACTATTAACGAACTCAAGAGACACCCTTTTAGGAATGCCATGTGATGCCACGGTTCAGAAATTTAACTTAGATAGAAATATCAGGTTATAATGCCAGAAAAGAAGGACTGGGAGACAGGTACTCCGGTAAGAGCGGACTCAAACTGGTATACCGACGGCTCTAAAAGGGACTACGGCGTTGGAGCGGGAATATAAGCTAAGAAGCCTAAAAAGGCTCTTTCGGTAAGCTTCAGCAAAGACACGACTGTATTCCAGGCTGAGGTTGCTGCAATCCATCACCGTGTGTCCGAGAGATAGAAAGATGTACCGACACAGGTAAAAGCGTCGCTATCTTCTCTGAGAGTCAGTCCACACTTAAAGCGATTACCTCCACAAACGTGGACTCTAAGCTGATTTGGGACTGTGTAAGGGCCCTAAATGAGGTGAGCATCCAAAGGAAACTAACCCTGGCCTGGGTCCCTAGCCACTCGGGCGTGAGAGCAAATGAGGCCATCAATGAATGGATACATAATCAGGCCAAAGCGTGATGGCAAAAGTCACCGGGACAAAGACAGGCCAAAGAGTTCCTAAAGGAGCACAGGCCTGCATTCACGAGAGATCTATTGAATAAAGACAGGAAGACTGTCAAAATGATTGTAGGTCTGCTGACTGGTCATTGTAGACTGAATAGGCATATGTACAACATAGGCCTAGCAGATGATGCGACTTGCAGATATTGCCAAGAGGAGGAAGAAACACCAGTTCATGTACCGTACCAAAATAAAGGCCTGGCGAAGGCCACCCCAATCCTAATTTAATCTAATCTATGCAACTGTCTCTTCTGTGTTGAACCAATGCATTTTTTAACAGTTGAGAAGTTTGTCCAATATAACAACTTTAGCAATCACGATAAATAATGTGTTACATCTGACATCTATTATCTAGAATTACTGTCCTATCTTTGGCTTTCCTTAAGATTGTTCCAACAGTTTTGAACAATTTTGATAGTATTAAGAGTTTTGAATGCTTAGTTACGCTATTAGTATTAGGTACGCAGTGTGAAAACTACAGTTCCTTGCGCTGCTAAAATAGTATAGAACATATTGGCGAATGCAATAAACGAGAAAATGTAAACTAAATACACAGAAGGTATTAGCTGGCTGCCAGATTTATTGATAATGGGTTAGAAGTTATAACGAATGCCAAACTAGTGATAATAGCGAACAATTTAAGAAGACTATGGGTTGGAAGCTAGTGAAGAAGAAACAATATTTTAAAAAATAACACACTAATAATAAACTTAATAAGATAGTAATTACGTACAGCATGGAAGCAGCAGTGATAAAAAAATGAAAGGGGAGGAACTAAAAATAGTTTTACGAAATATATCTACTAAGCATAGCATTATATTCAGATATAACAACTGAAAAGAGAGAGAGCCGCAACGGAAAACAGAGAAAAGAAAAGCTGGAAGAAATTTTTCGACGGGGATTTCATTTCCGGTAGCGCCATCCCGCTGTCGGTAACCGTTTTGGAGGTATCGGCAAAAAACATAAATTTTGATCGACAATGTCGACAAAAATCCATAAAAAATCACCTAAACTTTGAGATAATCCCAACATTTTATACATCCGAATATGCGCCTTTTCGAGAGGAATCGAATGACACCATGCCTGTCCTCCTAGCTCTTACCATGCCGGAGATATGGGCGTTTAAAGTTTCCAAATTAAAATCAACTCTAGGACGTCCACGAGATGCTTTTAGAAGCGCGATCCGGTATCTCTAACCGTTTCCGAGATATTTGAGGTCAACATTTTGAAAAATCAAGTCAACGCTAGACCTTTCTAATATAGCCTATCGAAAGGGCATTTTGACGAGGAATCGAATGCCGAAAATCGGAACTCGATATATCTAACCGTTTCCGAAATATTCGCAAAAATGTGCTGAAAATTGTTAAATTTGCTTATTTTTCGACCCCAAATCCTTAATTTGGATTGGAAAAAGAAATACCATGACAGGAAAGAATTGATAAAACTAACAAAAATAGCTAAAATAAACAACAAATTGCAAAAGGCAGAAACGAGAATTAATCCATTCATTATCCTGATTTTAGCAGCACTGAGTAGCCACAATCCTAAGAACCATAGGTCTAGATGATACCAAAGTGATATCAGTAACACTTATAGTATGTTCTAGATATAAATATTTTATTTTAAAAACAATATACATATAATGCAATAAATAAACGAGGCACATCTCAAAAAATTGCGTCTCACAGAAAGCAAGTTGTCCGTTACTTATATATTATATCATCATCATAATCAAACGGAAGGTAGAAGCCAGGTTGCACAGGAAGAGAAGCTGGAAAACGTAAGCGAAATCACTAACGGTAATAAGAAGAGTATTAAGGGCAGAAAAGATCTGACGAAGGCTCTAAAACACCACTGCAAACCTTAAAGAAAGAAAATGAAAGTTTCAGCGAAGCAGTAGGAGTATCAATTTCATACAACTGACGAAGAAAATCTTCGCTGGGAGGGATAAGCAATCTTTTACAGCCAAGGCGTAAGAACCTAGTTCAAGGCAAAGACATCCCAAGATTTTACTAATTAAGTCAATTTACGCCTACATATTTGTTCAGTTTCCTCTCTGATCTGATATAGTTTTTCGTGGGAGTATCCAGTGGTTTAGTTTTCAGTAATAATTCACTCAATCATATATTCTTTTGAATGATAAAGTGTAGTTTTGCCAGCGTCTATTGGAATTCTTCTGTGATACATAGAGTATGACGTGCGGACTTTTCAACTCAAATACTGTTGTTAACAAAAAATTAAAGATAGTGAGTGGTTAATACTAGTACGTATCACTGTAGATCTCTTTGAAGGGAGATACCATTTAACAACACAAACACATGAACAGACTTGAATGGTTGTCATTCATAATATATTAGACGACGCTTAATCCTTTTTGCATGCAGAGAGCTGCGGGGTATCAGAGCGCTGAAGTGAAGCCGTCAACACGTATTTCGGAACGACCTGTCACATTAAAGTTTTAAACGATCCATCGTCTCCGTATAACGCAGATTACCTATGTCATCTGTGACCCGTGTAACTATCAAGTAGTCATTCCCGATTTTACCCCGCTTTAAAAATACGCGCTACAAGAGTGAAGAGATACGCTGGGGATCGATGTGCCAGACCTGCATCACGTAGACAGCAAAAAACTTAAAATTGTCCCTACCATGGCAAATAATCTCGCGCAGGGTTGCAGTAAGCATTCTAAATCTCATTTTAAATCATTAATGAATTAGGAGTTTGCAGTCATTGTTCCTGTATAAACTGTGTCCATATTGAAATTGGTTCCATTGTAAAAATGGTCCTTCCCATGTTTCCCTAATTCGTACAATACTGCCTATTACTTCATGTCATTTTGGCCTTTTTCTCTTTCTTCTTGCTTATATTCACGTTTCACAGAACTTTACTTGTGTGTCGTTACTAGTGATGGGCAGAATTGAGCAAAAGTCTCGATTCGAACAAATACTTCTATACGCTTGAGAGCGTCACACTGAATCGAAACCAGTTTCATGTTTCAAAATTAGGTAGCAATCGAGTAAAGGTTTCGATTCAAACCAGAAAGTTTATAGACGAAATATTTATAGTATTCCAATACTATTGTTTCTAGATTGAATGTACTAATCATAAATACATTGGAATTTATGGGATCAAAATAATATGGTTTATATAAACTTAATGGTTTGTTTATTGACTTCAGTAACGGCAATAAGTAAACCTTGAAGAAGATGTCCACCAATATTGTCATTACCGCCTTGTTAAACTAACGCACTTCGTAATATTAAGTTTTGTGCCACAGGATTGTCCGAGAAAAAATATATGTGATTTTTACAAGTTTGCTTATTGGTTTCAGTAACACCAATATGTAAATCTTGAAAATGTCATAGATGTCGGCAAATATGACTATTACCGCCGTGTTGTTAGGCTGAAGTACTTGTTAGTATTAGCGGAAATTTTTAGATTATTATTAACTGCTATTTTTGAAAGATACTAAAAATTGTGGAAGAAAAGTACATGTGGCTTTCACAAGCGTGAGGGTTCGCTGAAGTTTAGAGACATGCCTAGGATTTTGAAGGATATAGTGTTTACTGTCGCCAGATTGCACTTTTCAACATTAACGCAAATCAGCAAAATTTGATAGGAATTAAGAACTAATCAACTATAATTGCAGAATATCATAATTTTAGTTAATTAATTGTCTATTGAGTTGCTAAACAAAAGTGTTCTACTACTATGAAATATTGTCGATCATAAGAGTTCTAGTTTGAATCGAACTTTTACTGGATACCACCATAAGCTGTGACATTGACTGTGCGCTTCTCTTAGGCCGGGTTTTACACTACCATATGGAGCTGGAATGGAAATATCTGAGCACGGTTTGCTCCAATGTGTGGGATTTGCGAACATCGCATAGCCCATTAGACATCAATGCCTTTGATTATACTTTAACGTGCTTTCCAGTTCTCCACTTCGCTCAGTTCCACACTCCCTAAGCATAATCAATGGCATCGATGTCCACGACATCATGAGAAATTAGCCAACCACACGCATTTGGCCAAGACCCTGTTTAGCATTTCATTTTAGGTTATTGTATTTTATTTTTTGTTTGTTTGTAACAAACCAGGATCCACTGATAAATATTAGATCAAAAACCTTACTTTTATTTCATAATTTGCCCGAATTGAGCAAATGGTAATTTGTAAAAGACAAAAAGAAAAGTACTCAATCTCAAATAGATTTCATTTAACTTAGGCTTATATGTTTCAACCTAGCTGAGCCAAAAAAATAAGACAATAATAAAGTATAAAAATATATAAATACAGTTGGAACGTTATATAAAATATGTAATACAAAATGAATTAAATTTTGTTTAAAATTTGACATTTAGAATTAAATTTAAAATTGTCAGAAATCATTTTAAATTTTACACGAAAACAACAAGGAAAGCAATCATTCGGTGGGAGAAGGAATTCAACAATTAAGATTACAAATTACCCTTATTTGTTTATAGACTCTAGACTAGTAAATTTTGCATTGCATGATTTAATTTCATTGTTTTTAATTCTGGCATTTATTATTACGCTCTCAAGCGTATAGATAATTGCTAAGTTCTCGTTCTTGTCTTAGCCCCAAGTTTGTTTTGAGTTCTCCTATTGTATTGTATTGATTTGAGTAACATAATTAATGTTAATTTCGAATAAGTCTTCTATATTTTTGTTACTTTCGTATGCACTATTCCTTCCATGCTTGTGTCCTTGAAATTATATTAAACTCTTTTTCTACACAAAAAAAAAAACAACAAAAAATGACCTTCATTTTTTTTTCTGTCATTTCCTAAAAGTAGAAATAGGATCCAGAATATTTCTTCGAGGCCCAAAACACATTCTGACTTTAATAATTGAATTTCTATTCAATGCTTTAGTCTGTCATGGTTAAGTTGTTCATGTAGCTTGACAATTGTATTCAGGAAGGTTAGGCCTCTGTAATTACAGTTATTTTTCTATTCTTTATCTCTAGACATTATCAGTGCTACCCCCAGTACTTTGGTATTTTTCCTGGCACTATGGTTTATTTAATATCTCTACCATTACTTCCATAAAGCTCCTTCTTTCATTTCCACTCGCAGTGGTAGAGATAATGAAAGGAGAGATCTGTCTTACCATTTTTCAGTAATTTTACCGCATGCATCAGTTCTACTATCTTATTTTTTTCAATTCTTGGTTTTGTTTTCTTTATTAGTTTGTATTTGCTGCGCTAGTAATTCTTGGAAGTATTGTTTCACAGTTTCATAACATTACTAGTTCTTATGTTCTAAATGAGCTTAAATTCAGAATATCTTAGCGATTCCTTTCCATTTTGTTTCCCGATTCTGTCCACGGCCTATTTCTGCTGCTACAACTTTAAATTTGTTTTGTTTGTTTTGAAGTTGCTGTATATCGCATACTGTTTTACGGCACTGTTTAGCAAATATGTTCGCAACCTCCTCTTTAATACCATTGACTACTTACATTTTGATCATGTTTCATGTATATTACAAATTACATAATTTTAACTTTAGAAATATTTCATCCTTGTTGTGCGTTAGTATGTTCCATATCCCCAGCTTTATCGTATATGCTTTTGTTTGTCCTTTGTTAATTTCTATTACGTATTGTCATGGTCAAAACAATTTAATCTTTTTCTTTATATAAAATAATATAAAATATATATAAAATAATTCTCCCTTCAGGAAGTAAAGCTGATCAGTAGAAAGACACCTGCACATCGAAATCAAATATTAGAATGTGAATATTAAATATTTATAACAGATCAAGTTGTTGGATTGATTTCAGTTCGAAAGAATTAACATCTTACTTTTTTACGATATATTTATTTTACTTAAATTTAGTTTAATAAGGCTTTAAAAGAGATGAATTTGTAATCGAAGTTCATTGAATATGTTAACATGAGAAGATAGGAAAAATTGATGGGATTCGGTTTGGTCCAAAATTAAGGTAATTTGTATGTAAGGTTGCATAACCACTGTACAGTAGATTTTTTTTTAATTGTGTTTTTTTTATGATGACCACACCGCTTTATAGTGAATGTAAGGTGATTCCAGAATTTGGCAATAATTATTTATTTGAATTTAGTTTAAACATTTCATAGTTCATTTGGGCGCATGGGCATTCTCATATATTAAATATCAATGCTGTCTATAGTCATAAGAGTTTCATGTACGCAATTTCACTTAAATTAACTACATTAACATTGAGTATCCGAGTAGAAGATAGAACAACAGCATCCCATAGCGTCCTCAGTTATAGTAAAGATAAAAAAAAGAAGATGAGAATGGGAAAGGGGGTTGCCTTCCTATTCGTATTTTTTTTAATGCCGTAACGTCCTCTAAACTAGTGTGTGCATAGAAATGCTCCCACCGCACGCCATATGCCATTAGAGAGGGTACATTTAAGATTAATGAATATAGATGCCACTGGGATGATTAAATTGGATTTTAATATTTTGATTAAAGCATTACACTTAAAAACATTTTATTTCCGGGCTGTATGCTACCTCATAGCATCACAGTATCTTTCTATTTTTAAGCTTGTATGTTGTTATTGAAGCACAATTTAATAGTTTCTAAGGTGTTACGTTTTATACTTGCCATAAATGAATAATGGTCGCTAAATATTTTAGCTGTCCTCTTCACCATTAGGTCTAATGTATCTATCTTTTTTCCTTTGACCTACTCGTAGCTTATAAACAACAAAAAATAGAGTGTAGGATATGTTTTAATCATACTGTTAATAATTCAATGTTCGACAAGTATGTTATTTTTTATGCACAGTTTTAAGGAAATATATAACGAATATCGATATTATTAGATGGATACAGAGTCCCTGCGCATTGTTGCCACCTTGCTGTTAGCAGCGCGAATAATAATGCTTTTTAATATTCATGATTTTGGAGATTTCGGACAGAATATTTCGGTAACAATATTCCCGCTTTTCCAGACCGGAGGCTCTATTATCTCAGCGGCAGATAACGACTTTAATTGTTACAGCGTTTCCGCCCATGACTGGGATCAATTATTTCAATGGTTATCATATTTCGAGCTTAGGGCGATGTGGAAGGAGAGGACAGATTTAACGACGCAAAACACCACCGGATCGAGTATCCTGGTAAAAGTGCCGCGAGTTCGAGATCAGCTCTCCGCGATGAAGTGTATTTTACAAACCGAGCGGACGACTTGCGGAAATTAATGGAAATGGAAAGGTTCCCGGAGTTCGTTTCCGACTTTTGATTAAAAAATCGTTACTTTCCCACTTTTAGATATTACTCGTTCAGTTCCTTTCCTTTACGGAAAATAGAGCATAGTAATCAGAGTTACGTATCCATGTACAACATACGCGCAGCTTACTAGAAGGATTTCAGAAATACGGTTATTCTTTTTTTTTTAATTAATCGTTTACGTCTACATTTCTTAAACTTTCTTATGGTCGCCGTCCCAAATGTCAACATATTGATGTCACGAATATAGAACTACCTACAATTAGGTTTTATATAATCGTTATTCTATAAGGTACGGAAAAACAACTTTTAAAAAAATTTAAGGAATGGCAGAGAAAATCAAAATGCATATTTTTAATGAAGAATCGATAGGTGAAAATGTATAACTATGCTAACAACTCTTTTAAAGTTAAATTCAACATCTCTTCATGGGTTCCTTTGCTATAGCAACTAAATAACATTAACTTTATATGTCATATTTCGGAAAGAGTGGAGTAATTACAAACATTTTTGAAAATATAGAGAGTATAATCAATGGTGTCAAAGGGTAACCCAAAGACTATGTCATCAACCTATTGATAAATAAAAGTAAAAGTCAACGGAATCCCGAGCAAAATAAAGTACAGTGTTACTATCTCCTCTTAGTTAGAACCATTGCTAGAACTCATCGCACCTCCCATAGGACAGCCCATAACTTGGGAGTGGAATACACTATTAAAAGGCAAGTAGGTAGAGTTAAACAAAGAAGTGCTTATATCTGGAAATGTCGATTTTGGAAACATAACCAGGAGATATCTAGTAGTGCACCCAGTGCTACGCGACTCGTGATTCAGTGTACAAGTATTTCGCATGAATTTACTTTTATTTATATTTAAAATGAGATTTCTCATCAATGCAGTGGACTTCAATGTTCTCATGTTTGTGTCAGGCGCAATTCCATGCAAAAGTCCATATAAAAATATGAAATGTGAAATGTGTCAAGTCCGAGTTGCACTAACAACTTCACATAAAATGTCACAGAGTGGAGAAACAGCGTTAGAAAGTGAAACTTTATGACGTGTTTTTCGGCACACGAAGTGCTCACGTTCATATGCGAAATAAAAAAATAACATTTAAAATAATTATAGTAAAGTAGGTAAATTTTCGTCTAACCTCACATCTATTTAAAGAGCATAATGTTATGCTAGCTCTCTATAATATCAAAAAGATCAATTTTTTTTTATATAATAATCAACAAAGTCTCTTACTCCTAATGTTCTAAAATCTAACATCATTTATTATGTGCCTTGTAATTGTTGTGATGCCACGTCCTATAGTCAGATAAAAGCAGATTTCAACAGCATAACTTCGACTGCATTGATGAATACAATGAAACAGCTTTAGCTGAACATAGTAAAAATAATCATCATAAATTAATTTCGAACAATTAAAATATTCCACCAAGAATAGAATTGGTCTAAACGTCTATTCTTGGAAATGTATTGCATCAAGAAATATACAAATTCGATCAATTATAATACGAATATCAACAATCTCAATAATAACATTGATGTATTTCTGCTTTTAATTGTAATAATTAGGAAGAATTTTTCCTAAGAAATTTTTTTCTCCTCACGCAAGATTCGAACCTACATCTCCTCGTTTGCCGGATGAGCGCTTTACCAATTAAGCTACGAGAGACTGCGAATTCGAGCGTTTAACCGAACATGCGTCGATATTAGGTCTTGAAAAGGCCGGCAGGACGGCAAATATGCAAAGGTTGCAAGTTTTTGGCAGTATGAAAATAACAAATTAATGTATTTCTGCTTTTAACTATAATAATTCTGCTTTTAACTATAATAATTTAACTATAATAATTGGGAGGAAGAAAGAATTTGCGGTCCTGCCAGCGTTTTCAAGATTTAATATCGACGTATGTTCGGTTAAACGCTCGAATCATCGTCCTCTACTAGCTTAATTAGTAAAGCGCTCGTCCGGCAAACAAGAGGATGTAGGTTCGAAGCCTGCGCGAGGAGAAAAAAATTTCTTGAGAAAAATGTCTCCTAATTATTACAGTTAAAAGCATAAATACATTAATTTGTTATTTTCATACTGTAAAAACTTGCAATCTTTGCATATTTGCCGTCTTGCCGACCTTTCAGGATCTAATATCGACGTATGTTCGGTTAAACGCTCGAATTCGCAGTCTCTCCTAGCTTAATTGGTAAAGCGCTCGTCCAGCAAACGAGGGGATATAGGTTCGAATCCTGTGTGAGGAGAAAAAATGTTCTTGTGAAAAATTCCTCCTAATTATTACAGTTAAAAGCAGAAACACATTAAATTGTTATTTTCATACAGTAAAAAACTTACAATCTTTCAATCTCAATAATATTTAGATATATATTCCTGCTTTATTCAGGCAAAAATAAAAATAACAATGATTATAAACTAAATATTATCACAAATAATGACGTTACTTAACTCCCCCAATCTTTTGTTTTGAACACAGATGTATTTTATTTATTTTTTGATTATTTTTGACCATTTATTAGTTGGTACTATCAGTCTCATAGCATTTTGGGGTGTTCTTAACCTCTGCTTTATAGATACGTGTCATATTTCAATGCTTGTAGCAGTTATAACTTCGTTCAAGTAGTTTTAATTGTTTTTACTGAATTTATTGACGAAATCATCAAGTGTTGTGTTTTGTCATTGATATATATTCTATTATTATTAATTTCATCAATTTTATGAGTTTGAATTGGTACTTATTGAATGGAAACTGTTGAGGTTTCATCGGTGAGAATTTGTTTTTTAATGCCTCCAATCCTTCTGAAATCAGTAATTCCTTTTCTTTAAAATCAAATTATATTTAAAAATTAATAAATTTAATTGCCTTTGCAAATTGTTGTCTCTGATAAACTAGCAAATAAAATCTACACAAGCTTAGATATCTAAAAGCGAAGTTCTTTATTTATTTTTAGCTGGATTCCCAAATTATAGATTCTTAAACCAGTATATTTATTAAAACATATCTTAAGAAAACAGATATCTTGTTAAAATGTTTGTGCTTTGCCTAACGGAAAGATAAAAAGCGACCACTGTATATCACTTTAAACCTGGGTAAAGCTTTACTAATGGAGATCCCTTTTACCTGTTTTGCGTGTTCGTTTCTTCGTTTATTTTTCTCCATCGTCTCCACCATAAAGTCGACAATTCAACGATTTCCATTCCTTCCCGGTGGCATGGGCCTTATTTGAATTTAGTCTCCCCGCTAACGCTCACCGCCGATAAATTTTCATGAAATTTCCGTTTCATTTTAATATAAAAATATGCGAAACGGACTTATACCTGAACGCGGGGCGAAATTATTTTCATTCGAAGGCGTTTCGCCGCCTACTCTTGACCTCCAGTACGTTCCCTTCGACGCAGTATTTCTCTCAGGAGTCACATTAGGACCGCGGTCGGACGTATTACATATGGTAACGGTTATTGCGGTACATTTCAGCTGGCGATTCGTCAAAAAACCGCTAGTGTTGATTTATTTGCGGGGCTTTCTGGCGCCGTCCCGTTCGACGAAACAACGGAATTTCCTCTTTTCGTTTGTTACGCTTCATTTTTTTGCCGAAAAAGGAAAGTCATCGTAAAATAGGAAATATTGCCTTTCACATTTTTCGTATAATCCAAATATATGTGGCTTGGTAGAAATGACACACTATAATGGGCAATTGGATTATAGAACAAATAACGAAGCTTTTGTTACTTGTTTGCTCACAACATCTAGCACACTTAATTCCTCAATTAGGAATCGATCTGATCTACAGACGGATCAAAGACCCAAAACGGAATGAAGCTGAAATCTGCACAGGGGTAAGAAATATAATGATCCTCTTTCCACTATGAAAATATACCACGGTTTTTCAAGCAGAGACATACGCAATATTGCATTGTGCAACCGAAATCAATTAGAGGATTTATGAAAATAAGCGGATCTATGTTGCTACAGACACCCAGGCGATACTGAAGGCACTAGTAAACTCCAAGATGCAGTCAAGACTGATTTAGGAATGAATATTCGAACGCTGAATGCACTAAATACTCACTTTGCTGTGGGTGCCCAGGCATTCAGCAATCGAAGGAACTAAAAGGCCAATAAATTAGCAAGAAAGGGATCATCTGTTTCATAAATAGGCCCGGAGCCTGGTCTAGGAGTGTTTGGTGAGAAACCAAAAGAACACTGGAATAATGCGCCCATGAGTTTGCTTTCATGGTAAGACCTTCATTAAGGAACCATCAAAAAAAAAGGCTGAAGAACTACTGCAGCTCAATAGGAGTCATCTTCGCATTCTGACAAATCTTCTAACAGGACACTGTACGCTGAAAGGACACCTACAGAAGATTGGGAACGACACTGGAGGTACCGACTGCAGACTGTGTAATGAGAGAACAGAGAAAGCTTACCACATTCTATGGAAACGCAAGACAACAGGCAATGTTTGGTAAGCCATAAATGAACCCAGCCGTGGACCTATATAGATTAGTGCAGGGCACTAAGATCCTAGAATGGCTGGTTTAATTTCATGGGTACAAGAAATGGGAGACCAAAGACAAAAATCCAAGAGGCTGCACCATGTCAGACAGCTCCCACAACAAAAAAAGCGGTGATAAATGTGGAATTATTTACTCTTTCTTAAAATTAGAGATTATTTAATCACTTGTTCATAGTCTGAGAATACTGATCATGATATTTTGTTATAACTCTCTGGCCGTATTTAAAAAAAAAACATCTTGTCTGTTCCCTTTATTTTTTCATATGTCTCATCATTTATGTTGATTAAAATCGAGTACCGAGTTTACGTATTATAAAATCATACGGAATCAATTTGTGACCATTTATACCACTGCAACAATATTTATCAAAGCATCAACTTATAATATAATACGCCTCCTTCTCAGGTTTCAAATAATTGAACGCATAATTGCATTTTAATATTGGTGTACAGTATTTGTCAGTTCCCGTTGCAAAAAATAACATCATGTATTTGTAAGATATAGATAGTAAATTGTATAATGAGATCCTAAATTATAAGCTCAACTTGTATAATTTTGTTTTGCAAAGAAGTTGACTTAAAACTACATAATTTACATAGATTCAACAACATCCTTTCTTTAAATCTTCATACTTTTTATTTTTTATAATGGAGGATACGAGTTGATTCAATACGTGGTGTTTAACATTTTAAGGATGAAGTTGGTATTTTATTGAAAATTTGTAAAATTACCGAAGAACTTTTCCTCAATACTCATGTATCCCATCTCATTTTATTTCATAGTTTTGATCCAAGCTTTCTAATTTCTACTTATTTCTACCAAACTTTAGTTTTTAGTTTTCACAGAAAATATGCTCAATGACATCAGAAGTGTTACATGTAGAAGGAATAATTTATCCAACTTGATTTTTTGGCAATGTGATAGCTTTACATCAAAAATGAAACGGTATCGAAAAAATCAGATGATCTTTGTGGCATCTCGTTCTAAGCAATTAAACTTCGTGGATTAACGGTGCCAGAGTCTGCAGAAGATGGTGCAAAGTCTTCTCCCCATTATATACCTACTATACATATTATTCAATGGGGTTTTAATCCGGTGAATGGTCCACGGCAAAAGATTAACGCTCGCTTTTTTGGAGAAAGTCCATAGTTCGTCGAGCAATACCACCTAGATAAGATAGTAATGTGATTTATAGAGTAACATCAACCTAACGCGCAGTTGTCATACTGCCTCGAATAAAGAGATGTGGTGATCGGCTACCATAGGCAATAGCCCTCCAAACCATTACCTCAACAACCCTGTATACATAGTACCTAGTACCATAGTACCTACTGGTACCTTGACAGAAACGCTGTTCATCGCTGAAGATTACATTATGCCTTTATGCCTTCCAATGTTGCCGTTTTCTGCACCAGTTCAAACGTTGACTGATACTGATAATTTCTATCTGCATCTCAATAAAGTTTGTTCGTCATTAATTATTTTTTTATGCAAAGCTTCTTAAAACGTACCACCATTTATAAATAAAAAGTATAATTCACCAGTCATAAAAATTTGAAGTTACGTGTGTGCATGCCATTTTATTAAAATATAGAACAACTCTTGAATCCATTTTTTATTTTAAAATAAAGATAAACTATTACCATTTTAGAAAAGTGAATAAGCGAAGTTTTAGAGTCGCCTATTTAAAATATATGTATGACACTCACATATAAAACCAATTTTTCATACTTCAGTGCTTTACCGACAATAGTGTATACAAAGATCTCTACAGTAAACTTTTTGTACCACTGCCAAACATCACAAATACCTGCGGAAATTCGAATTTAGTTTCCTTTGTCAAATACGTGGCCGACCCGAATTCTTGGCGATCCGCTATTACAAACAGCTTTCTTAACCTAAATAAATACTAATAAATGCCCACCAGCAATACTTAATCACGTCCGTTCACTGCGAAATCGGGTAGTTGCTTATTCTAAGCTCAGCAAATTTGTCCAGTTCACGTCATTAATTATCCGATAGTATATTTACTTTAGGAGACCGTAACCGACGTAAAAGGAACAAAAGACGCTTAATTTGATTACGGTCATGTTAGTAGTAAGTTCTATATATAAAAAAAAAGACTTACCTCTACACCACACGCGCTTCAGCAGCTCTTACATATTCATCAGGGGTTAAATGTCGGACAGGGCCTTGCCTGCGCTCGACGATAAAGGAATATTTACATTACTTACAGACAGTAATTAAGCACACCTATATTTGCTTGGTTGATTAGATCTTGGCCATCCCCGGCTAGGTATATACTTGATAGCCATTTGCTTGCAACGGGCAACCTTGTTTGTTTTTGGATAATCAAGCCGCAGAGATTACTTACTGATCTTCTTTTCTTCCCTAAGATTTCATATATTATATGAAGTGAGAGCATGCTTGAAATCAGTGCATGTGAGATTAGAGTTACAGTATAATCATACCTAGGTAAAAAATGGTTGTATGAATAAACATTGTAATGTTTGATATTTCAAACTGTGGTGAAATATTGATATAAAATACACGATACAACTCCTATATTGCGAATATACACACATTTTATGTTTTTCCAAAAACATTTTAAATTATCAACACGAATTTGTTGAAATATCATTTACTAGAAATTAATGGAAATGTCCAATTATAAAAAAAAAGAGAAATAAAATACATCTTAACGGTGCTACTATTATAGTTACACCAACCGACAATCTTTTGGTATGGATAAGCGGTTAGCAAAGAAAGAGAGTTTAAGTAGTTTCAAAATATGTATTAGCAAGCCATTACTGAAACGTTATTGTCCTAAGATTGTTAGAAAAATTCTGTAACGGGGAAGTTAGTAGATCCTACGGCCTTTTAACCCTACAACAGAGTCTCTACTGATTTGTGTTGGGATGAACGCAGTTTACTTTGCCTGTATAAGTTACAAGTGGATATTGCAATCGCTAGCACACATTTATTGGGGTTTATTCTCGTATCGCTTTTGTGTTGAGTCACACGTTCTCGCCATCTTTGGGTGGTTTGTCGACATAGTAACGTGAGCACTTATTGCACTGAACTGCATATACATTGTCATGCTGCTGTTGGACTAGAATTTTGGTTTTTAAATTAGTAAATATGTTATTGCAAGGAATTGCAGAAGTGTACGCTAGCCTCGTATTGGTATTTTTAACAATTTTCTTAAAATGATCTGTTAGATTTGATGTGTACATTATAGGAATATATTTTTTCTGAGTTTCTGTGTCTTTAAAATAATTTTGATTATTCTGACTGGTTGAAAAAAAGTAGCCTATTAACAAAATGTTTGGAGTATTCGTTTCTTATCAGAATGTGTTTAAGCCACTTTATATCATTAATTAAGTAATCTCTATGGCTAATTTTGATAATTCTGTTTTTCACTCCCAATAGCAATATGTAGGTGTATACATATATCAGAGCATTCATATACAGTGTGTTTGCTTAAGTTGGCGCCATATGAAAAACTTTCTTATTATAAGTTATACGAAAAAATGTTAATCTCTATAAAAATCTCTGCTTTCGAAAATAATAATATTAGGCTATTTACATTTGACATTGATTGCACAGGCTGTACACAAATTGAAAAGTCCAATTGTATTTTTTTGCCACTTCAAATTTAAATTCAATTTTGCAAATCCTATTTGTAAAACAGGTTCTATCTTATATTAATTAAACAGTCAATCATACTTCAAATATTTAATCGCCCATCTGTAATATTTGAGCAATGCATGTAAATAAATAATAATGTAGCAATACCCAAAAGAATAATGAATTTTCTACTCTACTACACAATAATAAACATTTCTTCTAGCGAATGTCAGTATAGCAACAAATAAACAAGGAGGCCGACGAAAAAGAATTGAATTAAGAAAATTGGAGTTGTGATAATTTCTGGGGTAACAAGTATAAAACCTTTCAAGAAACTGCAGACATCTTTAATCACCGACATCCACGGAAACATCAACAGTGAGGAATCTTTTTATAAATTCAAAACTTCTGGAAATGTTCATAACACATATACCAAAATAAGCGTTTAAAATGGGTTGCAAATTATGACATTATAAGTTACAGCGAAAGTTTTCTCTACTTGAACATCCTAAATATTCATTACGAAAAAGAGCACGCTACCTAATCCTGTTAGCAAAGATACAGTTGCCAAAATTTTAAAAGTGAATAAGTTCCGTACATATAACCCACAATTTATAGTATTATGTGCTTAATAAAAATTGGGATTGATAGGATGCAAATAAATTGTTATTTGTAGTAATAATAATTGGTTCCAAATTAATATGAAGAGCATATTATGGGGTGAGGCATACAAATATAGCAATTGCACTTTTGAGCTATTGATCTTAGTTTAATAAGCTGAAGAGTGTGGTATGTGCAATACATTGTTACGCTAGTGGTATATGTAAACATTCATATTTTTTTTTATTTCTTTTCCTATCTGTTTTCCTAGCGAACGAATGTAAAAATATGTTTTTTTTTGTTTTATACTAATGAAATACTTTACAATTCTTTAATATGATGGATTTTTCATTCAGCAATAGTTCCTCTAATGAAGAAATCATAACTAATATAGCAAATCTTGACGAAACAGTGTCTGCATTATACAAATATACAGTTCAAAGAACATTCTCGTTTAACTCTTGCTGCATTAATTAAGTTTGTATTGTTTGTAAATGATGCTTCTAAGAGGGAAGAATTCTGCCCGGACCTCAAACTTCAGAACAGTTTTAGAAATACAGCAATAATGAATTTAGAGAAGAAATACTGCATCCCATGCAAGCGATTTAAAAAAAAAAAATTGGGACCAATTTTCTTTCACGTTGTAAGAAAAATTTTTAATGAATAATATTTTAGCAATGCTAAAAGAGTATAGCATTTGACAATTTACATTAAAAATATACATTTTCTATAACATTACTTTTTAATTTTGTTGTAGAACGGAATATTAGTTATTAAAAGTAACCGCACTTACATAACAAATGATTGTTTCAGAGGTTTAAAATATTTTACCATGACTAATCTGTTTAAAAAAAAAGCGGACGAGTTTGATACGTAATTCTTTTAATAGACTTTTAAACTGCCAGTTTATTGTCTATATAATAATATTTTCACCATATTCTAAATATTTGCATATTCCTTCATTATTCAAATCATATTCGTTCGCCTAACAGTAAGTTATGTTTTCCAAAGTTTGAATTAAACATATTTGAATAACCTTTTTTGTATAAATACGACTTAAACCAATTACTGTGAAAATCCTTAATTTGTATTTGTGTAAACTATATTACCTGAAAAATATATTTTACCGCAACAAGCGGTGCTTCAAGGTATTCTTAAAGTTTTAGAGCAAACATACGCTTGCTAATAGCCTTCAGTTATTGAATAAAATACTTAGCAATCTAATAAAAAAAGTAGAAGGTAATAACATTTTAAAAACACAGTTGAGAATTTAAACGAGTTGCAAAGCTAATCTAAATCTGCGCTTCAGGTACAATAAATATGAAATATTCATTCTATTAATTTTCTTTCCAGTTGAATAGGTTGTAAGGGGAAACACTAAATTACGAAAATATAAACAGACGGACGTTTAGAAGTTGTTGATGCATTTAAATAGCTTTAAGAAGCCTATAAGAATACTAAAGTCGTATCCATACTGTAGAATTATATACAAAATATACCCATCTTGCAAGATCAAATTGCATTTCCTCTATTTTATTACGCTCCTATTTTCGCAACTTCTTGCCCATAACAGTTATAATTTTATTGGTTGAAAAATGCTAGCGTAATATCAGAGAAAATTGGATTTACTCCACCTTGCGGTCGAAATGTTTCTTTAAAATACGTGAATGTACGAGTATTTATTTAGAGAATCCCGGCGAAAAGTTGGAGAAATGCAATTCGATAAAAGTTTATTTGTTCGTGATCGCCTCCTAAAACCCGCTTTTTCTTAAAACATATTCATGCGGAATCCCGCAAAGTTTGATGTCCGGATCAATTTCCAATGCAAACATTAAACTCCGCTCCCAACGTTCGAACCAACCTCCAAGCGAGAAAGATAGACATGTATGTGGCGGTACGTGTGAGGAAAATTTGAAACTTTCGAGGGGTTTTCGAAACTTTTCGTTTGGCAAATATTATATAAAACCGACGTTGGCGTCATAACGTTCAAATCGGTGGTGAACTTTTATTGATATATTTATTGATTGCAGCACACCGAACTAGTTACACATTTGGTTCGATTATATCAACTGTCAGATTCAATTCTTGCCACAAATAGTTTATATTACATTCAGACGAAAAGCTCTATCTTGCTAAAATGATATTTATGTATGCGACACATCATCTCGTCCAGCTGAGTTAAAATGGAATGAATAATGTTAACTCGAAATGATCCAATAACAATCTATCCATAGTTCTAATTAGTGCCAAGTTTTTAAAAATTACATTTGCAAGAAATATTGTTACTTTTTTCTTAGATCTATTTTCTTTTTTGGTAACCTTTTGCTGCATGCATTTTTTTTTCAGAGAAATCCTATATCTTGCAAACGATATGAAGGTAAAATAATGCTTTTTATGAAAATAAAATTTACCTGTATGATAATTTTTCAAAAATTCACTTAATACAGAAGTTTTTACTGAAAATGAAATATGTCATAGTTATTTAGTACAGATGTCATTTACAGAGCGAGAATTCAGAGAATTCGAGTGCTGCAAATGTCTTAACGCACGCGATTTGTATTAAATCTTTTGGCCGAGAAAAATATTCAGAAAACCCTTATTTACTTTAATAATTAACACCTCAATGTCTCAGTCAATAGATGTAGATTGGTACTACTGCGTTTTGACAACTCAACTTAACCTTAAGTATATATCAATATAAATTTTTTTATGATGATTGTAAGTGTGTTTTTTTTTTATATTTTTTCTCTCTTATCAAAACTTTAGTTCGGTCGAAATTGAATGTATGAATGTTTTCATTGAATGCTGTTCATAGAGTTTATTTATAATATGCATTTGTTTTTCTATGGGAGTGAGAGCTTTTATTTTTGAGTAACGAAATTTTAAGTGATTACAATTTTGATGTGTTATTTGAAGATTGCACTGTATCAAAGTTTTATGGATTTTCTCTGAATGATTTTGAACATTTGGTGAAGAAATACATTTAATATCTTTTTTGCTTTTTTTTTGTTGGAGATTGATGTTAGTGTTATGATAGTATTTATATAATTTATTTAAGAAAATGCTTAAATTAAATATTCAGGATTGTTATTCATTATTAAAATTTATTTCATTTGTTTTATTATTACATAATAAATATATAGCTAATAATAGGATATTCGACAAAAAAATGCATGCAGCAAAAAATGAACAACAAAGACTTTTACGATCTAAAGCAAAAGTAACAATAATCCTTGCAACTGTTTAATTCTTAAAAATTAATTTTTTTTAGTAGAAGAAATAATAATTTTTTATCAAAACGTCAAAATAACTGTTACATATTTGATAGAAAAAATTGCAAACCAAGAAAATTCACAATATTTTTTATATAATCCATGGTTTTGTAGTACGATAGTACGAGAATTTGTGAGGAATTGGACCTTTTTCCTATCATGTACTTCCCCAATGGTATCGACTCAGATTTAAACAGAGACATTTCTAGAGAAAAAAAGGGTATAAAGGGGCGCCTGTGTTCTGTGTGGGTCTCTAGACAGTTGTAGTCCCGACCGACAGGTAAAATAATAAAATATTCAGAAGCTGCAAACTTGCAGGTATTTTTTTAAGTCAATTTTGACTTGCAGCAATCAAGATATCAAAACTTCAAATTTTGGAAATAAGAACTTCATGGGTCTCCACGTCATTACCAGTGCCGGACTTATGTCCCTTGGGAATTCAGTCCTTGTCAGTTTCATTTGCGGTCAACGCTGGAAACCGCTATAAATGTATTTCACAGGAATAGACCTGGCGATCAATAGAACTTTTTTTTGTGCATAAAAGATTAGTCACTTCTGGCCCCCGCGTGACCCCGCATGCCTCCCGACACCCCCACCGGTCGTACCCACAAAGTCACGTATTCACCTGACCGAAGTGCTAGGCGAAGGGCGGTCCTGGCGCTCCACCAGGCGAGCCACCAATGGATTTGTTGAGACGCTCGCCCTTAGCCAAGTCCGGAACGCGAGATCTAACATGAACTCCCAAAGAGAAGATATTTTAAGGTCGTCCCGAATCTGCTAATTGCGCACCATCCATGGTGCACTCACTATTTGCCTTAACATAATGTTCTGGAGGACTTCGAGTTTATTACACTGAGTTTTGGAAATCGTGGATAGGGTGAGCGCCCCATACGCGAGGATCGATCTCAAGCAAGTAATAATAATATATAATAATATATATAATAATAATAATAATATTTATTGTTGTAAGTTTCACAGAAGGAAAACGGTAACAACGTCAAAAATATAAACACTTTCTAAATTAAATAACTTAAAACAAAATTCTCCATCAGTATATAGAGAAATTAATATTTGCTTACACACGCATAGTAAAAATAAAAATGAAAAATAACAGAAAAACAGAAAAGGAAGCAAAATTCTACGTAAACATAAATTAATTCTAAACTAAAATAAAGAAATTAAATAAATATTCAGGGATAACTGACAGAACTATTAATTAAATAATTAAAATTGAACTCGATTAAATTAAATTTAATAAATTAAATTAAAGTAAATTAAATTGCGAGCAGCTCTTCTATAGAATAATTATATTGTTTCAAATACAGAGGAGAGATTGCGTTTGAAAAGTTTAGTTGTGCAGAAGAATCTACTAAAGAAGTGACTTTATTATAAAGTTTTATTCCCTATTATTCGGACCTAAGCTACTTAAATGAAGAGTAATCAGCTGGTCTATGTATATCGTTTTTTCGACCTCGTATGATGTGATGAATAGCAGAGTTGGTTTGAAAAGATGTCTATTGCAATGAATGTAGCAACACACTTCAAGTATATATAATGATGGGAGCGGTAGTATATTTAAACACCAAACACTGGTCTGCACGATTTCATCATTTTATTCCTGCGATAGATCTTATCACTGCTTTTTGAGCTACAAATACTCGTGAGCAGTAGGCCGATGTACCCACAAAAACAATACCATACTTAAGTCGACTCTGCACCTCAGCATAGTATACAGTAGTAACGTCAACTGATAAATAGCCTTTTAGTGAACAAAATAAATATGCTTTCGTTGAAATATTCTTGCGAGGTCTTGGCAATGAGTCTTCCAAGCATATTGTCCTGCAGAACAATTCCAGAAACTTTATATTACTCGTTGTGTGTAGTGGTATGCCATTTATACCTAATGTTGGCGACTCAATATTCCTTTGCCTAGTGTGGAAGTGTAGGAATTTTGTTTTTTCTGTACTTAGAGACAGTTTGTTGCTGGCAAACCAGGCATGTAGAGTCTCCAATAAATCACTTACCACCTGTCCATGTGTATCATCAAATGGTAGAAGAAGCGATATGTCGTCAGCATACATCGTCGTGTAAGCATCTGTGAGGAATAATGCAATGTCATTTATATATATTAATAAAGAACGGGCCCCAAGAACTGTCCCTGTGGTACTCCATTCTGGACAGGCAAATAATGTGATCTAAAGGAAGTCATGTTCCCAGCAACATCGGAAAAAGTCAACCTCCACAAATTGCATTCTACCTCGGAAGTATGCTGAAAGCCAATCAGCAGCATTACCTCTGATACCATATTGTTCTAATTTTTCAATTAATCTGGTATGCTGAACACAGTCGAAAGCCTTTTGGTCATGGCCCAAGGTCACAAAAGATGCCGATGGCAGTTCTACGTTGCTCAATATGTTCTAACAGTTTAGTATAGAAATTTATTCATAGCCGTGGAAGTAGATCTATTTTTCCTAAAACCATGTTGTGTATGGGTTATTATATCGCATTTGTCAAGGAAACTGTTGAGGCGATCAAGCATACAGTATTCAAGAACTTTAGAAATAGTCGACGTTAGTGCAATCGGTCTATAATTTAGCGTATGTTCTGGGTTACCTTTTTTTATATACAGGAATCAAACACTTGTTTTTAAAATATTGGGAAGACGCCTCTGCGAAAGACAGATTCACTAAATATGTTAAAATAGGCGCAAGTTGTGATCTAAATTTCTTTAACTATGAATTGAGGAATGATATCAGGTCCGGTTGAATTTGTGTTTTTCAACTTTCCTATAATATAGATGCATTTCATATATAGTAACGGTTGAAGAAACATAGTTTTACTTTAATTTCAGTTTTATTGTCTACATTTGCATCAGGAATATTCACCATTATGTCGCTGAGATGGACTGGAAGACTTATTAAAAACATTAGCTATTTCCTGAGGAGTGGTAATCAGCGCGTTATCCTTTAATAAAGTAATATTTTTATGCTGTTTCTGTGTACCATTCCAGCCCTTTACTATTTTCCACATTGTTGACGTTTTTTGTTCGGAATTATTTATAAGGTTATTATAGAATTTATATTTTGTTTCATCTATTAAGTTTTTGTGACGTTCCTTTGCTGCCTGGTAACAGTTTTTTAGTTGTGGATGAGACTTCTGTAAAATGTACAAATCTTGTACATTTTCACTTGATTTTTTGATTTCATAGTTAATCCAGCATTTTGAATCAGATTGATGATTATACTTTCGGGAACGGGTAACTGGAAATGCGCGATCATAGTGATATATAAGTATATTCATAAAGGAAGAAAACTTTTCACTTATATCTACAGATGCAAATACATCACTCCAATCTTCAGTTTGTAAGGAGTATTGAAAATGAAATTTGTTTTGACTAGTAAACTGCCTTTTCTCAGTGAATTTGGGAAGACTATGCGGCTTTAAATAACTTTCGGATATCTTCAGTTCAATAATACTATGATCGGATATATAGTTGTCATCTACGAAGTATGAATGTTTTCAGTATCAAATTTGTAAAAATATTGTCTATAAGGCTGCTTGAGTTACTGCAGACTCTAGTACATTCATGAATAGACATTCTCAAACCATAAGAAGCCATAGTGTTGATCATAATTCGTTTGTTCATGGAAGATAGTTTCAAATTAACATTAAAATCGCCACAGATAAAGAATATGTTATGATTCACAATAAGTTCATCTAACATCATAGAGAGCTGCGTAATAAATTCATTGAAACTTGATTGAGGAGGGCGATAAATATTAACAATGATATATGTCTGCTTATTGATTTTACAACGTATGCCACAAATTTCAAGTAGGTTATCAAGCGCAAATTTGGAAAGATCTAAAACTTGAAATTGTAACTCTCTGGTAATAAAAATACAGCAGCCACCTCCACTCTTATTAGATCTGCAATATTTGACCTAACCATCATATAATTATCTAATTTTAAACACTGCACCTGACCAGTCCTCAACCAGGTTTCAGTTAAACAGACAAAGTAACTGTTGTAGTTTGATAATAATACATTTAGTTCATCAATTTTCCCACTTATAGAACGTATATTTAATAAGAAAATAAAGCTACTGAAATTACTATCTACATGAGGTGTTTTCAGTGATTGCTATTCAACATTATAAGAAGTAATTAATCTGGACCTGTCCAGCAATCTATTGAAGCATGAGCATGCCTTATCAAATACAGTATGATCAACAGAAAATTTAGTTTTATACTTATTATTACTTTCAACACAATTTATACATTTTAAAACTTCACAGTTGCATTCTTTTAGGGAGTGATCGCCCGAACAATTAGGACAATTAACAGAAAACTTACAGTCTTTACTAACGTGTCCGTACCTTGAACATTTATAGCAGCGTATTATATGAAATGATTCTCGTATCTGGCACTTTTTCCATCCAACATACAGGAAGCCCTTGCTCAGGAGCTCGCGAAATATTGCGGGATCAGTCTCAATTATAACGTGCGCAGTAGGTGTTCTTCCAATAATACGCACTATCTTCAATGTTGAGGAGGGTAACATATTTAAGCTATTCTGTAGTATCAATTTATCACAAAATTTGTCTTTCTCCTGGATATCTTCTTCGCTGACACCATAGATAATAATCTTAGGATTGACTTTGCGTGGTATTTCAGCATTAAATTTATCTTGAAATTTTTCAGTTATATTCTCTTTCAAAATATTCAAGTTTTCAGAATCATTACAATTTACAACTATAGAGCCATTCTTTTTAGTAATTATATTATTAATTTTAATGGACAAAGCTGCCGGATTAATTACCTCCTTTAATTGTTTACAGGTGTCTGCAGAAGACTGATTTTCATTGATTGGTTTAATGATTAGCGAATTTTTCTTGGCTGCTTTCAAAACAGAGCTATACGATGGCGCCATCTGTAAATTGATAGGTTGACTAGAACCTATCGGCAACATTGAAACATCTGCAGATTTCTCTAGAAATTCAATTTTTTCTCTCTGTAGTTTGTTGACAATTTCCAGTTCATGAATTATTTTATTCAATAGAGCAACTTGCGTTTTTAATGTTGTATTCTCCTTCCTTAATTCATCTAGTTTCTTCGACAGATTTATCATTTAGAATAATTGTGACATCTCATCTCCAGAATCCGGAGAAGGTAGGTGAGGCTCACACTGTCTACAAATCCATTTTCTCTTATCTACAACTTTACCCGTTCTATGAGCTGTTTCCAAACACTTTCCATGTATCATGGATATTTTGCACATTTCACATTTTTGCCCTTTTCGTAAAATAGTTTCACAAAAATCACAATTTTTTTCTTTTATTACATTACTACCCGCATTATCACTTGCCACATCCGCCATCGCGGAAGAAAAAAAATATACATATAATATAATTCAATATCTAAAGTGTTTAATAAACTACATGCGGAAACATAAACATATATTTCAATTTAACGATGTATTGAATAATACGTCCTAACATACGGGCTATAAATATCTAAGTAAGTAGTAATATATAGAAGAAGCTTGGATGGCATGTCCAGTTGGTTCTGCCTAGATAACATTCGTATTAAACGCAGCTTCGCCCTTCGAAACCGAATACTAACGTTGTCTACGTGATGTTTGACCGGACCAGGGAACTACTTCTCCGCCGACGGAAATGCGGGAATCCGGGACAGTCCGGCGTCTTGTGTTTATTCGGAGTTTCCATGGTTCAGTCCACGTCTAGAGCCTACCCAACGCGCATCGAAAAGGAACAGCCAGAAAGGTAAGACTTGATGGTTCTGATCAGGCGCGGGTCAACTCCAATCTCAGTCATCTTAGTGATGATTCCCTCGTGCCACACCGAGTCAAAAGCTCTCTCTATGTCCAAAATGAGAGCCACAGTTGTCTCCCTCCCTCGAATCCGTTCCAAATGGCCTGCGTGAAACGGAACAGTTGAAAATCCGTTGATAAACCGGCACGAAAGCCAAACTGCTCGTCGAGAAGGGGGTTGATATCAAACAAATTTTCCCGAAGCGGGAAAGAATTACGGAATCGCCTCCGCGATTTTTGAAAGAGATGAGAGTAAACTTATAGGACGATGGTTCTCGAGAAAGAGAAAATCCTTCCCCGGCGAAAATAAGAACTATTTTCTGTTCCAGCGTCTTTGGTTGCAAGTTTCGTTATATCTGACGCGGCTAGTGCATGTGTCATCGAGGAGGCTATGATTTAGATCGAATTTCTTCGTATAACTTCGTAACTAACTTCATTACATCTTACACACGATACCACACGAAAAACTTCGATCTTCGAGCCTCCTCGAAGAGTCGTGTACCGGCCGCCACTGGGTTATATCAATACTGTACCCAAAATTATCGAAAATATATGCAAGAAGCAAAATAATTGCACCAGAAAGCGCCCATTTGATCAAAGGGAAAACAAATAGTGTGACTTTCAAATTAAGTGAGAATTAGTGATCACTTCGTCATATATTTCCGTATGCGAAAACGCTTTAATCAATATTTTACGCGGAAAAGAAAATTCCGTGATTTTGAGGTCAAGTCTCGAGATTTTCCCTACACAAGAAATTATTTCGTTGTGCAGCATTTGAAAAAAAAATACGGATATGTGGTCTAAATTTAAAAAAAGAAGGATCCTCTCTTGTACCTCAGATGAAGAAACGACACAGTATCCGAAAAAAAATATTTTTTATACGCAAAGCTTTCGTAAAAAAATCTGCGAGAGCGATAACATAGTAGCCCAAAGAGTTTTTAAAAGATAAAGTGAATGCTCATGAACGTGCAGGGCATAAGTAAAAAAAATCTGCGCCTCAGATCATGGATTCCTTTTGTGGGACATTGACGGACATCTATTTGGTTTTGGATACTGGGAATAATATAGCCTTAAACATGAGGATTGAACACAACATGCCTTATACGAATATTGTTCGTTTAAGACATACAGGATGTTCAAGTTAATAATTTTATTTCTAAATTTCCCAAATTTTTAGAAATAAAATTATTAACTTGAACATCCTGTATGTCTTAAACGAGCAACATTCGTATAACCATGTTGCGCTCAATCCTCATGTTTACGGCTACTAATCCCAGTTTCCGGATTTTCCATTCATAACGACGCACACTGTATAGCAAACGTTTATAGGTATACACAAACCAGATAAAGCAATGGACCCTATATCTTTTACATCATCACTATTCACCGTTTCTTAGAGACAACGCTAGCTTTATAGTTATTTCTGCCTCGTAACCTCTATATGATGCTATCTGCTTTAGAGGCTACAGCGATAGCGTTCTTAACCTTTTTTGAAGTTATGTAGAAGTACCAGCCGTAGTTGTTAGGGATTTGAAAAAAGTACTGTTGGGTATGCATCAGCCAATGGATTAAAGGAAAACTTTCTTTAACCCCTTAACCGTTTTTGGGTTTGCCTTTAGCCAAGGATTAGTTTTTAAATTATCTTGAAGAAGAATTCTTTTTTTTTTGCAAGTAATGTAACCTCCAACTACAAGAGTCCTTACGTATCAGCTTTTCAAACTCGCCTGTAGTCCTGTGATGCTACTTCTTTGCGCGAAAGTTTCTGAAACAGTGCTTATTCCTTTACTGCAAAAATATTCCAGTCCAATGATTAAAAATGGAGATTGTTTTATTAACCGTAAACAGAATTCTAGACATCGCGTGTGCAGTGAACCGAATGGTTTGTCAAATGTTGCTTCTAAGACGAGACCAAACCGCCATATGCGAGTATTAAACTGGGAGAATTCCAGAATGAAGACGGAAACTGCACTAACGCGTACGTATATGGGCAGTGTGCGCTAGTTGTGTAACGGCGATGTGTATTGTTAGAGGCAACTGGTGTTGACACGATGATAAAACTTGGTCGTAAGATTTGTGCTGCATCATTTGACGGTCGCTCCTGAACAAAGTACGCGTCCGCTGCATCTATGTATGTATATATGTATGTATGTCTATACAAACATAAGCATATAATCGTGAAGTCGGGACAATCCGACGTATCGATTTGGAATTAGTTGACGTGTGTCTCGTTTCGCGGATATGTAGTCAAGCTCCGAAGTTTGGTGCATTTCTTTTGGCGATATCATATTTGCGCATTTAACATATATATCTCTAAATTACACATGGAATAAAGTATTATCGAAGTAAATTAGAGCATTTTTTCCTGAAGTGTTTAAACTATCTGTAGTTTAATACACATGCTAGACGGTAACTGCCACTAGATACTGCCATGTGTTATTTTAATTTGTGGATTTAAGATAACATTGTATGAAAATGTAAAATACTTGCGCCCAAAGGCTAATTACCGCTTTATTATCGCTTAGTGGAAGTATTTTCACATTCTGGGTGATTAAATGAGACTGGCGTGTCTCTGTACCACGGGCGAGATGAGATCCACCTTCATCACCGGAATGAATGCAATTCTAAACCTATCATCGCTATGTATTTACATACAAGGAACTGCCACATCGACTTGTGCCCAGACAAACATCGATGTTGAAATCGCACGCTGCTGACTACCAAAAACTTTCAGATGACCTTAAGCTGGCACACCTTTTGGGATGCCATGTGATTCCGTGGTTCAAAAATTAAACCTAAACAGAAAATATTAGGTTATAATACTAGATAAAAAAGTAGTGGAAGAAAGGCACTCCACCAAGAGCGAACTCGAACTGGTATACAGGTGCCTCTAAAACGTTCTATGGCGTAGGAGCTGGGATATATGCAAAAAAAGTCTAAAAAAACTCTTTCGGTAAGCTTCAGCAAAGACACAACAGTGTTCCAGACCGATGTTGCTCCAATTAATCATTGTGCCAGAGAAATAGAAAAGGATAGGCCGAGCTAGGTGAAAACGTCGCTATCTGACTGCCAGTCCACACTTAATGCGATTAGTTCGTAAGTGTGGACTTTAATTTGTTTTGAGACTGCATAAGCGCCCTAGATGAGGTTGACACCCAAAGAAAATTAACAATGGCCTAAGTTCCCAGCCACTCGTGTGTGATGGGAAATGAGTCGCCAAACGATTTGGCCAAGCGAAGTTCGTTGGAGTCATTCACGGGAACTGGTTCTTCTTTTAATATTACCAAATCACAAATTAGAAAGTCCATAAATCACTGGATGCATAATAAGTCCAGAGAATGACGGCAAAAGTCACCTAGAATGAGATACTTTATTTATGAAAAACTAAATAATTACAAATCATCCCAACCCCGTGCTCAACCTAAAAGGTACTCAACATTAGTACATTGAAATGTTCCTACTCTAACTGATTTCCCTATGATTGTTAATAACGAAAATATAATGCGGTAGCCTCACAATTATATGAATACTACTTTAAAATGTGAAATGTGATTTGTTCACACAATTGCGGGTCTACTGTAAATCGGTTAGCTGCGAGTTGTTATTAAATGCGCCCATGGAACGACTTTCGTTATCTCCCAGCATTAATCAAGGTCATTGATTATATATAATATACTTATATAAAATCAATAGCCAAGGAGTACAGGAAAACCAGGGCAAAAACTTTCCTCTAGGAGGATCTGGGAAGAAGTCCCAGATCTTGCTACTTATAGCCGGCAAACCAAGACAGAGACAGGCAAAAGAGTTTCTAAAGAAACAAAGGTCTGGATTTATTAAAGACCTACTGAATAAAGACAATGGAATGCAAAATGATAGTAGGTGTGCTGACTGGTCACTGTAGATTAAATAGGTATATATACAAAATAGGTCTGGTATGCGATACTGCTAGCTGCTTTTGCCAAATATAGGCATTGGTGAGTGGAGGTTTCCTTGGATGTTATGTGTTTTGAGGGCAACATAACCATCTTTTAAGTTCTAATTTGGATTTTATTTGCTTGTTGCAAATGTAAGTATTTTAAAAAATTAACCTAAGGCACTTGCCGTTGTCGAAGAAACGCATGACATGAAACATTTGTTTAATAACAGAAAATAAAGAAAATGCATCTTGTGATATTAGAATTGTTCAAAGCCTCCTAAGGTATGAACTATTTACTACCAGCGTAGACACTGTTTGGTTCGCTTAGTTAGGGTAGCTCTTAAATTAACTTACAAAAAGGAATATAAGGTAATTCAAGACTCTAAAAGGAAGGCTGCTTACTTATATATAATTAAACCGCATATATCAAATTGCTTCCTTATATATTTTTTTAATTATTGCTAGTATATTTTATGGCACAATACTGAACATGCATTTTCTGTCATTGACATTTACAAAATAAGATAGCATCACGTCTTATATTTTTACGCATTTAAATTTTACCAAAGCTTCTAAATCTAAGCGTATGTCATGGACAATACCTTCGAATGCTAGAGCATAAGATTTTAAAAAAAGTTTTTTTGGATTGCAGTGATATCAAATTCTTCTTCTGAAAAAATTTACTTAAAAGAGAATGTTGATGGTTTAATTTGTGTGATAATTTTTTTTTTTTCATATTTAACAACATATATTTCTATTAATTTCCAGAACAAAAATACGTTTTGAAGATTTAATCTTTAAAAAGAGCATATTATAGAATGGCAAAAAATGAAAAGAAAGTTGATTGCAAGACTTTTAATTCCAGGAAAATACTGTTTCTCATTTTGCCTACGGAGCTAAGAGTAAATCTTGGAAACGAATCAACGCTCCATCCAGTCCATTGGTAAATAGAACGCACTCTGAATGTATTAGTTCTCTGTGACATTCCGCGCCGGAGCTCTTGAAATCTCGTCTCCATGTTTAACATCAGCAGCTTTCGTCGAGTGATAAAATGCAATGGCTCGAAAGATAATTATCCTTTATGCCCCGACATCAACCGAAATCACACACACAGCAAGTTGGAAGGAGAGAGAGACTAGAAAAAGCATCTAATTGCAATCTCGCATTACTGGAATTCCGACTAGAGATAATGAAACGTACCGAATACGCGCTTCGGCGCGAATAAAGAACAAAAGAAGAGAGCGGAAGGGAAACACCGACCGACAAACGGGCGATATTATCAAGGGAGAAGGGTGCGTTCGCCTAAGACATTCGATATGTATAACGTAACTGCGACCGTATTGTTTTCTATCGGAGAAAATGAACGAAAAAGTCCTCGTTTTTCCGGTCTCTCCGTTGACAGATATTGCTTTACATCCGTTTTGTGTCGTCTTCGTTACCATACCTCCGTACTACTTCATCCAATACCTGGATTTTATTGCTCTGTCAGTTACAATGACTGTCTGTACAAATAGACTGGAACGTCGAAACGGGATAACTGGCATTTTATTACCGTAGCAGTTCTCTAGCGAGCTGTGATATATGCCGAACTATATACTATAGTCAATTAATTTTAATTGCTTGCGATTCTGCTCACTCTTTTATTTCTTTCAGAGTTAAACAGAATTGCTCCATTTAGATAAAAGCAGTAATACGTAGATCAGCAGATGCAAAACCACATGACGCTTATTAGCTGGTATTTACTTTATTTTTCATAATTTCTCTCTCTCTCTCTCTCTCTCTTTCGGTTTTGCCAAAGCGAATGCACAACTATCGATTACATGACATTACTTGTCAATATTTAATTTAAAAAAAAAATACATGTAGTTACTACTCCAGCAAATTGAGTTTCTATAGTTAATGTGAGCATGTATAGTTCAATATAAAGTTTGGACAATAAGAATAGGCAAGTTTTTTCATTTCAATAATAACTTTGCTACAAATAAAATAACGCGCACAAAAATGCATGAATACTGTTGAAGTTCTTGAATTGATGAACCTACTGTAAAATCAGAAATGACAAATTGTGTATCAGTGTTCTTAGCTCAAAGTGACTGCAAAGAATGGCTACCACTAAACTAAAAAAAAGAAACAGGAAACAAACAGAAGAGTAAATAGATAGATTTGGCTTACCTGGCAACCGAGTAGGGTAGGGTGGGTGCCAATAAATGGAGGAAAAAAATTGGGATTAAGAATATTTGATACTATAAAATAGATCAGAAGCTAATCCATTCATAATACGAATATTGCTAATGAAACAACTGGGCTTAGAAGCCGCATTAGCATAGCAATTTCATGTCTTTAGTATCGAGATTTCTATAATATTTAAACTTTGGAACAGTTTTGTGGAGCTGAAAGCTATTTTACAAACAGTAATGTGCCAATATGTAAAAGAAGTCAATAAACTATTAAACTATTATTAACATAAGCTGCTACCACCAGTCTTGTTAAGCGCAAAATAACGAAAATAAAGTAGTACCAGGAGGTTAGCGAAGCTTAGAGTCCAGGTGTACCCGAAAACGTGACCTACCTGGTAAACGTCCTCACTTACTACCACGGTGGATGTTTGGGAAAGGAGCTTCCGTGGCCGCCAGCTCAGTCGCATATGGTCGTGCCGGTTCCGATAACACACTTCGGCAGGTGTTGGGGCGACTGGTAGAGCGCCACCCACGTTAAAAAAAAAACAACACGGAGCCCCAGGCCAATCCCCGGGGTGTGGGAGTCCCCAGAGCGCACCTTGCGGGTAAGTGTGGAGGGTATAAAACAACCCTCCGTGGCACACGCCACAGTTTACACAAGAAACACAAAATTTAAATTGTAACGAATCAAAATTATTAAAATCGTTAACACTTGAAAGTGACTTTTACTAGAAAACATATGACATTTAATGTATACGCAACAGGGGGCGGCCCTTTTTAGGACAACCCCAAGGTTAAGTATAGTCAAAATACGGTTAATATCATATAATCTCATATACCACCCCACCAAGGTCTTGATCGGTTTACAGCAATCAGTAAAAATATTACAAAGAAAGGGGTTCGGGCAACCCGTAATGCGCACACAACTGATCACGTAAGTTTAGAAAGGGGCAACCCCACGGAGTAATGCCACTCTGAAAGGCTAAAGGCCGATAATATAAATTAAATATACATAAAAAAAACCACTATTAGTCCTGAGAGAGGACAAGTAGAGCGATCTCTACGGTATATTGTACGTTCAAAGATTAAATGAAAGTAAAAAAAAAGTTATATCGTACACAAAGTTCACAGGGAGACTATCACTTCAAGAGCTGAACTACATAAGACAAAAATTAAGCGTAATAAAAATAAACTCGGTACACGGCCGTCACAGGGAAAAATAAAAAAAAGTCCTGAGTTCCCAGGTCGGAGCGGCTTCTGCGCGTCTAACCCGCGATGGCGTGAAGAACAAATTAAAACAATCCTACCTGGCGAGGATGACGTTGGTTCTACCTCGGGGCTAGGCCAGACATCAAACTGATGCTCCTGAGTGTCCCTCAGCTGGCAGCGGGGCACTCGCTGAATCAAACGGCGTATATCGCTGCAAAGCCGTCGGAAATTCCTTTGCCGGTGTACGGGGTATCGACACGTGGTGGCACGTGTGGTTGCTGGTATCTCGTCCCGTACCACAACCCTAACGAGAGGATCGCAGAACCTCAGTGTAAGTTACCAAAAAAAAAAGAACTGTTAACGAAAAGGACTTACCTATTTGGGCAACTAGGGCACAACTGACGCAAAGAAAAGTGAAACGTGGAACTTGACAAAACCACAATCCGTAAACATTTCGTTGATACACGAAAACGGCGTCTAAGACGCTAAATTTCACCACAAAAATAATTAATACGATAGATTAATAAATCCGCAAGAGCGATAAAACCTTCCAAAGGCACTCCAGAAAATCAACCCGCAGTCGCATTTCGCTCGCTTCGACAATTACTTGCAGAGAGAGGGCCTACGGAAAATCCGAAAGTCCTCAATGACATACCCGACAACACCCACAAAAAAGGATGACCAAAAACGGCACAATATGCGACATCTATGAGGCGATACGGACCGAGTGACCCTGAGATAGGAGTATACAATGATAAACATAGAGTCCATATACAGAAGACGGACAGCGAGAAGGCGATAACCCTAGCTATACGCCACGCGTACAAGAAAATAAAACTGAACGTAACAAAGCATACAATCAATCCCTCTGGCACTGTTAGATGTAGCCAAAAGTTCCTCACGAAAGTTGCTTAGAAAAGTTCCTGAGAAAAAATCCCTTCGCGAAAATTGTTCATAAAAGTTCGTGTGCAAAGACCTTATAACGAAAGTTGCTCAGAAATGCTCTTGAACAAAGAAATTCTTACAAATGCTGAGAAACCCGAAGAAGCTCTTGAGCAAAAAGTTGCTCAATAAACTCCCTCAGCAAAGCTCCTGAACAAACAGGGCTGATGGTCTAGTGGCTTGCACGCTTGGCTATCAGTCGCGTAGTTCTCGGTTCGCGCCCGACGGACTGCTCTCAGAGTGAGATTTTCGTGGTTTTCCTCACCCCTTGGTAAATGCTGAGAAATGACCATCTTAAGTCGCTGTTGTGTGTGCCAAGGCATGAAATATTAAAAAACTGGCTCAGAAAAGCTCTTGAACAGAGAACTCCTCGCGATAGTTGCTCAGGATAGCTCCTGGGCAAATTCTCTTCACGAAACTTGCTCTGAAACAGCTCCTGAACAAAGAGATCCTCACGAAATTTGCTCAGGAAAGCTTCAGAGAAAAGAGCCTGCCACGAAAGTTGCTCAGAAGCAAATAAGGTAATTCTTCGGAAAACAGAGAAAGATGTGCGCAGGAAAATTTGCGTACTGTTCTATAAAGCAAGGGTACAAGAACTGATCGGAAAAGAAACAGCATAACAACCACTAATTGAACTTACATTTTAGATATCGAGCTACAGCCACTGTAGTTCACAGAACTAGTATAGAACTGTATAAACTAAAGAGAGAATAAAATTAATGCAGAATGAAACCGTGGATAGGATTATTCACAGAATCGGAAATTATTGCAAAGATTCTGGCAAATGGGAACAAAGACGACTTGCTAAAATACATCCATCTACGTTTCACTCCCATTAGAGTGATGGAAATAACTAAAAAAAATATACTATATTTTTACTCAAACAAGACAAACCATAGAAACATTCAACAGGTAGACTGGTGTATGCTGGTATAAATTTAAATTGATGTAAGCTAATCAACGATTTCAAGAAACAATGAATGATTATATCATCTAAAATTAGGCTCACGGGTACCCCAAATGTCTGCTTTTAGAAATCCCTAGAAATTTTCGTAAACAAGGTCATTAATTCATTGTTTTCTTCCAAATTGAGTTAAATTTATAGTGGTAATGCAGATATTCTCAATCAATTACTTCAATAGCAACTATATACACCGGCATACATGTTTCGGGCTAAAGTGGCTATCTTAATATAATATTAAAACTAAATTACATGTCACAGCTATAAAATGTTAAGTGAGTATGAAATAATACTATAAATTGAAATATTATATGAATAAAGATAGACCCTATGCTGTAAGGTAAATACATCAATGTGAATCAATCAACGAGATGAATGTTTTTATCATTATTGGGTGTGGTCCATTTTCATTTCTCTCTGCTTCTCCTATTAAATTTTAAATTCAAATATTAATATATAAATAATAAATGTATAATTACTATTAAAGTAATTGATTGAGAATATCTGTATTATCACTAAAATAATTGATGTTCAAACTATATCTAGGTCCTCCATGAACATGTCTACCACATGAACTACTACTATGGTTTACCATTATATACCACCAAGTTTATATTTCTTGTATTACAAAATCTTTGGTAAATAGTAATTATCTGATTATACATATAAAGAACTAAAAATGCAAGCAACAAAAACAATCACCTGTTTTACATTTTCACGTGCAATCTCAGCTAACCACACAATTAAGAATGAATACAAATTTCAGACCGTGAGCTTTCTCCGGTTGCATTTTATCTGTTAGACTTTAACAACTCAAATTGGCCTTCAGATATACTATATACAATCATATTAATTTGATAATTAGTATCATACATTAGTGCAATCATACTAATTTATAATTAGTACGATTGTATTTATCTTTGGATTGAAGAATATTCTGTATAATCTACCCTAAAAGGCTCCTTTTCATTTGTTACGCTGCAGTGCACCCGCAAGTCAACCATAAATTTCGACGCAATGTCATTTTAACTGCTGCACTATAAAATTTGTCCAACATCGATAATAAATAACAACTGTTCTCCATTACTTCCATGACATAACACTTGATCGATGGAGAATTGTATTTTACGCTAGAGTAGACCCACCAACTCATGCAAAGCACGATTAGCGATGTCAATTTTCACCGTCGACTTGAGCGCGCACAACCTTAAAACCAAGAGAAGAAAAGGTGTAGGTACTACGTGAACTGTGCGAGGCGAGAGCACGTCCGCAGATTTTTCCACGTTGACACGTCGTAATCTGCAAGATTATCTCCGCGCAATGCAAACAAGTGGAATAATCAGGCTGTAAAATTCAAAACGGGTCTCCTCAAAGCAAATGCAATTAAACCGCTCTACACTTTCGGGGCCGGCTGTGGGACAAGGAAGACGGGCAAACGATTTGCGTTCCCATTAAGAAATCCAATTACGCTCATAAACACTAATGCCCTACAGGACCGTATCTAGCGTTGCGTTTTATATACTCTTTTTCAACTTGGAACGTGAGATAGTTCTAGACGTATAACAAAATAATGAAATTTTAAACTTCAGCTCAAAATAATACTACTAATGCTGACAAATTTAGGTACAGGAAAGGATTTTATAGACATATATAGTAGTAGATGAACCCCTATACGGCTTGACTGATCTTGGCTTCTCTTGCCAAGGGCATGCTCATGATATTGTTATATATTCAAGAGAAACGATTTAGAACACTCTGCGGCGTAGTCTGAAAGAAGATTCAACTTGACGAGAAGATGGTGTCAATCGGTGGTACCTAATGTTAATCCCACTAATTCTACCTTAGTAACATTCACAAAGATAAGAAAATTCAACAACAAAACAATAAAAATTGGCGGGCAAGATCTATATTGAAGAACCGAGGTTAAATATCTATGTCTTACACAAGACAATAAACTCTTCTGAAATAAATGAAGACACGAGTGGATGAAGGTGTTATGTTACAAAATCAAACTTTTTCAGAAATTAAGTTTTTTTATGTAATTTTTCTCAAAAATAGTGTAACATAACCCCTTCATACATTCACAAGACTCGAGTGTTCTTGAATTTCTGGAATTTTCGATGGTGCCATGTGAAGGATGGGTACAAAACACCTTGATTCATGCAAAAAAGACAGTTTTTAAAATGCGACATAGCACCTTCATCCACTCGTATCTTCAAATATGAATTTGAAATAACCAACAAGGCCAAAAAAGCCCTAATGGTGTGCAGGAACTTTACAGGGAAAAGAAAACTAGGGATGTAGCCTAAAAATACTGCTAAACAACTAATCTGGTCACCGCGAGAATTAACCTGTCTAAAATGCAAAGATTAGCAGGGGTTTGAATAACAGGAGCTATACAAACCTGACTACCAGTAGCTACAGATGTAGTATTGGATTTTCTCTAGTCCACATTGTGGTGGAGGGCGTGTTAAAGACAAACATATTTAGAATGATCAAGGGAAGAACGATTAGACATAGGCCTCCATTTTCTGACGTTGATCAAACATGAAAGATGCCCCAGGGTGACACATCGAAAAAAATCAGCTTTGTGAAAGAATTTACCTTTAACTGTGTGTCTATCTCATTTGAACTCGTGTGAATTACTAAAAAAAAAAGTGTAAGTAACCATATTTGATTTTCTGTACTAACAATAAACTGATTTTATTAATTAGATGGGAGACTGAAAGAGAACAGGTCCGTTTACAAGTTCTCACGGCGGAAGTGTTATCGAAAATGGATGCAGAACAAAATGAGCAGCAAATAGCAAGCGATCAAGAGTCAGAAAATAAAATAGATATAATGGAACCACAAAGTACGGATAGCGACACAGAACAAGAAATTTCAGATGTGGAAACAGAACGCTGGGGAAAGCATGCGCCAAGTAAACATAGAAGAATTCGCGAATATAATATAATGCATTAGCGATTACCTTCGACAAAAACACTAACAGTGAGCCTCAAAACCGCCAAAGATATAATATCCTTTTTCCTAACTAATGATATGATCAATTTGATAGTTCAGTACATCAACAAACATATTGACCTTATATCACAAAATTTTGGGCGTGGCCGCGATTGCTCTCATACATATGAAACTGAAATACGAGCACTAATAAGATTATTATACTATGGGGGAATATACAAAGCCAGTCATGTAAATGCAGAGGATCTCTTTAAAACGGACGGATCTGGTATTGAAATAGACTGACGATGTCATTGAAACGTTTTAGATTACTTTTAAGTTCATTAAGATTCGATGACAAAGAATTTAGAAACAAGAGAAGAAAAACGGACAAATTGGCACGAGTGAGAGACCTCTTTGAATTATTTATCAATAACTGTAAAAACGGATTTAACCTTTCAAACTACGGAACCGTTGATGAGAAACTTGAGGCCTTTCACGGAAGATGTGGGTTTAAACAGTACATCCCATCAAAACCAAATAAATATGGATTAAAGATATTTGCGCTTGCAGACGCAAAGATGTTTTATACATGTAACATGGAAGTATATGTAGGGTTGCAGCCAGAAGGCCCTTACCGCGTAAATAACATCCCATAGGATGTAGTATTGCGTCTCTGCGAACCAATATATGGCTCGAACAGAAATGTTATACTAGACAATTGGTTTACCAGTTTCAGTCCAGTAAAAATGCTGCTAGCCAAAAAGCTAACAGTTATAGGTACTATAAGAAAAAACAAAAGAGAATCGCCAATAGAGTTTATTCATCCTCAACATCCAGTTAAATCTAGTATGTTTGGATTTGGAAAATTTTGCGCCCTTGTAAGTTATATTTCAAAGAAGAAAAAAATGTTCTAGTAGTTTCAATGACGACGACGGCATGGATACTTCCAAACCTGAAATTTCAAAACCGATAGTTATTACCGATTATAACAAAACAAAAAGAGGGGTTGATGTTGTTGATCAATTATGTTCTAACTACGATTGTGCTAGAACTACGAACAGGTGGCCAATGGTAGTATTTTATTCAATCTTGAATGTCGCTGCTATAAATTCTTTTATAATTTATAAATGGAATAATCCAAACGTGAATACTTCTCGTCGCCAATTTCTTAAAGAATTAGCAATGGAACTCATTTTGCCACAACTACTTGTACGATGCAACATACAGCAAATACCTAGAACTTTGAAATTCCGATTACGTGAAATATGTGGTTTACAGGTTGTACAACAACCTCATCGCAATGAAACAGTGGGCAGAGTTTTGTGACTCTAGAAGGAACCGGAAACCACGGTATTTTTGCCGAATATGCAAAAAGTGGTTTTGTTTAGAACATACCCAATATACCTGTGAAGAGTGTTTTCAGTTATTTTGTAATTAATCTTCCCATTCAGAATTTATGTTTTGTTTATGAATAAATTTTATTTTACCAATTAGGGGAAGGTGGAGCAAGATGGGAACATTAAGCTTTAGAACACTGCATCAGGATTGCAAATTGATATACAAGGTTCTAAGTACGCTTGTTGTAATCTTTAAACATTTATCTGCTGATGGATGAATTTACAATTTTTCGATGGGTACTCTTGATGTTGTGAGAAAATTTTGAAAAGAAATGTGTCAGAGTGTGTTCCAGTTAAGAATGGGTCACACCATAAATCTAGGTAATAGGTAAAAAAATAGATTCTTAAAACATGCAGGAACAAAGCTTAAACTCTTTAGAGCGGAATTACTTAAAATAAAAAAAGTACAATAACAATAAGAATATTAAACTTAATTTTCACAATTGAGACAATAGAAGACGAACTCATCCACGTTATTCGCACAGCTTCCATGTACCCAACCTCGCCATCCATGGCATTGTATCAATACTTTCCCTTACAATACTAACATTGAGCGTCATCTTCCTCAACAGAAGAACTTGAATTATTTTCCTTGACGTTTTCTAAAAATCTATCTCTTTGCTTTCCTTATAAATTCGGCTTCTTGATCTCTTCTGTTTTTCTTCTTTGGTCATTTTTTTCCCTTTAACTCTCCCTCAGCACTTCTAGTTGTCTTAGAGATTCTCCAGACTTCTATTTTCTTGTAGCAGCTTTTTATACGTAGTGCTTGTAAGGATTGTTGGCTTTCTCTTGTTACGCTTTGATTGAACCTATACTTTATTCTTAACATGAGAAATAGGCATTATGTCTTCGAGAAAGCATAATGGCATATCCAGGCATAACGGACCAGACTGAAGAGCGAGATAATGAATGTCCCCATGTTCCCCATACCAATAGCCCATCTTGCCCCTTTGTAACATTTTCTGGTTATGTTATAATAACATATTAAATATTTGAAATAAACAAATAACACACTATATAAAATACATGTCAATTAATAAGCACAAAAAAGTGTAGTTGTAAATAATGTACTTATGCTTCCGATACTGGCCGTTGAACTCACCATCAAAATAATAACGAAATTCTGGAAATTGCAAAGTTCACGCACAAACAGCAATAACTTTGTTATTACGACTAATAAAGTTTCCTACATTACAACAAATATAAAACAGCACTTGTCAATATTAGGACTGCTATTATTTGACAGATGCTTCCTGACGTTTTGTAGATAAGACGATGTCCCTATCATGCCTCGTGGTCCCATCTTGCCCCACCCTCCCCTACTTATTAATTAGCTCAAAAAATTGATCTGAAGTAATCGATGAAACCTTTTTATGGTTCTGTAAGAATTCGAAATTCCATCCCCTGTATAATGCAAGTATTTAAATTCATTTTCTTAATGCGTAGTTGATAAGTACCGTGGCTTTTGCAAAACAAGCGCTGCCTCACCGCAGACAACAAGCGTTCTTTTTTTTAAGGCCCGCGTAATTAAAATAACATGGTAATACTTTGTATTTTAATCTATTACTTTGTCCAATGAATGTTATCTCCTACCTTGTTCATTGTATATTACAAGACACCGATCGCCAATTCCCACGTTATGCTATCAGTAAGTCGTCTGAAAGTCAGAAAAATAACGCCTTCGGTCATACTTGCGCCCTTCTGTGAAGAGAGGACGAACTAGTTATCGGTGCAAAATGACGTCACAACTAGAGTTTATAAAAACCCCTAACATAGCGGTTTTGGGTAATTAATTCCGTGGTCTCGTTACAGCTAAAGTAAAAGCACGCGTCTCTAACTTCGTATCGGGCGAATCTAAACTTAAAATTAAAACTTCTCTTTTTTTTTTAGAATTTGTAGCCATAATACGCTTTTAAAAACATAGGAAGCAAAAGCTTTCCTCGCGGGGTGACCAGTGATTTTGGAGATAAATTCACTTAGAGTTTCCCCCCCCTTTTTCTTGGCTTAAAAAGATTGTGTGTGTTGTGCAAAGTTTTGTGCCTAAATTTGGATTACGTGAAGAATTATTTTTCCCACATCGGCCGGTAAGATGTTCAAAAATTCTGCTTAAGATTAACCATTGCAAATACATAAAAATCGTAACTCGTTCGCTCTCTCTCTCTCTCTCTCCCTCAATAAATTAGTATGTTAAATTATCCATTAAGATAATTGTGTTTTGGTTTACTTTTTTTGTTGTTCACTTGTTATCCCATTTAATTTTGTAGCTTATATAATAATATAAAAGCTTTAATATATAATTGTAAAAGATATAAGTCGTTCTTTTATATCGTCATTCTAAAAGAAGATCAGTTTGAACCCTTAGTGAAGTCCCGAGAGGAAGTCAGTCTAGTAAAGAGAAAGCCGACGAGAAGAGTAAGTCGACAATCCTTAGGCTAACTAACGGCCCTGCTTCGACTGACGGAGGAAAACACAGTTGGGAAACATCTTTGGCTTAAATTACTAAAACCATTCGCGACCGAACAAAAAGTTTGTTTCCCAGCAGTGGCTCGCCGGTCAAAAGAGCAGGTGTGGGTTATCTGTGAGACGGAGTTTGGCATTGTCTTATTTGAATTTGGGCTGGCCATCCCCAAAAGTCTCCAGATAGGAAAACCCGTTTTCGTTACAGTTCCTTAACAGTATAAATAAGTATTTTTACATGTTAAGGGTAATCGGTCTGTGAAACCGATCCGACTAACGTTTAAATAACTAAACATGCGACTACTCAAGGGTTAATTACAAAGAAATCTTTTTCTCAGACTAATAATTATAAAACTTCTAAAACTCGGGCTGAATTTTACAAAAACACCTAGGATTTAAAATATGCTGGGTTGTAAAATTGTAAACTGTTTGAAAGTTCGTTCCTTCTGTACAATAATGCAACTACATTCATTTATTTCGAAGTAACTAAGAATCGCATCCCCAATTCATCGCACGTGCTTCGCATTTTTTCTATCATAAATCATTTCGACAATCACGCAATCTACAATTATGGAGGTATCCGTATGCTCCCACTGTATAACTAATCCGGCGAAGATCCGAGGCGCGACCATATTTCAACATTATCCGACTTTTCATTAAAGGGAATCTCTGCAGAGTTTAGTAAATAATCCTCGCGGGCGTACCGCAGAGTGTAAATTATTGCTCGGAATGTCTCACAGCACTTGTAGGAGTCATAAATCGCGATGATTAAATTGGAATTCAAGCATTCCAATTTAGTTAATTCACTCCGATCGGTTATATTACAAATAATATCCGCCGGAACTCCGCGTAAGTTTAATATTTAAGGCGGTGCGGCGTCGAACGCGCGGGAGGTTTCCATGACCGGTTCGTCCATTGCTTCGACTCCGATTCCGGTGGGAAGCTGGGACTACCCGCCGAGATTCGTCGATCTAAGTACCATGATGCACCGTCGACCGTAGCCGTAATCGATTTCGTTTCGTTAATTACGGGGACGTCCAATTTTGTTCAATTGCATCGCCCATAAACTTTTAAATTGCTTTCGTCATCAACTATTTACGGCGTGTGCGCTTTTTGATGTTGCCGGCGCTCTAAATAAATTACGCCCGTCTACATTTCTTTAGCATCGACTCTTCGGAGGGCAAAGAGGAACTCGACTTGTAAGGTCGGTCGTCCAAAGTTCCGCTTTAATTATAAACGTTGCGTCCCTTAATGCGACGCAGTAAATTAGTTTGTATTGCGCGTAAAATCTTTGGGAAGCGATTTTGTAATTAGTGTTGGAAGCTTTTTTTTACAAGTGGATTGTAGCCCGACCGAATTAAATTACAATTTTCACGCTTAGTACTAATGAGGGAAGTACATGGGCATTTGTCACAGCTGCTAGTTATTTTTAATTAACCGTTCAAGAACACATGTATGAACTTTTTTGATATATTTCATACAAGAATTACTGGAAAATATATCCAACGAATATTTATTTTATTAAAGGGACTTAATGAAGCTGTATCTACCTATATGCTTGTAAGGCACTCCGCAGGGCTAAATCTATCTCGTGATCCTAGAGCAAGTATGGGCAACCTTTGACATGTTGTGGGCCAATCTTTAGTGTGCAAATACGTTCGGGGGCCGCGTTTAAAAGTAGTGCATTTTAAAGTAGTGTTCATAATTTTTAGCGATAGATATCAGACATGAAATAATACGACAATGTTATTATAATGCAATTTATTAAAATAAGAAAACCAAATGAAGAAAATAGGTACAACATTATAATTAAATCGTGAAATTTAGAATTATTATAAACTACGAAAGTTAAATAGCGACAACGAAATCAATGAGACCCTTGAGCTTGAATTTGGGAAACTAATCCATCGATGTCTGGATGAATTCCAGTGATACAAAGACGTAAAGAATTTTCCAAATTATCGTCAGACAGCCTTGTACGATGTTTTGATTTATTAACTTTCATCATTGAAAAGAACTGTTCGCATTTATAAGTACTGCCGAACGCACAAATCAATCTTCTTGCGAATTTTCTAAGCTCCGGAAAATGGTCTTCTTCGAGGTATTTTTTGTAGAAATCGCACAACTCTACGTCTTCAAGTTGAGATTTTAGGAGTAAGTTTTCTTGAAGTTCGATCAACTCCATTTGCAAGTGTGTTGGAGCATTTTGTACATTACTTTTTATTGGAGTAGCTAATAAATTGAAACTGTCTTCCATGTTTTTAAAATCGCTAAATCTGTTCGAATATTGCTCCGATAGTAACTTGAGTTCTTCAGCATATTGAGCATAAGCAGTATTTTCATACGCAGAGAGCGTGGTGAAATGGTAACTGTTACCAGACAGCAACTGTGCCTCCCACAAGCGGATTTTGTTTTGAAACAAATGGCTATACAAATCATTTACTAACTGTCCTTGTTTTTGAAGTTTCAAATTTAAATCATTCAAATGGCCTGTAAGGTCGACCAGAAATGCTAAGTCACATATCCATTTTGGGTCACTCAATTCAGATAGTGGTTTATCTTTTATTTGCATAAAATCTACTATCTCATTTCAGAGCTCGTAAAACCGTTTCAGCATTTTTCCTTTGCTTAACCATCTGACTTCACAATCATATGTTACGTCGTCATATTCGGCTGATATTTCATCCAAAAACGCCTTGAACTGACGATGGTTAAGCCCTTGGGGATCGAACAAAATTGATGGTTTTTACTACCACATTCATAACATTCTGGAGTCGAATGGACTTAGAACACAAGTTCTGTTGGTGGGTAATGCAATGAAGGACTATCAAATCATCTTTTTGCACATTTAATTCAGTTGCTCTTTCATACAAAATTCCGATGAAACCTTTACGTAAGCCGACCATAGAAGGTGCCCCATCTGTGCGTACACCAACTAATTTTGACCATGGCAAACCAAAACTTGTGAATACCTTTTCAACTTCATTAAAAATGTCCTTTCCTGTAGTGGTTCCTTTTAGCGGCTGTAAAGCAAGCAATTCCTCAGTAACAGGGAACCCTTTATCAACACCTCGAATAAATATAGCCTGTTGAGCTGTGTCAGACAAATCGGTGCTCTCGTCTAATGCTATGAAAAATGATTCAAAACCAGCCATACGGTCAGTCAAAGTTGTTTTTATATCATTAGCCATCATTTCTATACATCGGGCAACAGTCTTGACAAACTATTTTTTTCAAATTCATTTTTCTTTTCAGGACACAAAACACTGCAAACTTCTAACATACACTCTTGATAAATTCCCTTCGCAAATGTTTTAATGAATTTGCCCAATTTTAAACTACTATAAAACTAGCTTTCACAACATTATGAAGTTGTGTTCTTTGTTTATGAAACATTTTGCTGCTGTTTTCCAAATTTGCGGTAAGCTTCTGGATTTTGTTTTTCTTATTTGTCCTGTCATGAGTGCAGCATAGGATGCTTAGTTGAGTAATGCTCTTTATATTGAATTCTTTCATCACTGAAAGGATTCATTATACAGCAAACAAATAGGCTTACCATTGTGCAAGATAAAAAAAGAATTCTTCAGTCCATTTTTCTTGAAACTGGCGACCTCTGCATCTACTTTTCGTTTCTTTCCACCAGACATCATTTTCGTTTACTTTTCGTTCGATAAACTTAATAACAAAATATAATTAGTAAGCACTCAAGATGCACACAAAGTCACAAAGCAAATTGACGGCACTAGCAGTTCGCTAGGATATCGCTTGTCGAAGTTATCACCTCGGTAGCTCAAATAGAACTGAACTAAAGTTCGGGCCATCCACCCGCTTATATAGGCAAAATGAAGGAATGATCTAAAATCGTCTAGTGTAGAACATTTGAGAAGCTATAATCTTTTGTTGCGCCGCCAGTGAGGCGGCAAACATCAAAGGCTTTGATGTTTGCCGCCTCACTCTTTGATGATCACCGCCACTCGGCTTGCTCGCTCACTTGATTCGGCAGGAGCAAGCGACAAACCCCATATCACTCGATATTCCTCATTTGGAGTAAGTATGAGTAAGTAGTGTAATATTTTTTTTAAGTTGGGATTTTCAAAATGTCTCGTGGGCCGGATCAAATCTTACAGCCGGTTGTTGCCCACATATGTCCTAGAGTAACCCAAATGACGCAGTTGACCGAAGCGAGATTCGAACCCGTAGTAGTTAAGACCAAATATTATACTTTAAATAAGACTGGAGTCTCTCATGCAAGTAGGCAATCCACAAATCCAATCTATCTAAAGGTCATCCCAATCTCCGAATGCAGTATGAAATTTAATAGCAACTGTGTATTTCTTCCTATTCTTAGTTATGCCAATAGCGCTATCTTTATTTCCGGCAAATTATTTAGTCGTCAATCGGAAAATATTTTATATTTCAATTAACTGTCAACTGTCGTCATCGTAGTTTTAAAATTGGTGAACCATTTTTCTTGCAATTACTGATGTCAGTGATGAGGTCGATACTTCTCTATGGTTGCGAGATCTGGGCGGAGGCTCTAAGAAAGAAGAAATATCGTAATAAGATGGCCATAGTCCAGAGGCGAGGTGCTCTGCGTATCCTTAAGTAATAAGTTATATATATATATACCGCAGGAGCTATCCAAACTTCAAACAGCTACATACGTTGTTATATGCATGAAGCGCGCGCTTCTGTTCGTAGTCGATGTGGGTCGTGCAGTAGAACTGTGCCTGCAACAGCTGCCTTGACCATTGCTGGAGTGGTTCCAATAGATCTTTTGGCCATGGAAAGAAGGGATATTTACTATGACAAAATGGTAAGAGGTATAAAAACTAGAAGGGAGGCACGGGAACATACCTTGCGACTGTGGCAGGAGCGGTGGAATACGAACACCAAAAGATCAAAGATATCTCCGCTTGAGTACATAGAGAGCACAGAGAAATAGATTATTACCTCACGCAGTTCCTGACCGGGCACGGGTGCTTCCATTATTATCTGTATAAAATGGGAAAAGTGGATAGCCCCTCGTGTCCATACGAGGAGCGCGATAAGGATGATGCCCACCACACGTTTTTTGAATGCCACAGGTGGGAAGAAGATAGAGGAAATCTTGAAAGACAAGTTGGAACAGTGAGTCCGGATGATGTTATAGAGGTGATGCAGAATCGAGACGCTTGGCAGAGTGTCTCCACATTTGTTAGAGTCGTTTTAATGACCAAAAAACAAGAGATGAATGGTCAGGGGACACCACCTTGATGATATGTGAAAAACGGTACTGAAGTGGAATTATGTCCCAGAGGGGGGTTTTTAAGTGGGTGTAAGTCCCACACACCGGGGTGCCACCCGAAAGTGCTTCGTGCATTTTTCATTCCAACCCAAAGAAAAATATATTTTACTGTTTTTAATAAATTAAATTAAATAAATTCTAGAAATTTATATTATCACTAGATAAGTAATGCTTAAACTATTAATATCCATTGTAAAGTAAATATGAAATTAAAAAAATGTTGAAAGGAAATAATGTCGTTAGGAAAGGCATTGCTTTACTGGCATTCTCACTCTTTAACTTTCAAAAAGCACAAATAAAGGTTATGATTCGAGCGCGTAAAATACCAAATAATGCATCGGAAATAATAATATACAGCTGCTTGGTCGATTTGGCAACTGCGTACGGAGGTTAGGACGATCTATAGGCAAGAAACACCTATGATGAACCAACATTTTGGGCACACGTCACGAAGTGGCGCCAAAAATTACCATATATCTGTCTTCTGCTGTCATATGTATTATTTGTCATTTTAAGTAAGTAGATATTGTTAATAGTCATAATGGTAAATTGAATTTCCAGCGTTATTAATTTAGAATATGTGTTTACAATGTAGACACGCACAAAATTCTGTTCTAGTTACCAAGTATGATTAGATTAAGATTGGTGTGGCCTTTGGACTTGTTTCACCGCGACCTTTTTAGATTTAGTGCGATCCCCTTTTTTTCTAGAAAACGCTCTCTAATTTTGCCTTCTTAATTAGACCTATCATTCTTAAGAACAACATCTTTATGTAGCTGCTAGCTGTGGGGTTCTCCACGTCCATTACTAGAGACTTTGCCCTCGCCCGGCCTTCATGTTGGCACACCACCTGAACTGGTGATTGGCAGAATATGCAGACGCGTCATCTGCAGGTAGCGTAATCTACCAATTATGATAGAGAAAATCCAGTTACTGGGAAAATCTCCAAGGAATGAGGCAAAGTAAAATTCTCAACTTATAACCAGCAGAGGTTTACAGAATGCATCAACCTGAGTAAGAACAACGTTTGCATATTAACAGGAATACTTTCAGACCATTGTAGACTGAAAGGACACCTGAGTAAGCTTGGATTGGAAAAGGATATAGATTTTTTGGGGAACAGGATGAAACACCCATCCATCTCCTCTCAAACTGTGTCTAGCACTGTGCAACTCGAGGGTGTTGCACCTAGGAGCATGTGAAATCAAAGAGGGAGACTTACCTAGACTGGGGCCCTCTGACATCCTACACTTTCTGAAAGGAATAGGATTGGAAGGCCAACTGTAAAGCAGCAAGAATAGGAGTACAACAGATCTTTTAGATCGCAATGTAACATCACCCTTCTATTTACTTACATACATACATGCACATGATAGTGTCACAACTTTTCCAAGATTTTCAAACTCATTGCTATTTGTTGATATAAAATTGGTAAATTAGCAAAAATCTTTTGACGAATGCTTCATTTGAGATCGAAAAACAAAGTTTATAATATTGCATGATAAAGAAATACCTAACATTAATTTACGGATAGCACATACGGGGGAACATTAATGAATTATCAAAACTTGATCTTGATGTTCTGATTTACTCCCGTAAGGTCGTTTATTATACAAACAGTTTTGTGTCAACTAAGATAAATAAGCAAGATTATGTTATTCTATAACGAATAAAGCTGTAATACCAAATAATATATGTAGCTCGATAACGATTACACATTTCCGTTTGCATTTGCACTATTTTACCGTAAATTCGCATATGTTTTATAAAACTGGAACAGTGACTTACAGCAAAATGTTTAAAACTAGACATTTTCTCCGGATTTAATTAAATTATTTAAGACCACGGCAAAACATTGTTACTATATGCAACTATATGGAAGAGCACAATGGATTACGGAAGGTTGTATGAGAACATGCTGCAGAAATAAAGTTTTATAGAACAAGAGTACTGAGAACAAAAATAGAAGAAAATAACGTATATGTTGGTCAACTCTTGACACAATATATAACAATGAAAATCGTGCATTACAGTATACAAAAATATAGCTAATGGGTATAAATTTAGACATGAATTTCTATAAACTCATGTAAATAGTATTATTAATGTAAACCGTCAGTAACTTAGGAGCGACATGAATACGTATGAACAATCCTACAATGCATGGACAATGCATTTAGGGTTTGTCAATTGTAATGGATTTTGATTATAATAAATTTCTGTCAGGTAAACAAAAAATAAAGGAAAGTATTTCACAAATTTGCATCACAACAAAGCAGTAATCGATAAACTTTTTTCATCGATATAGTATACACCCAAGGATGTTTTATAGCAATTACATACAGCTAAATGCCAATTGGCACGTCAATCCGCTTCAAATATTTACCTCACTGTATGGTTTAGCAATTGTTATTCATAACATTCTGCAACTTTTCGAATTTAGCTCCAAAGAAAATATGTAGCTTGTTCATTGTTCCATAAATTTCAGTTTAGATTTGATACGTCTTGGACTTTCCCCGACAGATCATGCGCAAAGTAAACGAGGAAAGAGAGGTGATCTCGCCTGTTAGAAGTCCGCCCGCATTGAACGTGCAACCCATACTTTATAATTTGTGAATTTCCTTCATTTCCCTCGAAATAAATCTCGATTTCTCCATTTAATCTCTTGAAGTAAATTGATGTACAGCGAAGCCCACGTCGATGCACTGGCGTCCATACAGAACCGATGGCATCGTTAGTAAGCTCGAGCTTGCCGGGCCCTCACGGATATCTAATAAATAAGATCGCCACCGAAAGGATGAAAATAATAATAAAAAGAGGAAGTGACAGAGAGACCCGAGCACTATTCGAACCGGGAAAGGAAAAGAGTGAATAAGAGCAGTAGATATTTATGTCAAAGATCATTAAAGTACGCTGCAGTTGGTACTTATTTATGGTCGAGCTATTGGATGCTGCAATGCTGTCTGCTTAGATATTTGCTTCTGCACTTATGGCTTGGAATACACGTAACGCAATCACCACGAAACCAGGAATTTCGCAAAGCAGTGATTTCTATTTTTATATTTTATTTCTTTGTAATTAAATAAAACAATACGAACTAAACCAACGAAAATGGAAGAGGGCGTACGGAATGATTATAAATAGTATAATCGACTTGAAAAACAAATAATCACATCACCACCGGAATTAGGGAAGATGAAATTACAATTTTAAAGATTTTACACCTAACTAGCCTATAAAGTAACAAACGGAAAATTTGCAGCGAAGCTTAAAAAGTCAACAGACAGAGTTTGATACAAAAAGTCTAATGCGGAGCAAGTCCAAAAAAAATAAAGTGTATAATAATGACAAAAAGGCTGCCTTTAAAACAGCATCTTCTAATGAGGCAATCTACCAAAGCGAGGAAGATAGAATCACTGAAGGGATTAACGAGAAATAGCACTCATTAAGTTAGCACTGAAGAATGCGTAAAAAAAAAACTTAATCAAATGTATGTATTTCGTCTAGTCGTGTCAGAACCAAGGAACTGCCTCAACTTGACCGTAAAAGGGTCAAGGTAATTGCCTCTGTCTTCACAGGTCACTGCAAATTCAGAACACCTACACAGAATCGGGCTCTTCGATGAGACTAAATGTTTAGAACACGCGGAGACAGTTAAACATATTTTGTACCACTGCCTTGCCGCTATTAGAATTAAGTATGCAAACTTTGTAAAGGTTGACCCTCTCCCAAAAGACCTGAAAGCAATCCTATTCAGCAAGATAGTGAGCTACCTTAAGTGCAGAAAGACAAAACAGTTCCTAAAGGCACAGAGGCTTGAATTTACTAGGGATCTACTGAATAAAGATAGGAAGACTGTCAAAATGATAGTAGGTCTGCTGACTGGTCACTGTAGACTAAATAGGCATATAGACAACATAGGCCTGATCGAAGACGCAACCTGCAGATTCTGCTAAGAGGAGCAAGAAGCACCGGTTCATGTGCTGTGCCAATTTGAAGGCCTGGCGAGGACAAGATTTCCAGCAATGGGCGTGGAGATCCTCACAGCTAGCAGCTACACAAAGAAGCCGCTCTCAAAGATGATAAGCTTAATTAAGAGGACAAAATCAGAGAGCGTCTTTTAGGAGAAAAGGATCACAATAGACCTGAAAAGGTCGCGGTGAAACAGGGCCGCAGGCTCCCTAATCCCAATCTAATCTAATCTATCTTAAGGACCCAAACTCGTATACTACTGAACTACAATAAACGCTAGTGGCCGCAATGGAATCATACCGATGCTAGCTCTCAATAATTAACTAACTGGAGACAAAAAGTAAAAAATGCCGAAACCACCATAAAAAGTATGTACAATGAAAGAAGAGAAATTGAAACTAAAAAAACCAAAACGAAAGTGGTGATGAATGTGATGGAATTAACTAATTAAGGTGAATCGAAAGGAACGCTAAATAAATCTGCTAAACTTAAAGTTGATCAACGTTTAGGGGTATTGAACAAGGTTAAGGGCGCGATAAATGTACAGTTACATGAATAGCGTGTAAACAAAACCAAATTTAAATTAAACGAATTGTCTTTAGGCACTACCATAGAATAAATAAATTCACCAAAAAAGGACGAATTTGAAAGTGATTAAGGATTACGAGAAGTTCAAGTAAGCAAAACAAGAAATGATATGCACAATAGAATGAACCTCTAAAAAGCAAAAGAAGAAATGGATTTAAACGATAGGTATGAAGTCTTGGAAAGGTGAAAAACATTATCATTCTTGTGTTTGCATTTCATTTTTTTTTATAAATCTTCGCATTCTTTATCATATCCATAAATCGACGCTAATTAGGATTTTAAAAATGTGCCCATTGTTGTATAATATATTAAGGGAACGACGAAAAACAAACATCATTATAATTTCCTTTCACAAAACATATTTGAATTGACCGATCATTTAGTTGGGATTTATAAAACGAGTAATGCACAACGCCCTTTATACAGTAAACCCACGCGCATTCGAAGAAGCGGTAAGAAGTACAGAAAATGAGCATCGTTTGAATAGTACTACTATGACGGAACAAAATGAATTAGATAACGATGGCACAAATAAAATTGCGAATTATGATGACAAATCACAACTCAATCAATATCGGTGAATTGGAAGTTGTTGATAAATATTTTGAAAATAAAATGGGCGTTGGAGATTAAAGTATTTTAATTATTATATTTCTACAGCGACGAAAGAGGGTTTATACACTCGAATGAGCGTTGATGGCACCAGGTAGCCAGAAACTCGAAGGCGCTCTTGTTAATATGGTGATTTCTACAAAGGATCATAAGCTCCACCCGATAGCACTCTATCGGTTTACTGTATTTAGTCATTTTTTTTTTATGCTCAACTTCAGGTGAATTATTATCGTATAACTACCGTAGATGGAATTTAGAAGAGAAACGTCGGAATTCTCTCCAATTTTTAATAAATATTCTTGAATTTAGAATCCCTACACTGTCAGGGAATTGATCTCTACTGTAATTTTTTTGTACCTAACCTCACCTCCAACCAAATCTGACACAAAGATAATCTGGTATGGTTTAGTTATTTATTATTTATTGAAACGTTCTGTTTGCTTCCTTCTTATTGGTTCAAAAGGATAAGAGTGGTAATAATAATACAAAATAAACTGAGGAAATAGTAGGGAACCTTTGTACACCCGCCAACCGAAACGGGGTTTATCCCGGTGGTTTGTCGATGCCTCGAAAATGCGTAATGGCACGGGTATTGGAATCTGGAGGGACGGAGAGCGGGACAACGAAGCTTTTAGCCTAGGTGCCTCCCCCACCATTTTCCAGGTCAAAATCATTGCCATCCAGACTTTTGCTGACAGCATCTAAAACTGAGAATGGAAGAGTAGAAACCACCTCCGACAGTCAGGCTGCCTTCAAAGCTTTGGGGCCTGTGAGATTTGACTCTGAAGTGGTACTAGGGTGCCACAGAAAGCTTAAACAGCTGGTGGAACGTCTAAATGTCACATTGAGATGGGTGCCAGGTCACTCTGGGATCAGAGGCATGAAATAGCTGACACGTTAGCAAGGGACGCCAGCGAGCTGCTGTTCTTAGGTCCAGAACCGACTTGCAGTAGCTCATATAGCAGCATCAAAACATTTGTCAGATCCCAACTTGCTGCTAGGCCCTGCTCCCTTTGGAATGGACTCGCTGGCGCAAGACACTGTAAATCTCAAGGGCTTCATCCGAATGAGGAAAGACTCCCTAAGGCGGTCTTTATGAGCTGGGACAGATTAAAATTATTCACAGGAATTTTAATTGGGCACTGCGCGCGAAATAAACACATGCATCGCGTAGGGTTGGTGAACACCTTCTTGTCAACTGCCCGGCAGTGGACGGGAAGAGGCAGACGCAGTTTGGGGTCGGTCGGCTGGACGAACCCAGAGTCGGTGAGTTAACTCTTAGCCAGATTGCGAACTTTTTTGATAAGGTGCAACCTGACTGAAAATTGACATGGGGGTCGCAATAGATCTTTCTGTTCTGACCGAATTACGTTTTTCAGGTTACACCGGTCTAGGGGAGAAAGGGAACCTTTCCCACTATATTTCTCATGCATTTCAAGAATAGTGTGTAATAAATTGAGAAAAGAAATGACGGGAAATTGATTTTCCTCGGACATTTCCATTGATTCGAGAACAACTCTATAGGATTGATGATGATGGTATTCCCAGTTTTTTAGTCAAGGACTGCGGGCCAGTTCTGCATACACCTTTTTGCGTAATTTTTAATCTTAGTATTGATCTGTCTGTTCACAAGAAGGGTGACCATTTTGATTTACGCAATTACGAATCAATTACTGTTCTATCCAATTTTGCTAAGGTATCTGAGTACACAACTTATCATTAATTGGTCAGTAAAAAATATTGTTATCACCTCAACAATACGGCTGTATTCGAGGACGTTCTTTCATTACTAATCTGGTTGAAATCATACGATTTATTTATTCATTTTGTTAAAAGATTATAAAATTTTAAAATTATTACAACATTCTAAAAAATGTTTCCGGTTTATGATTGCTATAAATCACAATTTGAAAGGGAGAAATTATATATTTGTACACATAAACATTTATTGGTGTACATATAATAATAATATAATATAATATAATATATCTTTATTGCCCAACAGAGTAACTCCAATAACAGGACAAAAAGTGAGAGATAGCTTTCAACAAGAGAAAGGGTGCTCAAAACAAAATCTTAACAAGAATAAACCTAAACTAGAATAACCTAAACATAACAAAAATTACGCTAATATATAAAGATACAGAAAGTGATATAAAAGTATATAAAACAAAAGAGTAAAAAAGCAAGTAAGATAAAACAATAACAATAATAAAATCAAATGAAAGAACTACATACTAAACAATTCAGTACACCTGCCCAGCAAATACGGCAAATGTGAAAAGTTTATATCGGCAGTATTATCAACAATGTTGTTATAGTATGAGCATATCCTATGCAGAGGGGATCTGAATAAGATATTTGTACTAGGAGTTGACGTGTAAAAAGTTGTGTTAAGACGCATTTGATGAGCAGGTATAAAAAAAGAAATTTTATTTAAAAGAGTAGAGGCATCAAATACATTATGAAGAAGGTTGAATAAGAATTTAATGTGGTTATGGTTCCGGCGAAGTTCAAGAGGTTGGAGGTGAAATAAATTTAGCAAAGTGTTGTGATCAAAGCCTTGACGGGGGTACACCGCATTAAGTTTGAAATAAAGATACTTCATGAATTTACGCTGAACTTTTTCAAGCATAATGGAATAAGTTTTGTAATAAGGTATCCAAATAACGGAAGCGTATTCAAGTTTTGAACGCACATAGGCAAAATAAAGTGGAAGAATCGACTCAAGAGAAGAAAATTGTTTACTAGTTCTGATTATAAAACCCAGAGTTTGAAACGTGGACGAGAGAGTATTGGCAATGTGCTGGTTAAAATTAAGTCTAGAATCAAAGGTTACACCCAAATCTTTAACAAATTGCAACGTGGGATAATGTAATTATTGAGGTGATAATTATAAGTGATAGTGCTAGATTTTCGAGTGTAAGATAGAACATTGCATTTGGAGATGTTAATAGATATTTTATTTTTAGAACATATAAGGCTACTGTCAAAAATTACTTAACAAATTAAACAAAAAAGGAAATTAAATATAAAGATGTCATTGAATGCAGCACAGATAGTAAGGTTTCTTAATCAAATTAGAAGTAAAAATTTGTATGTATGTAGTAATTCAGGTATTGTGATCATTTATAAAAAATCATAGTATAAAAATAAAATTTTGTTTTATATTTAATTATTTTAAAGAAAGAAAAAATTTGTTAAAAATTTTAATTACAATATATTCAAGTAAGTGAGAACAGTTTTGTAAATTATTAGTTAATGGTTAAATTAATTAATTTTTATTACATAAGTTTTCTAAGGAAAAGCCTTTGGTAATGACTTTGACAAAACAAATTTTTAACATTATCATAATTAACTGTATGTTTATAAATATAAATGTGTTTGGCAAGACTACATTCTATGTCTATCAATAGTTATCACTTAAACTAGATGTTATATTATAACTATTCAACAATAATTGTCGACATTATAGAAAGACTGTCATCAACTAAGCAGTGAGATATCAAGCCAGCAGTAAAAACAATTTGCACTACAATCATGGAGCGGCACATATGCTTAATATGTATTTAGATAATTTACATCCGACCCCCAACCAGTCTACCGCACCGTACGGTTAACAACCGGAATTAATTTGACGAAATTCCGGGCTATATTACGGCGACCCGCATCCGGATTGAGATGCTGAACGTATGTAGTACATAGGTACGTGTGTTTGTGCAGGCGGCGTTGAATTCTCCACTTGGGCGACCGTCAGGAATGCAAAACTACCGGACTCGGGTAATGTTTCAAATTCGTTCCGCAGTCCGCAATGTGCCCGCAGAATGCGAACCCCGCCGTCTTGAGAATGCAACCATGGGAACGGATTTAATTGTTTTGTTCGGGTCGGGCGTCTTTTGTTTCTCCTGAATCTTGCATTTATTCTCGACACCGACGATTCCGTTAATCGCACATTGTTTGCTGTATAATATTCTGTTATCCGCATATTTAGTCCTGGATTACAAAATAAGTAGATTTAACGTATACCATTTTCTATCTCCAAAATCGTATCTGTTATAAGACCTAGTTCGCAAAGGAATCGGCATTGTAAGGCGGTTTTAAAAAATATGTCGACTTTTTTTTTAAACATACTCACTTGAATCTTCATTATTTGAAATTCAAATTCATTCTAATTATTTTCGCGGTCCTGACGAAAATTAATAAAAATATATATATACTAGAATGCATAGTAAAAGTAAAAGAGTTTTTGAAATGGCTTTGATAATCTTAGAGTTTACTTTGGGTAAACAGACTCATATTAGTGGCTTGAAATGTGCAACACAGAAACAATTTCTTCTCATTGCTTCTCGTATTGCGAGTTCCTTTCTTCAAATTATCGGCCGCCTATCTTTTCTATGGTTTTCATATCTTTTCATTGTTAGTAGCGATTTCTTTCCATCCGTTACTCTTATATTTCTATACCAAAGTAGTTTTCTTAATATAAACATTTTTACCAAGATTCCTTATGATTACGTACTTATTTTATTTGTTAGCTTGGTACTTTCTGTCTTTCTTTCAACTTCGACATCTGCTTTCCGATGGAAAAATTTTATTTTCACAGACATTTCACTTCTCGATGGATTACCCCAAGTGTCACTGAATGTAAAGATAGATTATTATTTTTGAAAGGTATTTGTCAAAGATTTCCGATATTTTAACCTTTATTCGATAATTATTCTAGGTTTTACTAAAACCACAGTATAGTATATAGGCAGTAGTGCCAAGAGCTGTCGGCACCTTTGAAGTTTGTGAGTCTAAGTTTTTCTCGCGCAAAGTGCCACGCGCATGAGAGCGGCATTCTTTACTTACAACTCGGGCCGAGCGCTGCCGATTAGTGTGCATTTCTTCGATAAATCATGGCGGCATTCAAGTCTAAATTTACATGAGAAAATATAAGAACAATTAAAAATAATAGTGCATAAGCAAACCGGATGCAACTAGAATGTCGCATTCAAAAAAAAATCCAAGTAAAATTCAGAATCTACTATTATTTTTTCTGTTCATGAGGTTATTTGAAATTGATTATTTAATTAAATAATTCGAGGAAAGAAAAAGGCTATCTCAATAAATATATTACTTTCTGTCAATAAATAAATTTATTTTTATATCATTAAAAGTATTAATTTGAATGTCACAAAGAAAGGATGAAAAACCAGGAAGAAGTTGAAATCTAAATACCATTGAATTTTTTTTCTGTAACATATGTAACTATTTAAAAATAACCGAGAACAGATTATAAAAATATAGTAGGTACTGATTAATATACATTTAGAAAAATAATAACTATTTTTTTTAGGGTTACTTTTGAGTAGTTGAAGATAAATGTTGTTCTTTTAAAAAACTTCCATTTCAATACTTTTTATGTAAGGAGAATTGTTAGCTTGGTTAAATTTTTATTTTGCCTGGTTCGTGGTAGAACATTGTCCATGGCTTTCAAGTAGACTTAATTTTAATATTGCAAGCATACACACTCGTTCCTGCGTAATCTTCTACTGTGTTTCACATCGGACCAATGTTCTACGTACTTCCCTTATTTCTTGAATGTGCAAGTATTTCAATAGAATCTAGAATCTCTGATGCTTGTGACATTCATAACGATAGTTTAAATTACATTACAGAGTTTGCATATAATTTACATTAGTCTCGCTCGTAAGAATTTATTGTAATTATTTTATATAATTTATACCTCTGTATATAATATGTATTGCAGATGTGCGCATTGTATTTTTCCTGTAATTGGGTTTTACCTGTCCGAAAAATAAATTATTATTATTAACAGTAAATTGTAAAAATACGCTATGTTGCACATAAATATTTATTTACAAGTTTCAACGAGTCAAACACAGATTTACAATAAAATCCGTGCTGCAACAAAACATAATGTTACAAAATGAGGTTATCGCAGCATTTTTACAGAATCCAGTCACTGTAAAGAGTCGGTGAGCACAATAAAATTTTTATTATCACTAATCAAATACAGACGTAACAAAAAACCACACTACAACAAAATCTTATGTCAAAAATGAGGTTATCGCAGTGCTTGTAGAGAATTCACTTACTATAAAAAGAGTCAGGCACTGGAAACAGGAGAATTTTTAATGCCACCAGATAATTGTGAAGATATTAAATAATTTTAATGACTAATTTACTTACCCTAACAATTTCCAATGAAGGTAAATCAGATATGGAATAGGTTATAGTTAGACCTGTATCTCCATACAACAAACAGCAATTATAACTGCCTTAGTATCAATAAATATAATCAAAAATTCAATTATAGAAATATATTAAACGCCAGCACAAATACAAATAACGCCATATTGCCGCAGCGATTTACGGCGCATTCCATTATTGAGCGCCTCGCGCAGCTTTCAAAAACAGATACAAATATTCCCTTTATTGACACTACTCGATATTATACTGTATTGTGCTAAAACTATGTTCGTGAATGTCAAATCTCTTATAATAATAGCTACATTAGCAACTCATCTAATAAATCGAAAAGCCATATAGCCAGTAGTTAATAAAAGAAGGTCCTAATTATCAAATAACGAAACAGTACATGAAAACTTTTCTTCAACTGATAAAAAAAGTGTGAATCATTTCTTAACCATTTTAGTAATCTAGCAAGCAACATAATTAAGGAGAATAACCTCTCTGGTGATGTCGATTTGATGAAATAGATAAATGTGTTCCCAAATCACCTAAATCTTATTTTCTGTCCCCAGTTATTGATGTCGATTTAGTTAATATATATAATAATTTAGTATAATAATCAAATTAAATAGCTCTGCTTCTCCTGGAGATGGCAGCATTAATACGGCCATTGTAAAGAATTGTTTCAAATACCTTTTGTCCGTATTGACATATTTAATAAACCTTTCCTTAGAGAAAGGCATCTTCTTTACTGAATTAAAAGTAGCATTCATAAAGCCGATTTTTAAGAAAAAAGGCAATTTAAATAACTATAGGCCTATCAGTTTGTTTAATATCTTTGTAAAAATATACGAATCAGTGTGTATAGTCATAAATGTTAGTGGAACGAATGGATTTCATTTATTTCCATTATTTCTGTGACAGATATTTTAATGTTATGGTATTATTTTTTATGATTTTGAAAATACTTTTATACATACTTTTTGTTGATGTATTAAATGTTTATACATTTTTATATTTCTGCGATGTCAGTTCTTCGCCACCAGAAAACATATAAACAATATTTCAACTGCTTTAAAAACGCACGGGGGTATATTTTAATTTTTATATGCTGCGTGTTATTAGGTCATTACTGTTAAGTTGTTTGATGTCTCACATATCGTTTGTTCTATTTAGTTTGCAATTTATTTTATATTTTATTAAATTGCATTTATATTGAGGATGTACCTAATAGTATTCTAAACTAATTGTTATTCTACAGGGTGATTCTCAATATATGCCACAAACTTTAAGCGCTGAGTCTTGGGATCATTTTGATCATAAAAGTTCATAAGAACATATGTCCAAAATCACTTAGTTCTAAAGTTGTACAATGTTTAATGGTAAGTTAACATAATTAATGTTTTTATTATAAATTAACAAAATAATTAGTAAAACAAAATTAATTTATACTAACTGTTGAAAATGACCGCCCCAACTGCAATACAAGCTTCTATCCTCCGTCGTACTGACTGGCGAGTTCGTTCTAAAATACCAGGGGTATTTCGAATTGTTTGAAAAGCTGCGATAATACGCTTTCTCAGTTCATCGACATTTTCAATGAAAGTCGTAAAACTAATGATTTAAGGTGACCCCAGAGAAAAAAGTCCAAAGAATTTAAGTCTGGAGACCGAGGAGGCCACGGTTGTGGGCCTTCCCGTCCTATCCACCGATCTGGATACGTATTATTCAAAAACTCGCGAGCAACGAAACTAAAATGCGCTGGAGCACCGTCATTCATGAAATACATTTGTAATCTTAATTGCAACGGAACTTCTTCCAACAGTAGGGGTAGCTCCTCTTCAAGAAAATTACGGTATACCACGCCATTTAACCGCATCGGTAAAAAATGTGGACCTATCAAGTGATCTCCAACAATTCCGGCCCATACATTGACAGAGAATTGATGTTGATGACGGGCATTCACTAGTTCGTGCGGATTTTCTTCGGCCCATATGTGATTATTATGAAAATTAATAATCGTTTTCTAGAGAAAGTAGCCTCGTCGGTGAAGAATATTTGAGCCAAATAGTCAGGATTTTGTGCGATTATGTGTTGCATCCATTGACAAAAAACCACTCTTTGCGGAAAAGCTGCCGGCAAAAGTGCTTGCACCCGTTGAATGTGATATGGATACAACAGTTTATCTTTCAGTATTCTCCAAACCGTGGCCTGACTATGTTTAAAGCAAACGCAATTTTTTTGGTGCTTGTAGTAGGATGTTCCTCAATTTCATGTAGTACCATTTCTTCAATTTGTGGAGTTCTCACTGTAGATGGGTGCCCGTTATCAGTCGTCCGTTTTTTAAAATTTCCCGATTCACTAAGATGTTGGTGGAGACGGGCAAATATTGAATGATTCGGGATGATATGGTTCGGGTATCGTTCTTCATAAAGACGTCTAGCAGCACGCGAATTTCCATTGGCAAGACCGTAAACGAAATGCATATCACACATCTCAGCATTCGTGTAATTCATTTTAGAAAACAGAAACTGGCAATAAACTCAATAAATACTCTGACAACTATTGACAAATATTGAAATGACAAATAAACAATTCCCTCTCAACACAATAGTTTTTGAAGAACCAACTGTTGATATCTTATTCGTGTTAGTCATACTTCATAATTTATTATTAAACATTCAATAACTTTAAAACCAAACCGTTTGGACATATACTCATATGAACTTTTATGATCAAAATAACCTCAGGAATCAGCTCTTAAAGTTTGTCGCATATATTGAGAATCACCCTGTATATGTATAATTAAAATTCATTGTTTACGATTGCAGTAAAGAAAATGTTAAATAGAAAATTCTCTCTGCTAAGAAAACTTCCAGAAAGCGTCCATCGCTTAACTACAAATGTATACTCAGGAGATATGTTAAAATCGGCGAATTATCCTAAGCTCTTTACAAATTTCTTTCAAAATGAACTTGGTAATTTCCAAATAATAACCACAAAAAAAAAGCAATGAAGTTACCGAACACAGATGGGGTTAACAAAAATTGCATCATTTGAACATTCAAATTCACAAAGCTCTTACTTTAATTAGATTGCCTGCAAGATGCCACGATTAAAACACAGAAACATTTTCTCAAGACCGCAGAATCGTACCCAACCACCCGAGCAACCTTAAGTTCTCGGCGCTAATTGCACGACCCGGAAACTACCGCGATCGGTCTAATCAAACACACCGACCAGCAAATATTTACGACAGCCGGGCGTCAATTAATTACAATTACGGGATAAAAATTGCACCTGCACCGTTCTTGTTAATGGTAGAGGAATATGTGTTTTGTTCCAAAATGGCTCTGTCATCTGTACACATTATTACTACATACGATGCAGTACGGTGCAAAATAAATTGAAATCATTTTCACACAACATTAGCCGGTTTTGTGTTGGTAGCGTCAGTGTAAGTCAAGATTTCCACTACCACCATTTATTGATAAATCAAAATAATAACAAGGGTGTATTGTTATTATTTTGATTTATCAATAATAAATATATAATGAAAATAATAACAATACACCCTTAAACCTTACGCTCCATTAAAAGGTATTACATGGGGTTACCTACTCTAAGTTATCGCAGTGTTCCTAACGTGTCAGTGGTCCCTATTCTAATTAACTGTTACCTAATTACTATTGCGAAACTTCTACTGTACATTGTGTCTAAAAATAAAATATCAAAATACAGCTGGCGTAAGTTTATGCTATAATGTCTCTAGTACCGTAGTTTTGAAATTATGAAACTAGATACTTCAGCAAGTTGAAAAGGCAATATATCCAAGCTGAAATTGAACGTACATTATGTGCACAGTAATGCACGTTAAAGCGCAGCAAACTCTGCTATGTAAACATGCTACAGAGAAGCAGTCTCAGAAGCGGTAGCCAAAAAATATTTCAATTCATCCTGTTTACTTATGCACTTGCTTGCACATACAAAAATTCTTAACCCGTTTTTTCAAAAGTAAACATTTTTTAATATACTGCAATGGTTTGATCATTTGATATTATTTAAGTATAACGTTACTAGTTTTACTTTTCTGTGTTTTAAAAATAATAAGAATATAACAAAAAAAGAATATAAAATATAGCAGTAGACAGCCAGACGATATCCAGGTATTGTAGGAAACCTATGCAAGTAACAAGTTTTTCAAGGGCATTTTCCTTCAGGAGGTAAAGATGATCAGTAGTGAGATACCTACATATTGAAATTAAATATTAGATTTTAATTTACAAACATTTTACAACAGATATTGACAGATCGCAGTTGGATCCAGTTTCAGTTCCAAAGAACACTTTTTTACAGTGTATTTATTTTTCTTAAGTTTAGCTTAATAATGTTTTTATATGTATTGGCAACCCAAAGGCCGGAATCTACTGTAAAAAGTTTAGAGTCTCAAAATATCGTCCATGTAAACGATTGTGTCGGGAGATCGATTGTGCTTATTTTCGAACTCGTGTGTTCGAAGTGTTAAGAATAGCAATGAACAATTTATACTCAAAAATTGGCACTAAACCCGTGAAAAGAATACAAGATAATATGCCAGGCTTGCAAATGAACGCTTGGGTTAACCAAACTCTAAATAATAGCTCCCTCAGCTCTCATCACCACATATACCACAACGTGAAAGTTTACAGGTGATACAACCTGCTAGTGCTCCAGGTTCACCACCGACAAGCCGATGTCTTTCACCGATGAATACATTGAGCACCCTAGACTTCCCCTCTCCCCCTCCCCCCTCTAACAAAACCAACAGCGGAAGTAATTCCACATCCCATTTGTTATAAAATAAAATATGTTTTTGATAAAATGAATGAATAAAAGTGTATCTTTATGGCGTATTATGGTGGTTTATTGAATTTATATTATTGAAATGTACCGTTTCCAGCTGTAGTTTTATCTGCTTTAAAATAACAAGGATTAACAAAGAAGGATATAAAATGTGTCAGTAACTAACCAGATGATCTCCAGGTGGTGTGGGAGACTTCTGCATTTGGAAGTCGTTCACAGGCATTTTTTTCTTCAGAATTTTCCCATCATATATTAAGAATGTGAATATTGAATATTTATAAAAGATTTTAACAGATCAAAGTTTGAATCGACATCAGTTCGAAAAAACATTTTTTTACAGTGAATCTATTTTGCTGAAATTCAGTTTAATAAGACTTATATATATATTTTTAATCCAATCCCATTGATATATGAACATTGGAAGAAAATTGCTGGCACTTGGTTTAGTTCAAAATTAACGTGTATAATAGGTTGCTTACCCACTTCACCGTTAATATTTTTAAATTGTCAATTAAATGTAGTAATATGTATTGTAAATTTCTAAAAGTTTTGTTTATGGTGTACGCATATCTACCTTTATTTTATAATGAATATAAAGTGATTTCAGAATTTTGCAATAATTATTTATTTGAATTTAGTTAAACATTTCATAGTTCCATTTGGTCACACGAGATTTTTCATATAATTTTTATTTATTTACTTATTTATTTCATTAAACAAACAGCGTTACATAGAGAAATTATATAATTACACAATATAATAGATATAGTTCCCACGCTGCTGCACCATCCCTCATCCTCGCACGGGAGCTACTATCTGGGGCTAACGGTGTTGAGGGCCTCTAGGATTTTGAAAATTGCGGTCGAGTTTATGGGGTTAAATTAGGTATTTTCTTAGCAATTGTTTTAGTTTAATTTTGAATTTGTTATACGGATATTCTTTTATGTATTTGGGTATTTTGTTGTACATGTCTATTGTTGTTGTTTTTAGTGTCGACTATATTTATGGTAGCTATATTTTTCACTTCTCAAGTGCGATATTCTACGAGTTTTGTAATTGTGTATTTCTCTACTGGTTTGTAATTTAAATTAATTTGATCCTCATTATTTCTTATTTGTGTAAAAATAATATATTATTTAAGTTTATTATTTCTTGTATGTTTAATTCGTTTGTCTTTCATAAATAGACGTTGTTGGTGTTCTATATGTAACTTGTATATTATTTTTAGCACTTTATTTTGCTGTCTTTGTATCTTAGATAGGTTCTTTTTGACGTATTTCCCCAAATGCTTATTAGATAACTATTTTTGGCGGTAAATAGAGCATGAATATAGGTGGTTTTTTATAAGCGAACGGTATTATCGTGCTTAATTTTATTCAAAGCTGCCAATAGTTTCGTATTTTGTTCAATCAATTTCTGTAAATGTTTATCCCATTTCATAGTGTTTTTGTAGTTGTAATCCTAAGTATGTTGTCTTCATTCACCTCTTTTAGTTTTCTGATTATTTATTCTATATTTACTTCTCTTTTGTCTCTTTTATTGCTATATATCATAACACAGTTTTTGTTTCATTGATGTAAGTAGATTATTGAACACCATTCTTCTAAAATGTTAATATCTTTTTTTATCTTGGTTTCCATATTTTTGATACTTGGCCAGAATAAAGTATGCAGGTGTCATCTGCGTATGCGTATAGTTTTCCATGGAAAGGTTGTTCGAAAAATCGTTTCACGTAAAGTGTATAGAGGACTGGTGGTAGATTTCCTCCTTGTGGCAAACCCAAAATCGCGCAGACATCGAATCACTCACGTAGTTGTTTACTTTTGTCATTTGCTGCCTGTTGAAAATATAAGACTTATGATGTTCAATTCCTTTCTTTAAACCGTAATGCTGGATTTTTCTATTAATTTGTTTTTTGACACAGTATTCAAAAGCCTTCTTCATATCAATATACACTACTACTACTGTTTTTTTATGATCTAGTTAAGAAATATTTGTTGATTTCGTTTGCTATTTCTTTGGTCTGTGTTGTAATTGTCCATCTTCTCTCGTTATTCTTTGATTACTTTATTTGGTTTTTGATTTTTGTTTATTTGTTCGTTTACTATTCTCCATATTTTACTTGTATCTCCATGATGCTTCTCATCTTGGGTTTGAAATACTGATCTTTAGTTTCTTTAATGAGACGGTTTTTATACTGTTTTTGATGTCTGTATTCTGTCTTATATTGTCGTTAAGCGGGTGTTGTTTTTGTTTTTTATACAGTCTATTTCTCTTTTTTATTTGTATTATAATGTTTCGTCTATCCATGGGCAATTGTGTCTTCTTCGAATTTTTAAGCTCTTCTGGTTTTTTTCTATTTATTGCTTGTATGGTCTTCGACAAATCTTCTAGAGATGTTATATTTTTGGTTCGATATCTTTATTCCTATTGATATTTGCTTATAGTCGGTTTTCGTGTGTTGCACGAGTTCATATCTCTGTTTTGTTGTTGGTGTTATGATTTGACTTTTATTAAAAGGGCGTTGTGATCCGATATATCTGTTGGTACTACTTTATATTTTATGATTTCTTCTTTGGTATTTTGTATGACATGGTCTAATATAGAATTGTTTCCATTCGGGTTTATTCTCGTGCAATGGTTTTTTCGATCTAGCGTTCATTATTTTGTAGTTCCTTTCTTCAAACATGTTATAATATTCTCGTGTTACACTGTTGCGTTCTATGATATTTTATATTGAAGTCTCCTATGAGTATATGCTTTCTTTTTCTTATTAAGATGTATTCTTTTAAAACGTTTTGAAAGCTTTAAATCTAGCTGTGGTGCCTGTATATTAAGTTAGTGTGTATGTTTAATGGGTGTAAGGTATACTGTTATTATCTCAACTTTATTTATGGTTTTGTTCATTAGTATATCGAAATGTATATCTTTTTCTTATGTATAGACCTATTCCACCTCCTCTTGTTCTTCGTGAAATATATATGGCAGAATAGTTGTTTATATTAACAAATGTCTTCAGAGGGGAGAGCCATGTTCGTTATAGCTAGTATTTCTGGTTGTTGTATACGCTTGGATTAACTCTTTTTCTTGAAATTTATTTTTATGGCTTCTTATATTGTGCAGTATATTTTTGAATTTTGTTTTGTACCTCTTGTTGTTTTGTGTTATTGTTGGTTTAGATTTTTATTGGAAGCTGTTTAAATCTTCCTCTTTCTGATTCTTTACTTTGTCGCTAGTGTCACTCTGTTTTACATATACTTTCCCGTCCCTTGTCCAGGCGTATTTAATTTAATGCTTCTTTTTTTTAATTTTCTTGCACAAAAAAATATTTTATTTGATTTTACTGTTAATTGTTCATTTATATCATATTACATTGTTTCTTCCTTTAAGCCGCAATCCAGTGTATTTATTTTTCCTATTTCTTTACATGCTTTAAGGATATTGTTTTTAATTTCTTTTGTTTTAGTTTTACTCTATAATTTGGGACTCATGTTTATTGCCCCTGTAGCATTCTTTTTATACATTGATTGGTGTTTTTTATTTTAGTTTCTTTAATATTTTTTCGGCTATTTCTTTCGTATTTTCTTCTTTCTCCTGTTTGTCAATTCCATTTATCAATATATTGTTTTCAATTTTTTCCTTTTCAATATTTTCAATGGTCTTCTCCATATTCTGTATCTTTTGCTTAAGATGTTTATTTTCTTTTTCTTGTTGCTTTAGTAATTTACGATTTTCTTCGTTTTCTTTTTGCATCTCAATGTTTCTATCCCTGAGCCAGTCTCCGTAATTTAAAGTACGAGAACATGTCAACCTGAAAATAAACGTATTATTTCAATTCTTATCTTTCGTTCTTTACCTTACAAAGTCGATCAATAATATTGATACTTATTGTATAAGAGTCTCTTTCACACAATTTCACTTAAATTAAGCACTTCAACTTTGAATATTCGACATAAGGACAGCAGCCCCCCATAGCGTCTTCGGTGATACTAAAGATAAAGGTGGTATCTTCCTATTCGTATTTTTTTTTAACGTCAGAGCGTCCTCTAGGCTATTGTAATCAGACATTCTCGGCCCGCATGCCATCTGACATTACAGAGGGTACACTTATGATATAAGATTATTGAATATAGATGATACTAGGATGATTACAACTGGATTTTAAAAATTTGATTAAAGCATGATATTTAAAATCACAAGTTAGAAATTTCAGTGAATCAATTTTACTGTTCAAAAGGCGTTTAGTTTCTTACGTGAATGTATGCATTTTCAGAGAGATCTGCATTGATTTCATCAATGGAATTCAATTCGCAGCACTATTAACGATGTCGTACGCGGAGGAGTTTACAAACAAAGAATAATTTACATGAAATTTATACGCACATAAAGTCATGTCCTATTTACGTAAACCCTGGAAATAAATTCTGAATTACGCCGTAATTAACTTTCTCGAATCCGACAGATACATATCCAGACACGTAAACGTAAAGAGACGAATCCGTACTACGAAGAATTAGCGATGCCGCCGTCGTAAATTGGTATAATGCAATTTCAGAGACGTCCGCTTTGCATCTGAAGATTTTTCTTGCTCTGGCAATTCGTATATATTTACATACGTGTATTTTTGAGTTTCCGCCGTCGCGTCGTCGGAACGCGGATCAGTGAGGATTGGCCGTGCAAATAGGCGCGCTGTCGACTCTTTGAAATTTATATTGAAACCGAAGCATCATTTTCCCGTTTCCATTATATGATTTCGCTCTCTGGAAAATCTGCGAGACGGGGCACGTCGCAGTAACGCGAAAATAACAAACCATTTTCACCGACCCTCGTTCTCAGACGGGTGAGAGATTCATTGCGAGCTATAGAGGAACATTGCGAAAGGTGCGATTTAATGTGTTATTCGCGGAAATACCGAACCGATTGCAGCGTATTGAACATTTTGAGATCGTAGAAGTTGTGGGCGATAGAATTATTATTTTAAGATACATATATCAGGGGAGATTTTCAACAATAAACGTAAGATCTCCTAACAAAATCCATTCAGGCAGGAAATCTTAAAAGAAAAACATGAATTCTATACTATCAGAGTCTATTCAGCATATTAGTCTATTATTATACATCATTTTGACGTATATTCTAAGAGAGGTCGATAGTCTGATAATTAGTAATAGCTAAGAGGCACGGTTAAAATTAAGAAAATTCATGTTTTAGATTTTTACGTAAATTTGTATTCCATAGTAAATAATTAAACGTTTGCCTTGGTGCTTTAATTTTAATGATTGTGAGATGTTGTGACGTTTCGCGGTGAAGTTCAGCAATATTTACGGCAAACAATAATAATAATAATAATAATAATATCAATTTATTGGCTCACACAAAGTACATAATATTTTGTGTGTATAGGGATATAATTAATATAATTAAATGATATATGGTGCCAAGGAATTCATTGAAAATGCAAAATCCTCATAAGTTTTAAATTACAACCGATTTAGATGCATTAAACTACTTATTATATTTAATATGAAATTAAAACATTCACAGTTTCTGTTTGAAAATTAGCCTAACAAATATGTGTTAGTTTTTGATTTTTTAGGATTTTCTTCAGCTGGCTTGATGTTCGATTAGAACGTAACAGGTCGCTTCTGTGATATTAAAGGAATTTTTGTGAGGAACTAGACCCTTGTTTAATTACTTCCTGAAGAATTAATTATTTACATTAATGAGGAGATTATTATCTTTAAACCAGGTGGACAAAACATCTATTTGTCGTATCAAAGATACGACTGAAGCCGTAGATATTTAGCCTATTGGTTAAAGCGTTTTTTGCTATTTGTAATGCTAATCAACGTATAATATACATTTATTATCCTGAACTGTAGTTGTAATTTTGTTAATGTAACTAATGAACAATAGCGAACCCAGAATACAACCTTCTGGAATATCTGTTTGAAGCGATCTTTTTTGATACCGTTTTGTTTATGCAAACCACTTGTTGCCGCTGTGAAACATACGAGTATGATAGCAGCCAACTCTTACAATTCCCTCTTATTCCGAAATATTCTAGTTTATTTTCAAGTGCTTTTAAATCACTTCTCTCGAAAGTTTTGGGCGAATCTATTAACGTTACTAAAACTATATCACCCTTATCGATTCTGTTGTATATGTGGTGAAGGAATTGCGTAAGTGAAATAATTGCAGTTGAGAAACCTGTTCTGGAACCATGTTGTTGATGGTTTATCATTGCCTTTTGGATTAGAAACACATAATTCTTTTGCTAATTGCTTGTTCAAAGATTTTTTAATAGCAGATTGTAACGCAGTAGGCCGATAATTCCAGAGATCTGTTGAATCTTTTTGTAGATCGGTAACTTTGTTCACTTTTAGGCAATTAGGGAACATACCAATAAGAAACAAGAATACAACGCAGTGGTACTGTTATAAAGTAAATACCTTGCTTCAAAATTTCAATTCCTGTAGAATTAAGGCCAGTAAATTTCGAAATTTTCATTTTCGTAGTTATATATGTTATAAAAGCTATCTAAATGATATGAAAAGCACTGATGGGAGGCAACGTTTGTTCCGATTGCCAATAAAAACCTTTTCTTCATTTAATAGCTGATTAAATTAATTCCTTTATCTTTTACATTCAATTTTATTCATCAAACCGTAATGGCAGTTGATTTTCTTTTAGCGACATTTGTATCCATACCATTCAGTATTAAATCCATTACACTGTTATATCTGATACAGATTTAAGTGTAGGTGTAATTTAATATATATTATTCCTTCACACACAAATTAATCTAAAATAAATAAATATACAATGATTTTAATTGGTTATACATCTATTCAAAGCGTTGGAGTGGAAGTTTGCGTCCACAAATTGGTCGTAGCTAATTCAAAACGTAAGCAAGTTGTTCACGGCGGCGGCAGTTATGAACGTACCCGCGGGTTATTTATCCGCAAAATAGAATTTCTGCTTCTGATTAAATCTCAATTGTAATTATCTCGATGCGCGGATTGTGTTCACGTGTATAAAAGCTCCTTCAATTCCCCATTATTAATATTGCTTGCACGCCCGGGTAACATTAACTTAAACAGGATAATACATACAAAGAGCTACATTACTTCCTAATCGTATTCGAGATCTTAGTTACGTTCAAAACGCCTACTCTATCTAACCACATATTCGTCATAATAGAACACCGCATAATTCCAAAATATTGACGGTACCCTAGTTGGGAATCAGCATGTATGTCTACAGGGATGTAAATAAGCACATGTGCAATATTATGCCTTTACTTTATAGCTATAGAATTTTCATTTTTAATACGGATATCATTTATTGGTTAACTAATTCTGAAATGTTTATATCATATGTGTAAATGACGTCTGCATGTTCATACCTCTTTTTTCCTATTTCATTTTATTTCCATAATTATCTTCTCTGGTTTCCCATATTTAATCTTTAATTTGTTGTTCAACGCAAATCGCAGCATACTTTTTTTTACCTCCCACTTTCTTTGATAAACTACTCCTGTCAATCTGCTGTGGCAATAGTATACAAATAAACCAACTCCTTTGTTCCTCGATTGCTTTGTTTCTTATCGGTCCAACTTCAGTAATTCTCATGATTTGTTCATTTCGTCTATCTCCTTCCATTTTCTCTTCTATTATCCCTAAAATGTCACATTTAAATTCAGCACTTCTCAACTTTTTATTGTTTAATTTGTTGTACTTTAAATATAAAATTAAAATGACTTAGTTCTTTAAACATCCGTAGCGTGTTCGATTACTTTATTGATTTATGGTAGCTTCATGTACTTCACGTGAATTTATTATCATATATGGATATAGCATATTAAGTGTAATAAGAGTAATATACCAACTGAAAAAGACTTTTCTCTCACCCTAGGTTCATTTTACATATTTTACACTATGTACAGTGGTACAAAGCTAAACTTGGACGATTCCCAATAAACTTTCTCGAAAGTGGCGTTGTTTACAAAATATATTTCGCCCGTATGCACAAATGCGGCTTCTTAAAGGGAAAGGCCGACATTTTAAGCAAACACAGAACAACATTCAATTTATAAAATAGAAAGCTAAAAACACATCAAAGGTGAATACACAAGCATCGGTCTTTGATATCGTACCGACGTCGTTTGGTTAATCACACTTTTAATCTTTTAAATTATGGTGGATATAATCTAATTGAAATGCAATGATCGGTTACCTATAATATTAATAATAAACAAATCTAACCCTTAATACATCATCTTCCAGTACCACATGAATAAAAACAAACGATATACAGCAAACCCTCTCTTTAAGGCCGTTTTACACGTATTTAATCCGTGTTATACACGTAAAATTTTAAATTGGCCAATAAATTGCGGAATAAATAGCTAGGTGTAAAACCGCCTTTACAGCCGCCTTTTAATAGCGATCACCTTTAATACCACTATTCAACAACTCTAAAACCAAATATGAAAAATACTGCTGTATACTGAAAGTACTAATGAAAATGCAAAATGAAAAAATTAAATTAGCTAGCTCAAAGAATAAAAAAATTCAAAAGGCGCAAAACAACAATTAAACTCAGAGTTACCCTCGCGAATTAAAACTTGAATTTAACCACGACAAGTAAATAGGGGTGAAAGAAATCTGACTTTCTTATTTACCCCAAAAATTGAAAAAGTTAAATTTTCAATAAAAGAACAGAATTTTGAATGACTTAAAATAACAAATAAGAATCTTATTATAAAAAAAAGAAAAAAATTGTTAATTACAATAATGCAGAGAAAAAAAAATCGTGGACAAATGGTCCTGGTCTAAATCAAAACTGCTCGATTCTAAATTACAAAAGAACAATGCTAAATCCTCTACCAAAGCAAAAAAAAAACAAATTAGTTCAGGAAGATAATTCTTTTTCACGAAAATCCACGTGGTTTCAAATTAAAATAAAATAAAATCGAAAAAACACCAAAAATTTGCAAAAATGAAAATTAACAGCAAGCACAATGTTTCTATTCACCCAAACCGAGGTGATTAATCAAATAAAACCGAAACAGCAAACTAGAAAACGGAAAAATTTAACTCTTTAAAGTTGTAATGAGAAAATTACAACTGATATCTACCTTCCTGAACAAAAATAATAAATGACCTTATAGCTAAATTGTGTACACAACAATATAATAACAATTATTATAAAATGAGTTCCTTGATGGACGAAATAAATTCAAATTAAACGAAACAAATCTCTAAATCAAATGAAATAACAAAATGGCAGCAAACAAATTAAAAAATTTCATGTACTCACGCGCTCGTCTATCTGGGAACTAGTTCTTACAAGGTTAAACAGTCGTATATATATATAAACAGCTGCGTGCAGCGAAGCCGCGCACATATCATCGAAGAAAAACTACAAGAAAGGACATGAACTACAAAAGCGAACGCTAAACATTTTAAGGAGTAAAATTAATTTAAAACAACTGAACATTTAAATAAATTAAACAATAAATTCATTAACAATACCTTATACAAAATAAAATATTTATCTGTGAAAATTTGCTCAAAACATTGACAAAGGCAAATCGGAGTAAACATGAATATCTGTGCAACTTAAAAAAAAACTCTCGCCGAAAACAACCCAGTGAGAACAAGTTGGTTACATTTACGTGAATTTAACGTTGCATTGGTTGAAACAACGTTAATGGTTATAATTAACACGTTTATTATATAACCAATTTTTAACTATACATTGAAGAAACGTTATATTAACTAAGAAATGTAACGGATAGTTTAAATTTAACTAAAATAACACGTTGTAGTTGCATCGTTTATTTTAGGTTATAAAACAACGTTACAATATGAGAAATTATTAACTGAAATGTAATGCATAGTTTAAATATAACTAAAATAAAACGTTTTAGTTACACCGTTTACTTTACGTGAAAGACAACGTTGAAAAATGAAAAATTAGTGGCTGAAATGTAACGCATAGTTTAGATATAACTAAAATAAGACGTTGTAGTTTCACCGTTTCCTCGTTGAAAAACGTTTGAAAGACAACGTTGAAAAATGAAAAATTATTAACTGAAACGTAACGCATAGTTCAAGTACAACTAAAATAAAACGTAGTTTCACCATCTACTCTACGTTAAAAAGCAACGTTGAAATATGAAAAACTATTAACTGCAATCCAACGCATAAGTATAAGTATAGTTAAAATAAAATGGTGTTAAATTTGTTTGTTTCAAGATAAGATGTGCTTTTGCATGAATGAATGCAAAAATGTATTTAACAATAGGTAACACAATTATTGCATTAAAACTGCACTACTGATGAATGTATCATCCCTCCCCCATTTCAAATAAACTCTTCCATCCCTGTTGCGTATCTGCAACGTGCACGGTACACTTGCAGTCACATGTTAACTACGCTAGTCGAGTGTTAGAAGTTTTCTTTATCTTTATAACAAAGTTTTATATTAATATGTGATACGCAACAACCAGTGCATTTAACTAAACGGTGAGTAGCTAGGTACCCCATCAATTAAGTCTATCCAGGTTATATTTGCATATACGATGCACATTGCACGTATAATTATGTATATGCATATACACAATTGGCAAAACAGCATAGTAGCTATCTTAAAATAAGAACGCTAATGTCAGAAAATTTAACTATATTCTAAAATTTGTTCTTGAGGAACCTGGTTTCTTAGTATACACCACCTTTTTACCTTATTTTCAAATATATAGGTTAGCGAATGCTGATGGTCTAAAATCTGGATTCTTGTGTAAAAGAAATTATTCTAATTACTGTTACATGACGTCGTTGCAGTGAAGCATAACTGGAAGGGAAAGAACACTTAGTTTTCACAAAACGGGAACCAGAGATAATACGGAAACTATAGTAACAATATACAGTGAGTATTAATACTTTCATTCGTTTGTAATACAAAAATCTAGGAAACCAATCAAAGTAAACATTAACTTATATATACATATCCCTAAAATTTACAGCCAGTAGTCCTGATGTACTTATGATACCTATTGTTGGAGTCTTCCATTTAAAGTTACAATTAAACAATACATACATACAGCAGAAAGTGCAGTGAAGGACTGGTTGAAATATATGAATGGACTGTTTGGTTAGAAGACCTGGATGTGCAAAAAAAGGGAAAATGTATATATCTATAAATGAAATAACCTCGTTACTTTCTTAGTTTTGGTAAAGAATTCTATTATCTTTTTATTATTATTATTGTTATTATTGCATTGTATTATATTTATAGGTAATTACATTTTAGTTTTTCTGAAGAAGCATTATGTTTCATTGAAGAGCTTATCCTGAGTTCAATACTATGATGTGATCATTGAATGATTTAATTAAAATAAAATTTAATTTAGTATTGGACATTATTACTTTTAATCTGTAACCAATTTTTCGTTATCACCACATAAAACGGCACTGTAAATATAAAGTAACATATATGTCACATCTGGAACTTGGTAAGTGTTGTACAGTTTCTATAACGCAGCGTCTTAGAGCACATGAATACAACGAACTTGATAATTCACCTATAATTTATAAAGCTGTTGATTTTCATACATTCGGCACCTCACTAAATTACGCAGATGTGACGTTACTACTACGTGGTTATAAAGGTTTGATATAGAAATTTTATTAACCCTTCGTTAGTGTGGTGGAGTATGCCATACCCCAGTATGTTTGCCTACATACTGGGGTGTGGCATACTCCACCACACTGACGAAGGGTTACCGTTGAGGTTACGTTACCTGTAAACCGATTTTTTTACGTTTTACATAGATGTTTTATGAACGTTAAACTCCACTTACCAATAAACGTTTGTTTTGAACGATAATATCACGTAGCACTATAAACGTACTTTTTACGTTTTACAGAGGTGGTTTATTAAACGTTAAAATACACTTGTGTTAAACGTTTCTATTTAACGATATTTTCTATTAAAAATTAAACGTTAAAATAACATTAGCATATGACGTGAAATAACGCTTAATAAGTAACTTTTTGTCAACGTATTTTGTCGGGACATAGATATGTCGCTTCGACGTTGTTTATAAACGTTACGAAACGTTCGGTTACCGTTAAGAACAACGTTTTCTTAACGTTTATGTTCTTATTGGGAAGGTGTTCGTCCACAGCAATACGTATCAATGATCCTCCCAACAGCGGTACCCCTCAAAAACTGCTGCAAATCGTTTTGTCGACAACTACATATAATACAACAATCATTAAAAGAAAATTGCTGAGAAAATCTCTGTTCTCGTCATGTCGTGTACTAAAAAAAAAGGCCATCTGAACCAAAATTCATAGCTTTCTATCACTTAGTCACTTCCCAAAAACCGGGTTATGTTCCATGTCGTTTTCTTGGGTAATGCTCGATTTCGGGTAATACCGGACCAATTACAGGTACCCGAAAACGGGTAGATCCGCGTACCTAGATACTAGAAATCGGTACGTACTCGGCTTCGAGCAGCAGCCCGACTTATTAATTAGGTTTCGCACATAAAGTGGGGAAAAATAGGTAGATTGTAATCTTTTAGTTTGTAGATATTGCACATTTATACTTACAACACATATGTACATACAACTGAACGTTTGTAACTGTAGATTAAATAGACTGTTCCTAAAAGTTTTGCTGCATTTATTTGAATATCCTACTTTAGCGGTAATTACCGCGCGCTTTCGACATTCGGAAATTTTAGTAAAAGAATCGATGAAGTAGGTCTAATGGGAAAATTATAAATACTTCAAAATCTTATTTCGAAATGATTCATATTTTAGACGAAATTCTATCATAAAATTTATTATTTCTAAAAGCAAGGCTTCTCTATAAATATCCCTCATAAATGAAAACGTGCTTTTTCATACTTCCTGTCGGCTCGCTTGTTTATATCAAGGGAAAAATATAAATGCGCATAAGGTTCAATTTCGCTTGCAACGAGTCCGCCGAAGCGGACAGTCGTCCAGGTTTAGCTTTGTACCATGGTACATTCCGATAACTGTGCTACCATTTTCAAGTGTATAAATTAGCTCTGTTGTAATAGTTTATATAAATATACTTATATTCTAGATAACAAAAGATGCAAATCAAATTATATGACTATTAACGTTAATGAATTCTAAATTATTGACAATTTGACGCCTTAATTACTTCTAAATAATTTTTGGAAAATATACGTCTTGTGTACAAAATGATATACCGAGGCGTATTTGTCGAAATAGTACTTTTTAATATGCATCGTGGTATAAATCTTCTCTATATCTAATCTCAGAATTTCTCTTTGTTTAACTTTTATGTACTTTATTACATATAGGGCATTTGATCTGGTCAATCGTAGCGTATTTCTTAAAATTTCTCAAAAATTAGATTGTAATTCCTTCCAAAATTTTAACATTTACTCTAGAAAAATAGAAAGTTATGCGGGGTTTATTTTTGAATTTACCTGAAATAGACACAAATATCACTCGATTATTCTATAACCTTATACACAATTTGATATTTGGTAAATGTTAGCTTCTAAGAATTGAAATAGATGCTAATACACATTTCCTGTATGTATCTTCACATCATTAACTCTATTTTTTTATGCAATGTAATATATGATATATATTTGTGAAAGCATTAGATCATGATTAATATTTATACCAGCTTCATTATAAGTTGGGATAGTCATCGAAATACTCTATGAAATGTAGAAAAAGATTTTATACATTAAGTAGATGTAAAAAGGTATTGAACTGCATATTTATAACGGTAATTTACCTTTTTTCTTTTGTAGCACTTAAAAGATCACAACGATAAGCAAGATCAAAACCCTACGCTTACTAACTTGCGATGATTTGTGATTCACAGGTAAACAACCTAACAACCAATCACGTTGTAGCCGCGTATGAATTTTGTGTTTCTGAAGATAGTTTTACTAGAAAATAGAAGTAAAAGAAACTTGCTCTAGTAAAAGTACTCGAAAATTTTGTTTTGCATTTTTAAGTAAAATTCAGTATCAAGCATAAAATTTTGCCAACGTTTTTATCTATGCTAAATGTTCTGCTCTGAGAGTAGAGATTCAGAACCAAAGCTAGTATGCAGGTAGGTCAAAAGAATCACAGTTTCTGAAGCTGGTATATGTGGAAAAAACCCTGTGTGGTAAAGAATATATGGTATTGGGGCAATATACCAGCGTGTATCAAACAGAAAAACTAGCAATAAAATTATGCACTCGTAGGGCATTAAGAAAACAACACAAGGGTCTGCGAATTAATCGAATAGCTAAGGACATTAGTAGCCTATCAGATATCCTCGAAATTAGCTTAAGATTGTCTGGAAACCTAAGAATTCTGGTCAAACACAACAAAGTTACTTTGGTATGGGTGACAGGTCAAAAGGCATAGTAGGCAGCAAACTTGCAAACAAGGTCGCTAGAAAAGGCTTTGGACCTGAACCGGGTCTGGGAACAAGTAAACCTTCGATACGTGGTGCAATGACCGAGTGGATCGTTGAAAAAACCTTAGGTTCACTGAACAGCGTAGGAAATATACACTGAAATTGATGATGAGGCAATCATCTAGGCAAATAGCTAGGGATATATTACCTATTAATGAAGCGCAACTTAAAACGGTGACGAGTATGCTGACAGCATACGACTATCTATGGAAGTACCTACTCAGAATAAGCGTATTTAAAAATGAAAGTATACGTAGACTTGCAAAATCGACTAAGAGACTTTCCACCACGTTGTTTTTGAATGGATTGCTTTGGAACGTCAGAGTCTACCTTTCCTGGAAGCAATCAATCCAACGACTAATCTGCCGGAAAGAAAGTTTAAGTTTACCATCTATGTAGTAAACCTTGTAGTAGTAATAGTAAACGGACTAACCTGTTTGTGTAGAGAAATACACTAAGTTCGGAATAATGAAGTAGGCATCAGGTTGTGGTGTTAAAGATATAATAACAACTGATTTCTACTCACAACGGAACGCCGACAACTGTCAAATTCCCATTTCAGGGAAACTCTACAGATTAAAAAAGGACTGTGGTAGAAGCACTACCCATTTTTTTTCTGCCCAATCGCCTAATTTAGAAGTACAGTCCCTTCCAAAGCTTGCGCGATTTTAATTTTTTGGGATTATCTCCGGTATTATATCAGATATTAACACTTTTTCAACGTAATTTGCAGCACATTATATTATCTAAGACAATGGAGGAGACAATGCTCCCTACCCCCCATTGTTTAAATGATTTCTCTTTTTCTTATCTCTCAAAAAAGACGATTTACTTAAAAGACAATGGTGTATAACAAATTCAGAGAAATAATAGTATTAATAATTAAAAAATAGTAATAAACATTTAATTTCAAATCCTAAAAAAATTTCAGATGCATTTACTAAATGAGTTCATTAATATTTTATATATTTTTTAATAAAATATTGTTCCTTCTTCTGCTACTCTCTTCTCATAAAAGTGCGTATAAAGATTTATATTTTGATTTATTAATAAAAAAACAAATTAGCGTACACTGTATATAATTTACAGTTGACTGTAGCTTTTCGCACGTACGATCAGTTACCTGAAACTAGGCACTTGTAGAGTGATATATTAAACAATAACATTTCGTAAAAACTCAGACATAATCTTATCCACATCGTGATTTATTAGATCTGTAATTAAACTTGAACCTGGAAAAATCACCTAGACGTTTGGAGAATGTAAATTATATGCGTATCATGAATTATTTCCTCAAATATTCTGTTTTGCTTTTTCTTTTCTCTGACATAATTCCAGGCTTAAGATTGTGAGTTATAGAAGTTTCAATGATTGCAAGATAATTTCTATAAGCAACGCTTACTTGTTTTTTAACTCACTTTCTGTGAGGAAACCTCTTCTTTTTTAGTTTACCGTTTCTCATCAATTTTCTAAAGTTTTATTCTTTTTTGGGTTTTCGACTTCTCTTTTTCTATCTTTTTTATCTGCCTTCTTTTTCTGCTATACATTATTTTGATATGTTTTCTAATAGCCTGCCGGTATGCGTCAATTAAATTTTTATAACATTTTTAATTGTCTAACGTAGCTTTATGGAATTTAAGTCTTTAAAGGGCGTTGAGAAAGGATAAAAAAGAGAGACTCCGAAACGCAAGAATAAAATATATGTTAAGTATTTTGTACACTGAGAGAAATAGATTGTACTCTTTAATATAAATATATTATGTGTTAATATATTTTATAGCTCCTATAGGGACAATCGTATTTTGTATTACCGCTGAGAATATTTGTATAATAAATTTCTGTTAATAGTGTTAAAAAAATTCTTTTATTATCCTCCGCAATTATGATCGTGTATATAAGGCTTGCTCCATTATTTTTTATTAATAATTTGCACAATCATAACTAAATGGCACAACAGCGGATCCCAAACATCTGCCGGTAATTTTAGACTGCAAAATAATGCCGTCTTTATTGGTCGGCTTTATGGGTGAATTTCGACGATGAATAAAGCAAGGGGTGGGCAATGCCTTATAAAAATGTATTGTAGAAAGTGGATTATGCGTCTAATACCAGATAATATTGCAGACAATAATACTGCTATCTATATAATCCAGGCTATTATGAAGGATTTCAGCAAGAGTATATTAACATTTATATCCGTTGAATGTAGATTGCAAAATCCAGATTGTTTGATTGATTTTAAAATCCGATTATTTTACTATTAATTAACAACACATTATCCTTTTGACAATAATTGTTTTAGTAATTAATACAAACGAATTTATAATCTAATTTCTACAACCTATTTTTCTCAGTGTATAATCGTTTAAATGACTATCCTATAAGGACCCAAAAAAAATTAAGCTTTAGAAAATTGTTTCTTAACTAAAGATTTTAATTGGTTAATTGAGGGTTTGCTGGTTTTATATTATTTATATTTATATTTAAGTTATGTATTGAGTATAATATCGCTAGCATACGATTTAGGATAATTTCTACTCCAACTTTAAATTTAGGTAAAAATACCTTAAATATGGAGTTAATAGTATCATAAAATACATTATACACATAATTGAATTCAGTAATAACATTCACAATACTCCAATCAATATGAAATAAAGAAGCCTTGAAAACTTGTTTACTTAATTATATTACATATTATTTTTGCTTTGAAAATTATTCAAATTCTTCTTTAAGTTTCTGACCGTATTTTCCTTTTTGTTGGTAAACTTCTTAATTAATTTCTGGTTTAATTTCAGCAGTGATTAAACAGCGATTCAAATATCATTTGTACGTCCCTAAGCCCTGTACTATTTTGACCTATTTCTTTGAAATCAACATGTGGTCTATTTGATTACCAGGCTCTCCTGGCATCATCAATATTATTTCGTATTTCTCCCCCAGAGTTATTCACTGTCCGTAAAATCTTCCCAAAATAATAAAATCGGTAAAACTAATATATTTTCCTCTTTGCAGTTATTATGCTTCCACCGCCTTCCCCGTCGGGCCGCCCAGACTAGTGCCGCCGCTGAAACGTCAACGACTGATGAGCTCGACCACAAGAAACAAGACCAATCAATCTACGAAGTCAAACTCAACCCCGCCGCTCGATCAACTCAAAGTCTACAGTAAGTTTCCTCGCGTACCGAAATATACGGCTCGTCGGTTAATTTCACGTCGACAGCAGAAACTAACAAAAAAGGATGCGATGATTTTTTCCCGCTATATACTGACGAACGCGACCGCGATGGTCAGCGACGGGTGTTAATCTTCCGCCGGCATTGTATCCACGCGGTTCACTACAACGAGGCCGATAAATTTAAATATATAGTCCGGTGTGAGAGAATATACGAAAACTCCCTGACCACGTTGCGGTATTCCGGAAGGAGCTTAGGCGATCACGGTTTTACTGCTCCCGGGATTACACCGTGAAAAGCCGGTACCGTAAAAGCCCTCACAGTAGCTAACATTGGAACTCACGATCCGAAGCGCGTGCTTGTTTTTTTCTTTTGTTTGTTTTCCTTTTTTTTTCGCACGAAGATGCGACGTTTCCGTGTTTCTGATCTCTATTAACCTCGATTCGGACAATTAAAAGTTCTGTACTAGTTCACGAATTAAAAACACGCATTGTGGCAGAACATATTAATGACCTCACATACGTATATGCATGTGCAGGATTTTAAAATAATTGTACGCTGATTTTATTTGCATAGGGTAAAATATTGGATAAGTAGAGCGTGAGATGAAGAACTAACGCGAAATAAGAACTAACTAACCCTTTATTTGAATAGTTTACATATACATACATATATAGGACAAAATTGTGGTAATATTATACAGTGTGTCCACATTTCAACGATCGCCATTGGTATCTCGGTTATTAGAAGACACAGAGCAACTGTTAAATGGAAAATGTTTTGCAGAATTTAATAGTTTCAATAAATATTTTTTAAAACTTACCCTAACTTTTTAAGATATTTTGAAAAAAACAAAATTTGCCGATTTCAATTTTTCTCAATAATTTGATAATTGTTAATGTAACCGCTTCTAAAGCTTTATGTAATTCGGACAATTTTTTGGTGTAAAGAGAAACCTCCAGTTGTCATTTGTTTTCAAGTTATTGGCGCTATCTTTTGTTTTTCATAGAGGGTGTTCACGGGAACATTCTACAATAGCTAATTTTTTTATTTTTAAAGATACAGAGTCGGTTAAATGGAGAAAGTTCGTGTACTTTTCCATCTGCATTTCGTGCTATGGACAAAAAACAAAAGAGCGCTTGGTTGCTAAGATACGACTATAGCACGTATTTTTTTTAAATGGAACACCCCATATGTTTTTGAGTTTCTCTAATCATTGGCTATAACAAAATATAAAACGACTTTTCTGTAAAATCACGATTACGAGAGTTATAAAGAGTTACTTGTTGCAATTAGTATAGTACATACTGTTTCCGTTGTTTATGTGAACGACTACATCCAAGTGGCAACACTTAAACCACGATTAATACAAAAGTGTATATCTACACCTTCATATGATAGTTTGTAACTTCAAAAAACAAAAAAGTTGGCCATTGTAGAATGTTTTGTGAACAAATGAATGAACTGGGCATGATTTTCTTTATAACTCTCGTAATCGTAATTTTACAGAAAAGTTAAATTATACTTTGTTATAGCCAATAATTAGAGAAACTCAAAAATGCAAAAATATATCGGGCGTCCCATTTAAAAAAATACATGCTATAATCGTATCTTAGCAACCAAGCGCTCTTTTGTTTTTTATGCCTTAGCACGAAATGCAGATGAAAAAGTACACGAACTTTCTCCATTTAACCGTCTCTGTATCGCTAAAAATAAAAAAGTTGGCCATTGTAGAATATTTTGTGAACACCTCAAATGAACTGAGCATGATTTTCTTTATAACTCTCGTAATCGTGATTTTACAGAAAAGTGGTTTTATACTTTGTTATAGCCAATGATTAGAGAAACTCAAAAATGTAAAAATATATCGGTGTCCTATTTAAAAAAATACGTGCTATAGTCGTATCTTAGCAACCAAGCGCTCTTTTGTTTTTTAGGCCATAGCACGAGATGCAGATGGAGAAGCACACAAACTTTCTCCATTTAACCGACTCTGTATCTCTAAAAATAAAAAAGTTAGCTATTGTAGAATGTTCCCGTGAACCCACTGTATACCGGCCATATTGATTTTTTGTTTAATTAAATAATCTTTAAAAACAGCTTTTCAACAAAGTATAACATATCTCAAAAATTTTATATTTTATGTTCCTTTAAACGCTCGAATCGGCATCCTCTACTAGCTTAATTGTTAAAGCGCTCGTCCGGCAAACGAGGGGATGTAGGTTCGAATCCTGCGATGAGGAGGAATTTTTTTCTTGGAAATTCCTCCTAATTAATACAGTTAAAAGCAGAAATTCATTAATTTATTAATTTCTTATTGTAAAAAACTTGCAATCATTGCATTTCTAATTATAATATTATATTCAAATTGTAAGTATTATTTATATATTTTTTCATTACTACTGCTTTAAATCCTATTATAATATTGTAGATTAGCTCTTGAAAAACTCATTAATAAATGACGAAGTATTGAGGTCATATAAAATAGTTTTTATTAAATAGACTGCCTAACCATATATCTAATTTATATATTAATAATATTGCCAGAAAACCTAGTTATTGAGGCTTTCAACTAACTTCATCCTAAAATAAGATTCACAATAGGAATGAAAACAGTATCAAATTGACAGGAAAAACTGGACGATTCACCCAGACTATTCTTTAAAATTACGCACCTCGAAAGATATTTTAATTTCAAAGCTGTCGTACCCCTAAAATATAATGTCAACACCATAAATGGATTAGTAGACCGTTCTTTCAATAGCTTAATTTGTAGAAAAACCTTAATGGAATCAAGACAACCCCACGAATTTTATGGACAAATACATAAAAATCGGATTACATAAAATTAGAAACACTATCGGCAACATAACAGTAAACAAAAAGAAATAACTGCTTGAAACACTAAGTTCTTTCATTAGACTGAATTATACTGCATTTCAATATAAGAACATCTCTTTTGACGCCTGCAATGCTTTTATTGAACCTGTGGCGGTATTTGTCGACCCCTCATTTAAATGCTCATTCAAAAAGAGTCAGTGGCAGTATTTATACTTACACCGTAATTCATAAATCATCGTCTGTGAGTGAGTCGTCTCGCAAATCGGTATCGTCTGAGTCATTTTGCAGTTTTTTATAATTAAAAATACATATGCATACTCGTTCTTTTTCATGTGATTGCGTGTTTAACGGCGTTTTACTACATATAGTTAAATATTCCTACAAACATTCAAGAACATGCGTCAGAAAATAGAGCCTTAGATGCACTAAAAATCCAAATATTAGATTTTAGGACTGTGCATTACGGATAGCAACTACATGACTTTATTCGATTGGTTGATATACCTACGACACCCTCTCCATTGACATTTAGTTCTTAGCATTTAATTTTAAAACGAATTTCAATAAGTTTATTCGTTTCTGTTGATTTATCTTGGAATTTCGTAGAACCGTCATTTCATGCATGAAATTGCATCGTTTCATATCTTATTAGATAGAAAATGCCTCAAGTAATAAACAAATTTTATTTAAAAAGATACTACTATGTACGATAGTAGATAAGATTATGATAAAAAAAAAAACATTCATGAAGGTTTTCTCTATTTTCAAACTTCCTGCCATGTTTCCTTTCCCGTTTCCCCCCAATCTTATTTTATTTTTCAGCTTAAAATTCAAAAAATAAAATTCTACATTTTAAGTATCTGTTCAGGAAAGGTAAATTTATATCTGACTGAGACGAATTAGGTTATCCGCGTCTGATGGATAAATATTTGCTGTAGAGAAAATTTTCTATATTTTCGGGTCGGGACATTTTAAAATTGTCCGTTAGTAGGCATATCCGTTGGAGAGAAATGTCCGTTAAAAGAGGTTTCACTGTGTATAAAGGGTACTCCCAGATAACAATTTAAGGTTTATACAAGCCTTTTTAAAGGTTGTTTCGACAAGGGAAAAAGCTTGTCAACATGCTTGTTATGGCAAGGGTGCAAGCTTGCTGCAAGGTTGTGACAAGCTTGCTAGTTGACACAGGACAAGGTTTTTACCATGCAAGGTTACAGGTTAAGCTTGTCTGTAAAAGCATATGACAAGGTTACCATGGCAAGGTTCCCATAAGCTTGTCTGTAAAAGCATATGACAAGGTTGGAATGACAATGTTGAGCCAAGCTTTAGAGAAGGCCTGTACAAACCTTGATAAAAGTTTGTAACAATCAAAACAAAATAGGAATTGGATATTAATTTCTTCTTTTGCTTGGTTTCTAGGTCATAAAAATATAGAAATGTACATTAACAAGGACGTTTCGTTTTAATTTCAAGAGCTTTTTCAAGATATATGTAAAAATATAAATTATAAATTGCGTAAATTATAAATAATTTTTTTTTTAATAAACAAAACATTGTTTACTATGAATTTTGAATATATCGTTGTTTTATTTAAAGATAGCGTTTCAAAATAATATGTTTTGATTATTTGTTGTTAATAAAATATGAAAAATTGAATTTTGTAATTAAATAGATCTTTAAAAATTTGTATTTAGCTCTAAAATTAAGTTATATAGTTTTGTGAAATACTGTATATTGTAATATGTTTGTTTTATGGTTAACTGCTTTTGTATGTCTATAAATTTAAATTATTTCAAATAAACTTCATTTTATAGCTAAAATACAATATTTTAAAGATCTATTTAATTACAAAATTCGATTTTCATATTCTACTAACAACAAATAATCAAAACATACTATTTACGCTATCTTTAAAAAAACAATAGATATATTCAAAATTCATAGTAAACAATGCTTTGTTTACTATGAATCATAATTCAAATTCATAGTAACAATGTTTTGTTGAATTTTGAATTATGATTTTATCATTTATTAAACAATTACTTATAATTTACACCATTTACAATTTATAATTTTGATATGTATATTGAAAAAGCTTTTGAAATCAAAGTGAAGTCCTTATTAATGTACATTTCATATTTTTGACCTAAAAACCAAGAAAATGAAGAAATTAATAACCAATTCCTATTTTGTTTTGATTGTTGTAAGCCTTTATCAAAGTTTGTATAAGCTTTCTCTAAAGCTTGGCTATAGTCAAGAAAAGGAGTTGGGTATATCACTCTTATTCATGTGACTTTGAAAATTACTAAAATATTTTAAGGAAAGGTATAACCAGCAAACTGAAACAAATAAATTTCGTACAAATAAACTTTATGTAACTTCCAAGTGCTTCCAAAAATGTTTTTTGCCTTCCATGGTTGATATCAAATATCGAATCTGTAATTTTTTGTTGGAATTAATTCAATAAATGAACATGCATGGTTTCGGACTAATTTTCGGAGAAATAAAAACTAAGTAATATTTAAATAATATCAATTACTCACCAATCTTTTTTCTCCAAGAGAGTTTTCACTATTTTGATGGTTTACTAATGTCATAGAAGCTTCTATATTTGCTGAAAAAGAATTTCATAAGTTATGAAATTGATTCTCCTCTTAATCCTTATTAGTTACTATATATGTAATGCCTGTTGTATTGCGGCAGTCTGTTGGGACAAATCTAAAACCGTATCCATTTTTAAGTTTCTTAAATGCTCTGCTATGAAAGAAAAAATCTTCTAAAACCTTCTATATTACTTGGTTTTAATTTAATTCGGTGATGCTCATTACTGTAATCGGTTCCAAAAAATATTTGATAACATTAGATGATTTCTTGAAATAAGAGATACAAATATATATATAATATTCTTGTTTATTATAACATGAATTTATATGTATATTTTTGAATTTATGAAAAATCCTATTACACTGTCATTAAACTGAAAACCTCAAACATTTTAATTATTCAAAATTTCTGATTATATAAAATCAAATTATACCAAAGCTAGCTAGCTAGCAAATATAAACTATAATTTTTAAACTAAGTGCATTGGCTATGCGCTTACGGTGTGGAAAATTAGGTTAGAATTATATGCAATAGTTGGGAACAATTTAATACATGTTCTTTTTTATTTATTGTAAGTGATGTTTACTACGGTATTCGCAGGAACGGTATATATATACGGTACAGTAGTAATCAAATGGAAATTAGTAGAAAATATTTACCGAGCCTGGCCACGCAACATCTCCATTTGTTTTCTCTGTACACAATTCGGTTCATCGGTTAGAATTATAAACTATTGATATTCTTGAAGCAACAATGCATATCTAGTAAAAGATACTTACTTTTGCATGGAAGATGTTTTAAACTATTATACACTGAAACAGCTCAAACGCATACGACACAACTGAACACAACAAACAATGGCGGTCGATGACAGAATAGCGAAATGGCGGTTAAACCAAAAAAAAAATCAATACTCGATGAACGATTGACGCCGAATCACTCCGGAAATACATGAAGTCACCGTACCATGATATAATAACTTTGTCGCAACCTTGCTTAACCCCAGCATTAACCTTTTACTGTTAAGCTTGTCTGGACAAGGTAAAGTTAAGCAAGTGGCAAGCTTGTCGTAAGCTTACGTGTTATCTGGGCTGTATATAACATGTTGCATTTGCCAGTAAAATTTTCAAGTCAATACACGAGTATTACAATAAGCATTGTAACACGTGCTTTTTATACTTACCATTCTCTTTATTTCGTAATAATTTACGTCCATGTATTTTTTAAAATTGAATTTTTTGTCCATTCAGAGTATTTAAATATTTTTACGTTGGAAATGCAATCATATTATGCAATAATCTATACGAAGCAGTGGAATCGTAGGTGCGAAAACACAAGCTATATTACCAACCTCGCATAAAAAAAAATTGACACAATTTTACCAAAAACAATTGCGCAAAATGCTTATTGTATGCCTGAAACCAAAAAAAAAAAAAGAATTTACGAGCACAGTTGTAGTATGTAAAACTAAAAATCCAAATGTATAGCTTTATCTCAACATACTACTGTGGCTGGAGCAAGAAGGTGTTGCCACGGTGATGTTTTTGTGGCTTTGGATTCCATGTCTTATGTTGCTCCAAATTTGAACAAATTCTGTGCCAGGTAATTATCTCAAAAGCAGTGATTTTTGATATTGACCCTTCTTGTACCAAGGCACAGAATTACAATTTGAGCCAATCTTTCAACTTCATCGTAAAAATTTTGGAATCAGTAACTAATTAGCAAAAAATAAAAGAACAAAAATGGAAACGAACAATATATACACAACAGAAGATATACACAAAATCAGTGTAATTTACAATACTTTGCTGGAATAGCAAGTTGCTTACATCTTACTTATATTCAGTTAACACATATATTATTTTTGGTAATTTAAGAAATAAAATATAAACCAACACGTAGTGCATCCGCGGTCGTTGTCCATTTTATACTCCGCTAGGCTTCCGGGATGGAACCGCGTCCTAGATCTTCTTCTCACTGGCGTTTCATCCACATTCGCAAAGAACATATTCAGAATTACAGCTACTCCTGTTGTCCGGAAGAGGTCCGTTACAAATGTGGACGAAACTTCGGCCATAAGAAGATTCAGGACGCGGTTCTAGCCTGGAAGGTCAGCAAAGTATAGTAATCGTAAACCAAATTGTCACAATATTGTACTCCGGCACGATTTATAAAATAAGAAATTCTCTTGTTTTCATATTAAAAGTAACTTATGACTGAGTTTGTAAGATTGCAAACACTATAATAATATCTAAAGTACAAATTCATTCAATGATTTTCATTATTACATAATAGTAAATACACCTCATATAATACGTAAACTTGACATACGTATTGGTCTACATACCGCAAACATCAGGCAAGAATCAAGATATATTTTCACTATCTTTTTCTTGTCTTGTGTGTCTGTTTCAGTTCGTACGCCTTATCAATGGTTCATTTGTTTTCCAATAATCTTTTTCTCCAACTAAATCTTTCAATTGTCCATTTTCTTTTTGTATACGATTCTATTTTATCATGAAATCGAGATAACTACGTAGATAGACAAACGAAATAAAACATATTGGATATTCTGGTTTGCTACAGTGACTAATTTATTACAGCAAATACCAAATGAATTTTTCATCTAACATTTTCCTTACGCGTTGGATTCAACAACGATTTTACACTCTAATGTAATCAAAATGCTAAATAAACCATAATTTTTTAAATTACTTACTAAGTGGTTTCTGCAATAAATGAAAGCTAGGTGTATTACATATTACCACTTCACTAGCTACCTCGCTTATGCTTTGAGTGTTATTAATTACTCTCAATAACTCAATAACGCTCAGACAAAATGTTGACATTTGCATTAAAACAACTTAATTGTATTGATCATCACGTACAGAAACTTATAATCCTTTCGAGTCTTTGAGTTAATCCCATTAAATGAGAACAAACAATAATCCTGCAGTTCAACGTTTATCCGATGAGTGGTAAGTCTCGCTCGAATAATGCAGATTGAAGTGCGGTGTTTCATGTTCGGCGACGGTTGTGGGATTTTGCATTCCGACGGATTAATCTGGACAACATTAACGTTTGAAAGTATATGGCTGGGATTATATACCGGAATAGTCAGGATATTGCAGATTAAATAGCAGGGAAGTTTCGCTTGTATTGCCTAAAATACATTCTGCCACCGGACACCACACAACAAAGTTTAAATTAATGTAGGATATGCAATGGGGTTAAGTAACTATTACTAATGTATAATGCATTATGGTTTTAGTTTTTAGTTTTAGTGTTAGTATTTTATATTACACTCCCTCTAGACTGACAAACAATTTCAAACAAAGCATAAAATATTTTGACACCAGTGTCGAGTCATAAAAAAGAGTTAGCACTATCATAATTTACTTATTATTTGAATTAGCCATTTATTTTGTGCACAAACAAGAGAAGTACATTACATTTGATGAAATAATAATAATAATAATAATAGTACTATTAATGCAAAACTGGTTTCTTGGCCAAACTTATTTATAGTTAAATGAAATGGAAGCTCCATAAGAGTAGCAGCCCAGGTGATGATGGAACATGTAGAAACACAAACATTGACAAATCAAAACTTCAAGCCTTTATTATTTAAAAAACACGTAGGCGACTGTTTCACAATAGTTCTAAAAAAAAAAAAATGACTATATACAAAAGGAATTTAATAGATACCATCTAAAACTTAAAACCACTACAAATGAAAATTATAACACTACTAACCTTCTTGACCAAAAACTAAAAAAAAAGATAAACGCTTTCTAACACAAACTTTAGGAAGATATGTTAATTTTAATTCCATCCAACCTATAAGTCCAAAAAAAAAAACATAGTCATGGCATTAACTGATCATACTACCAAACTAACTAATACTATTTATAGACCAGATATTAAACAATATTAAATCTATTCCAGAAAAGAAATAACTCCCGAGTAGTTTCTCAAATAAAATAATAACTAAAAAAAATCATAAATTGTACAATTCCCAAAATCACATTAATGAACCGATAGCAAAATATATAGCAATCTCTTGTGTGCAGCAATTATCAGAAAAATAAAAGTATTTTAAACGATTTTAAACAAATATAACATCAACACCACATATAAAACTACCAACACTTCAAATTCTTTATATGTCAGATTGAAAACTAAAACACCCATACAACAACAAAGCAATATTGTATATCAAGTACCACGCAACCAATTGAATAAAGTTTACATAAAGCAGACTAAACAATTCTTAAAAGAAAGGTTAAATGTTCTAACAATATTACAGATTAGAAAAAAAAAACATTGTTTAGGCACAGGCCACCATTTTAATTACGACAACACCAACATTTTAAACAAAGAAATTAACCGTAAAACCTAATCTGTACTAGAAATAATCCAAATTCAAAAATATAAAACCACTGTAAATTGACATTCAAAGTTTATCTAAAATTTATTTCCCCATTAGCAATCACTAACTAGTCTTTCATTTTAAATTTTACTGTATATATTTACATTTTATTGTGGGTGGTATCGTGGTAGGCAACGAAATTCGTTTAGTGATTGCGCGACATAAAATAAAAAGCAAATAAAGTTGAACGTGTGGAGTAGTAGCGCAGCGAAAAAGTGCACTTGCTCCGTAGATGCGGTCCTTATTTTTACGAAATGGCAATAGTTATTTGCATTCAGCGTTGCCATATCTAGAAATGTTACAGTAATGTCACACTACTCAAAAAGTGGTGAACTGTGGCATTGCAATTGTGTAAGTAGGTAGTGATGATGCCATTTTTTAAGTAAATAAAACGGTATAACTATTTATTTTTAAACTTGTAATTAAATTAAAATTAATACAATCAGGAGGTTTTCAATTTTTTATCATGTTTTATTCTTTTATTCAATAAATAATTTAATTAATACCTAGTAATTTTTCTAACGTTACCAAATGCAGAATTACATTTGTAATTTATATGTAAATAAAAATAATTCAATAATAATTCAATCAATAAAATTTGAAATTAATCATTAATGTACATTGAAATATATGGTTATACACATACAACTGAAATAGTGATGCAATAGTAGTGTAGTGGTAGTCTAGAAAAAGCAGTGGCGTACGATGTTGAATACTGGCAGTTTTACCACTATAGTCATGACAATTGCTATAAATGACCTAACGTACAACATTTGTATTAGTTCTTTTGGCTGAGAAAATGTTATTTAAAAAAATGCATCAATGTAACAGGCGCAGTCGGTATATAGATGTGGATTGGTATTACTGTTTTTTGACAACTCGACTTTATATACAAATGAATCTGTTTATGATGAGTTTTTGATTATAATAATTAAACAGCAATAAAACTACCGGTAAATGTGTTCTTTTTTTTTTTAATTAAATTAGAAGAAAAGAGAAGAAAATTATGCATATTTTACAATAGAAGTAATTATGAAATGAGAAAAAATGCGGTAATAGTATATTAAAGAAATACTTTCAGAAAATCAGTTTTATCAGACGAGTTCATGTTTGAAACGCTTGCGACAAGTTGTTCATAGAAAAAAAAATTTAATACCGTCGCGTCATTCGCAAATTCGGTTTCTATTGTTATTGATTATTTCCATGACTATTATAGTATTATTATTGTTATATTAGCTGCTTGGTAAAGGTAGGCGTTCATTAGTAAGTATCGGACGGACGGCACGCATAGTACCTTAAATCTCATAAAATAGGATTAAGGGCCGCACAAATTTTGGATTTGTCACAGTTTGATGACCACTGATCTAGTGTGTACATAGGTTTTTTTCCTAGCAGGTTGCACTTTTACTCCCTGCTGGGAAAAAAAAAACCTATGTCCTCTCTAGGGAGGAAAAGTAAGTGGCATTGACATGATGAAACTGTACATCTTATAATATGTGACATTATTGATAGATGACATTAGTACCCAGTCTGAGCCCATTTATGAGGTAATTGCCAAATTATTAGGTATTAAATTTCAATTAAACTATTATTAAACACTTTTAAAACGACGCTAACTTGACAGTTTTCAAAAAATAGTTGACAGATTTAGCCTATTATCTATCATGTCACTCACAGATATTATTTTTAAACATTTAATTAAAATTGGACTGGCCTGGAAAAAAAAGTATTCAAACCACGTGAGAAAGTACTATTGCCGGGCTTGGGCAATTACAAACTTCGTCTTTGGTTCGGTTTGTAATATTTGCCCGCGGCCTGCAATAGAGCACTTTCCTCTCTTTGGTTTTAAATATACTATTACTTCACGAGATACACTGAGAAACCTAAGATATAGTAAGGTTTACATTAGCCAAAAAAGGCGTGCTATCGGAACTAGGTTCAAGCAACACATAGCCACTTATCGCTACGGGAGACATGAAGCATCCAACGTTGCACAACATATAAACAATCCCGTATATAACATTCATATAAGAAATCTTGAATTAGTGAAGAATATGCAATCACCTAAAGAGTTAGATGCATACGAAACCTTATAGGTATATGATAAAACATTCAAATAACTTATTGAATCGGGAAGTTGCATCCCTTCACCAATCAATTTTTATGGACTTATGGGGATAAGATGGTTTACATTCGCCTCTAATTTTTAGTATTTCGAAAGGTCAAGTAGACTAAGAATAGCGCGTGTACGTACTGCTGTGTACTGATTGTACAAGCATAAATGTTTAAGAAATTAAAAATGACAAAATTAATTCAGCTAACTCAGTGGACAAAAATTTAAAAGGGCGCAAAAGATTCTTTGATCTCAGGGTAACTTTCATGAAAAGTAATAGTGGGCGTTTGAAAAAAAATTGACTATCATTAAAATCCCCAAAGATTAAAATGGTTGATTCAAAAATAAAAGAACTGTAATTTTAAAATGATATTTATATATATATATATATATTCATTAATTTTATAGTATAAAAAGAAAAAAAAAACATTTAATTACAATTAACAGGGGTAAAAAAAAACATGGACTGAAAGTCCTGGATTAAAACAAACCCTGCGTGAAAACTACGAGAGGACAATTTAAAATCCTCTAACAAACAAAATGGTGGATTTGTTCCAGAAGAAAATCTGATCCCACAAAAAATTCACGCGGTCACAAAATTTTAAACCAAACTATAATTTTAACGTGGAGAAACAAGTATAATAATAATGAAATTTACATTCAAGCTCAAAGCTTCTCTTCACCTAACCCGAGGTGATTAAATAATAATCAAAATCAGTAAACTACAAAAAAAACGGAAAATTAAGCTCTTAACACTAAAAACACGGAATCTTCTAGAACAAAATAATAACGGGCCTTACTTATAAATTGTGCACAACAATATAATACCAATTATCACAAAACAGAGTTCCCTGATTGATTAAAAATATAACAAATTAAACGGAACAAAAGAATTAATATCAAATTGAAAAATCAAAAAGGCAGCAATAAAGCAATGACATGTACTTACACGCTATCTATCAGAGAACTCTCTTAAAGAGGCCCCGCACCTCGCATATATACATATAAAAGAATAACAATTGCGCGCGCAGCAACAAACGCAAAAGATCATCGAAAATACCTTTTAAGAAGGACATGAACTAACATGAGTAAACACTAACAATTTAAAAATGTGAAAACAAATTAAATAACTGAACATTTAGGTTAACAAACTAAACAATCAAATCAAATCAATCAGCAAAATCTTACTTAAAAACAAAACATTAACTTCTGAGAGAATTTGCCCAAAACATTGACAAAAACAGATTTCTAAAATATTGAACACAGAAATAAAGAAAACCGGAGTGCCAGGCCATAGCAGTACCTATTTAGATACAGATAACATTGCATGTTTAGATAACAGATTTTTTTTTATATTTCTAAATTTGTTCGGTCTTCGGTTGATAATGGAAGCCAATATGTTCCCGAATTAATAATATCTCTGAAAATGGCGAAATGTTCATGAAATAATTTACGACTTCACAGTTATACCTCTCAAAATTGCATATCAGGTATATGGATGTTAAATATCGCTATATGTTGTAATGAAAAATACAGATTTAAAAACCGATTTTCAACCCGATTTGAAACCGGTTTTAGTGAAACCGGTTGTGTATTTAGTGTATTTAGGTGTCTATTACTACGCTACAGTCCTTGTGATATCTTTTAATACAGTAACAGGTCTCCTTATAGGACAATGCGCATTGAAAAAACACCTACAGAAAATTGGGATCGACATTGGAGATGCCAACTTGCAGACTGTGTAGTGCGATGGCAAAAATCGATTTTTGACAAGTCAAAAATGAACCCAGACGATTACTTCAACCAGCTGGAGACCTGCACAGTTTAGTACAGGGTACTAGGATACTAGAATGGCTGATATAATTTAATGGCTAAAATAAATGACAGACCAAATACAAAAAGCCAAAAGGATGCAGTGTGTCCGGGGAAAACTTTTATAACAACTTTTATCAAAGAACTTTAGTAGTCTTATATCCGCCTTAAAAACAGATGATTTTTGTAACTTTCCGGCATTACTCCATTGTACTACGTGCCTTTAACTACTATATAATAGCTGCTTGAAACAACTCGTTATTATTTATTTCTTTTTTATTGCAGGTAATCCAGACATTCTGATCTGCGGAAATTGCCGCGAAATGTTCACTGATCTGCACGAGCTCCTCGACCACAAGAAAGCTTATTGCAAGCTGCGTTTTACCTGCAAATGTGATAGCTTCAATAAATCCAGTAAGTACGGCAATATCATTGCGAATAGAGGCGCCGTACAGGCGCTCCGCCGGCCGTTGAAATAAATTCGCCAAATTGGCCAGACGGACCACCTGTGTAGCGACGTAAATTTCCGCGACGCCGACGTCGAATAACGTCGCCGTTCTCTAGCCGCCGCCCCTGATCCCCCGGATATTAGTCGGCGTGAGGGTTTTCAATGAGAGGGAACGCCGGGCGACGCGACGCGTATAACTCGGTTCGCATTCGAACTAATCTCTGGCTTTTCGCCGTTTAAATTGTAACTGGGAAACACATTTATTCTTCTTAAGCCGGGGCTCCTCCGACGCCGCCAAGGCGCTACGCAAACAACTGAACTCTGAATCATAATAAAACGGTGTTGATAAAAGACGGTTTAATGCCAATATTACGCACTGTAAAACAGGGTTTATTGTTTCTACCCCTAAAGATTATTACGGTCGCTTATTTTTCCTTAATGTGCCCCAGGGCGTGGGCGCGCAGGATACGACAGTATTCTGGGCGCTCTCGTTCCTTTTCCGGAAAGTTACCCGGCGCGGAAAATCCGAGGGGAATGCGTGGCAGCTTTCACACTCGGAGATTGTTATATTTATAACCGTCATCGTAATTATTGTTGGGAACGGCTTCGCGGAGGGATTTTATGTTAATGGCGTCGGCCGAACGTTGGGCGTCTAGTCGAATTTACGGACAATTTTTTTTTCTGGAATTAATTACCACCTACTGCTTCGCTAAAGGTTCCGATAGCCGAGCGAATCATAAAAATTATACGACAGCGTCATAACATATACACAAATTAGAAAATGATTGTGCTATGATTAATAATTACCAAATCGTCGGCAGCATAATGTGGGAATTGTGACACCGAGAAAGGATGCAATTTTCGATCAAACTTGGCAGAAAAGTTTAGCTAAGTAATGATAGTAAAAAGAAGCAATGGACACTTCCAAAGCGCAACATACATATAAAAAAAACGTTATTAAAGTACTTACTTATACTTAAATTTAATAATGTTTTATAGTAAAAATGAGTATTATTTACAGCTTTCTGGCAAATAACCGTTAAGAATAAAAACAAAAGGATTCTTTCTTGGTAACTTACTTGGATTCGTAGTATGCTGTAGCAATTGTTGATAGTGATTATGTGCAGTTTTTTAACGATACTAGACGTCCGCTACAACAACCAAAAATAAATTTACTTATACTTTTGGCTTAGTGAGGCACGTCTAGGATCGTCAAAAAACTACAGATAAATAATTACCATTGACCATTGCAACAACTTACTACAAACCCAAACGAACATATCACATAGGTCACCGAAAAAAGCCAGTTTTAGTTTTTCTACTTAACAGTTGAATATCACAAAATCTAAGATTTATTATTGTATATTATATAAAGCTGCTTTAAAAAAGAAAATAGTGAAAATCTATGCCAGATTTCACTAGCTTATACAGCTATAAATTTCAATGTTCATAACAGTGATAACTCTACACAATTTATCGGGGATTCAGCAACGTATATCAATCTTTTCTTCTTTTAATTCTTTATTATACCAATATTCGGCAATATTTTTTTGCCTTCATCTGAGTACAATTTAGATTTAAAAAATTGAAAATCTGTCATTAAACAATTGAAGAACATATTAGCAAAAAATATTGCCGAAATATTCCTATAATAAACAATTAGAATAAAAATGATGAAATACTTTCGGGAGTTCAACTTTTGCTCATTCGATAATGAATGTAGAGGTATCATCGTTAAATTTGTCTATTTATTTAAATGTGATAATTGATTAAAATTTTAAAAGAATGAACAAAATATTAACACAATTTAATTTTATTTTTATTAATGAGGTGTTGAACCGTCATCTTCCCCATTTGCATTAAGAGAGCATTCTCCAGTTCTAAGTTATCTGCTGATTAAAGATTAGGGAATCAATGTCCTCCTATGATCCATTTCCACTTGGACAATGTCTGCCTTTACATAGAGATAGTTTCTCAAAATCTGTTCGAAGAGACCCGTGTTAATAACTTGCCCATGCTATCCAGATCTCTTGACCTGTCGCTAGTCAAACATAGATGGAATATTATGAAAAGGATAGCAGAGGAACACTTAGGACAACATAGGGCGTCGGTTAGCTGGCACCAGAATATGTTCTGGAATTAATAACACAAAGAGCGAGATGATGTGAAACCAAACATGAATACTGGGATTAATGGTTCGAAGTATCATAGGAGGACATTGATTCCCTAATCATTAATCAGTAGATAACTTAGAACTGGAGAACGATCTCTTAATGCATATGGGAAAGATGACGGTCCTACACCTCATTAGTTAATTTTCAACCAGCGGTTCCTCTTCGGTGACTTTCCTGTCCCTCCCTCAATTAATGACTAATAATAACGCATAATGGTGGATTGGTTCTGATTAAGGCAATTTACAATTTCCCGGAATGGAAAACCATCTACGCGTAAGCCAACCATCTGCCTCCTTTAATTCACAAACGGCGTAATTTTCTATATTCTGGGGCCATAAGTTCAAACCCTCAAATTAAACCGTGAAAGAAAACGCCAAAGGTTGAATAAAAAATCGTAAGGAATACAATTGTAATTAATGTCGGAAAAAAATGCATGAAGTGTCAGATTGACCATGACCAGTTGCGCCATAAAAACAAAATTCTAATCAATTATTACGTGGGAATAACTAAACGTTTCCGTCAATTTTGATCCAAAAAAATCTCATCCCTTCTTGACAATATCATATGGTTTATTTACTAAAATACCAGGAGGGTTATTATTGCAACTATATACTGAAATTTGGCTTGCAGAATCGACAGCAGATGAAAATTCATCAGCGTCGCTATTGTGTGTCCAATGCAAGGACGCTTTCCAAAACGCTTGGGATCTCATGGTGCACGCTCAGGCTGCGCATATGTTGAACATATATGAACTGGGCGTACCAACAATTGGCAACTGTTCTTCGCCGCCAATGTCACCAAGGGATAATAACACGCCTGATAAGGTAAGATTTTGATAATTTCTTGGAGGATTAATTACATATGAACTTTTGCTGTAAAATGCTATAATAATGAGGTGTCCTAAAATTTCAATTGAAGCTTCACGTAGGTATATGCAAAAGGCATAAAACAAGTGCAAAAAGTAAAATTTTATGTATTGCACTCGTCAATTAGAAACAATTACAGAATTAGTTGTCCCAGTCACATACCTAATGTTAAAAGCAGAATTAAATCTGACTTTCGAAATTTTGATTAGTTATTTATTTTTTATTTATTAATAATTATTTACTTATTTATGAATTTAAAATTAGAATACTCACTCATACCAGGTCACATATATATCAATGCACAAATTTTATGTAAACAATCTGGAGTTTTCTCTAGCTTTGTTTATAAACCAAACGAGGCTGAAAACTTAAATTTATTGCAATTGCCAGCAATAGCTAGTTCTAGCATTAATACGCCGACTTCCAGTATCTCTAAAATATTATATTCGAAACGCCACTTAACGAATTCAAGAGAAAGTTTACAATGAGTCCTGATACGAGTTCGTCATTCCCTTCTTTCAGAGGCCTGGCATTTTAATACTAACATTAATAGACTATATCAAAGAATTTTGGAAGTGGCAAAACTTAATTTTTACTTATACAACAGCCTATATTTTTTATATTGTTGGGTGTAGAATTATACTCTGCACCGATTTGCTGTGATATTGCTTTTTACATATTTAGTGCTCCCAAAAGCACAAAGTGCAATTTATAATTTATAAATAGTGGAAAATATTGACGAAGTTCGTTCTTATCTGACATCTTGAATTTATTCTATTCATGGAGGATACCGAAGAATTGCGGGAAGAGCTTGTAATAACTACAATGAAAGATAAGAATGACTTGCTGCTAATGCAATAAAAATGCAAAACAATTTTAAAAAAACTTGAAAGAAAAATCTATTGTAACAACTGGTGTTATCAATAAAACATTGGTATTAGACTATATAGATCCCCTTAGTTCAACACTTGCCGCTTTTGAAGATTTGGGCACTTTGAATTTCATTATATTTTTTGTCTAAAATAGTTTGGAATGACGAATTATAATGTAGTTGAGGGGGCACAACAAACAGAAGAAATTGTGATTAGCTTCAGGTGTAATCGTCATAGAATTTTTTACTATTCTTTCTTGATTTAACCCTACCAATGATTCAAGTTACCTGAATTTCCTTGCATCTGCTGACTGTAAACGATAGCATCTTTCATTGAATTCTTGATAAATTCTTCTCGCACTTTTTTGTGTTTTCCGTCAATATGAAATAAATTTAAAATATTAATTTTTTTATGGCAAATTAAGAAATGTAGCAATAATGCTAAAAAAGGCATTGTATTGCTGAAAGTGGCCGTTTTTTTTATTAAATTCCCGCTAGATAGTAATAGAGCGCTCGTTTTTCGTAATGTAATAATACATAGGCTGCGTTATTTAAAATAACAAAGTTGATGGCGACTTAACTCTTTAACCAGAATTGCAAAAAAACTTAAAAACATTACAAAAAAGCAACTATAGTTATTATATAAACCCAACATTTTTAAAGCTGAAGAACTTCGTTAAGCCAGTAAATTTCCAATAAGCCAGATCCGTAGAAAATCTTGTATAGCTGCTGCTGTAGGTTCTACAAGCGTAGTACATCTTTTTGTATTACACTTTGAACATATTATCATCTGTGGAAAATTTGGGCCCAGGTAAGCAACAATACTTCAGGAAAGATTTCTTTGGCCTCATCCAAAAATAATTCGGTACTTATATGTCGCACAATTCATTCATAGTCAAGAGAGAATATATTGCTGTGAACTGATGGTCCAAGCATATAAGTAAAGAGAAATTAAAAATGACAAAATTAATTTAACTAGCTCAGCAAAAATGAAATTAAAAGGGCGCCAGAGATTCTTAAATCTCAGAGTAAATTTTTTAAAAATTAATAGTGGGCTTTTGCAAAATAGAAATTTAAAATCCCCAAAAATTGAAATGGCTGATTCAAAAATAAAAGAAACTGTGATTTTTAAAATGATATTTACAATCATTAGATTTATTGTTTAAAAAAAAAGAAAAAAAACATTTGATACAATTTACAGGATAAATAAAAACCTTGAATATAAGATTCTTGCATAAAACAACCTGCATAAGATTCTACAATTTAAAAGGACAATGCAAATCCTTTAGCAAACAAAATGAAGATTTGTTCCAGAAGATAAATCTCAATCCACAAAAAAATATCCACGCGGTCACGAATTTAAACCAAACTAAATTTTTACACGTGAGAAACAAATATAATTTAAATTGAAATTTAATTTTAACAGCACAAAGTTTCACTTCACCTTAACCTGGTGATTAACAATAAATACAAATCAGCAAAAAGAAAACGGAAAATTTAAACTTTTTGAACTAAAAACATGAAATCTTCTAGAACATATTACGATAATTACTGATCTAAACATTCAAATGTGTACACATTTAAACAATACAGCAATAATTAAATAAAGAGTTCTTTGATGGATGAATTAATATCAAAATACCCGAAAAAGATTTAAATTAAATGAAATTACCTACATGTAGAAACAAAAATGAAAAACATGTACTTACAACGCCTCCATCACTCAAAGAACTGGGCCTCCAAGGGATAACATCGTACATATAACAAATTTACAATTTCGTGCGATGAACGCACAGCGCAACGGCAAGGAAAAACTAGCATATACACTATATACAGGAGTACGCAAAATGTACAAATAAATGAAATTTACTATACACAACTGACCAAATAAAATGATACTAACAATTAAATCAAAATTCTTAACAAAATTTACAACAATAAGAATAGTGGAAACTCTAACATTGTTTGACAAGGCTGATTTGGAATAATAAAATACACATTTAATTTCCGAAAACCCGGGGTGCCATACCATAGCAATATGTATATCAACACACGGCAAAATAGTCCAGGTCATACTGACGTTTATATTACCATGATTTTCCTTTCAAACAATATGTGCACTTCTTGTATTGTGGATGCAATATTCTAATATTTTACTGTAACGGAATTATTCAAAAACGCATCGTACAACTACAACACATCAAATTAATATAAAAGCTTATCTACAGTCTAGTTTTAAAAGAAGTATTATTCTTATAGGCTATATGCATCCCTTTTTATTTTATAGCTACTCATATGTGTCTATCTCCTTCTATCATGGGGATTGTTGCCAGATTTATTTGATGGCTGTCGGTAATGATAATGTCTGCATTATTCCCTGATTCCTTTTCCTGTTATTTCTCGATTTCGAATATATTTCTGTCACTTGCATTTATTCCAGGTTTTTTTTTTCCTAACATTATTTATTACTTTTAAATTAATCTGAATTTATAAAAACTACTAACACCGTGTTGTATATTGTTTGTAAATACAATTAAAACAGCTGTTATAATTACATATAGGTAACCTAACTTTTCGAGAAGTATGTTCTAATAGACATTGGTTTTATATTTGAGAATATTTATTTATGGTATTATTATGGCGGCATAAGGATTATTAATGTACTATTAGAAGATATCATAGCGGAAGGAGAAACATTATTTTCACTGATAAATCATGGGTAAATAACATTTTGTAACAGAATGGACTGATAGCACCGCAGGTACATTTAGACGAGCATTTGTGCAAGATTTAAGTATCGTTCTTTAAGTGCAACAAAGAGTAATGGGCAACATTAGGCATTAGTTGATGGTGGCAACAAAAGTGGCTTCGTTCTGAATGCTAAGATATGCCTTTGCTTATCCAGAAAAGATATGACACTGTTTCTACCGAGAATTGGAAAAACTTCACTATATGTTTTCAAAGGTATAATAATTATATAATATTTAACACATTGTGGTTTTAAGTTTATTCATTTTAGTTAAAGAAGTCATGTGGAAATTGGACCATGAACCCAAAGAGTATATTACTATATACAACATTGATCTCATCGTCATCTTCATATTGGACATTAATCATACGCTTATGGCTATAGAAATGATATTTAGTTTGTTGAAAGCATACCTTTGTAAATATTTGTAAATTTATTATGAAATACTGATACATCTATGCATGTTTCCCTGAAAATAAACACTAGAACAGGAAACAAAACACCTTATTTGTGTTGTGTATTATGATGTGGAATAAATATTAATACAATGAACATTATTCAATCGCTTTTCATACTCTTGGTATACAGTGAGACATAACCAATAAATACCTACAAACAAAAACAAAATTCACAGGATTAACATTTATAGGCACCAACATGAAACTCGTAAAGTTGTTCAGCGCGACAACATACGAAAAATTAAGTACTTAAATAGATTCGGCATCGTTGGGTGCTATCTCCCTAGGGCAATACTTCCTTCTCAACGTGAACTAGACTATATATACATAACTTTACCATTTTAGCTCAATATATAAAATTTTCTTATAAAAACACATTATACGGATATAGGTTTCCTTAATGCACAGTTTAATGCAAGAAGTTGAAGACTCCTATCTACGGAATTCTTTGCATTGCGATACGACAGCAATATTCATGACAGTGATTGACAGTATTACTTGCTATTTGTCATTTTTGAAATATAAACTGAATAGAAAATATTACCCTGACTTTACCTATCTGTATAAAAAAAATGGCATATGCAATACTAAAATTTTCAAAACACCTACAAGACGGCGCACATTTCATTTAGCTGTATCGTAATTTTATGCACATCTCAAAAAAACTTGATCGGTTATTTTTGAATACTGTCAAAACAATAGGATCCGAGAGAGTGAGTATGCCATGATTTACAAATAACAATCACTGTCAAAATTCATAATAAACAGCGCGGTGCATTTTCAAAATCCTCAGTGGATTGTCTACAAATATAATTTGCGAAAACGTTTTAAATTCTTTGTAATAGTGTACTAACCAAAAAGCAGTGATTCCGATGTGGAAAGTCAATCGTCGTGGACTCTTTTGAGCGAGAGTAGTAGCGAAGAGAATGACATATTGCCCGATCAAGAACATCAAAAGTCAACGGCAGAAGAAGCTGTAGTAATCACAAAACCAGATGAAAACAATAATGACGTGCCGACTGTGGACAATAAGGAGGCTCCTGTAGAAAGTTTTAACCCACAGGCGAGCGACACAAGGAAAGAAGATGAAGTGCAGTCATTGAGTAGCTCATCATCATGTTCGCTGGATTCTTTGCCTGAAACACAAACGGAAGAGAATGCAACAAAGCAAGGTTGCCTCACACTTGACGAATATCTCGCGGAGAAGGAATTGTCGCATGATTATGACTACGATGTTAGAGCGGAATCTTGGGAGCACTTATGGGATAGTGATAAACGTGGAAGGCGTAAGTAAAGAAGTGCAAAGCGAAAATTTGACAACTTTAACTGTGGTCGGCGCCGTACTTTCTATTGCCGGAATATCCTTAATGTGCATGATGACACCGTTCTTTGGGAGACAATTTCTCTCTTCAGGTATTCAGAATCAGATCGAGGAAAATTTCACCAGAATAGATTCGCCGTATGCAACAGCTAATAACATGAAGGTGTACATCAATAATTCGGATAAAATCGTTAAGGTAATGGAGGAATCTCAAGCGATAGACCCGTACGTTAAACAATGTTGCAAAACCCATGCCAAAAATACGGAATGCCGCCAGGAAACATGCAAAGAAAATGAGAAAAGGGAACCCCTAAATGCTAAACCTCAGCGCCCGATGACTTTTAAAGAATTTCTGAAAGAAAAAGCGCTTAAAAGGACTGAAGAAGCAAAGAAATACGGGAAAGATACAAAAAACATTGGAAAATCCAAGAACGCAAATATGGAAAAGATATCGAAAACTACTAAAACCTCAGCTGAAGGACATGTAAAAATAAATGGGAAAATACCATTAAACAACGAAAAGAAAATTATTTTTAAAGAGGAACAGCCGAAAGAAAAGGAAAACGGATATAATAAAGTGAATCCAATATTGAAGAGTATTGAGAAGAAACTACTACGTGAAAACAATATCCACAAAGAACGTAAGTCTAAAATGAACATCCGTAGAGCTAATCGATATTTGAAAAGTAATATCGTTAACGAAAGTATTGGAATTACCAGAAGCGGAAAAGTTCTTTCACCAAAACCGGAGTTAGGACAAGAAACCACCACTCCCAAATTACATCCTCCAAGAACTTCTGATAAAATTGGCAGTGCCCCAATCATCTTCAAAGAAACTCCGAAGGTGAATGAAACTAACTTCGTATTAGTCAATAAGAAGTCACTGAAACAGCTGAAGTTACTAAAAGACCGCTCCTTGAGAAGGTTACCCTTGTTCCTGATGAAAAGGCTTCCAACAAATTTGATGGGAAGCAGAAAGAAGACACCTGCCCTTCATCCTGAAAGCCGGTATTCCAAGGGATCTTCCAGCGGTAACTCATGGCATTCAAGCATATATCGCACCGACATCATTGCCTGTCAATTGCTTCAAGATATCTGCATTTTAAAACTGACAAGCAAACTAAGACAAGAAGCTAAATCGAAACAAAAGCGGCTCAACGAAGATTGGAAAAGAAGAAGTTACGCCATGCCAAAACTACTGTAGAAGTTATCGACAATGAGGAAGAAGAGAAAAAGAAGCAGAAGAGCGCAGTGACAGTAACGTTAAAGATGAAAGTGCGAAATCTGAAGATTAACTCATTAAAAGCCAAGTCACAGTTCGAATTGAAACCAAAAATTCAGCTTACTTTCCAAACAAAACAGAACTAAGTCTCCAAGCAAATTCAACTCAAAATAATTTTACGAGCAACTCTAAATCTAAACGCTTCCAAAGTACCGGAGTCACTGCCCCTTCTAATTTCGATTTATTAAAGGAGTTACCCTTCATGGCTCAAAACAGAAAAGAAAAGAATGAAAAGATATTGAAAACAAGATCTACCAAGCTCTTGCCGCTTCACTTGAATGATAAGGGAGGAATGGAAAGAGGGAACCATATTCCACGCAGTAATCTACCTTCCGCCAAGTTACGAGAAGATGCAATAACTCCCGAAGGTCCATCTCCTTTCAGATATGGTAAATAGTTGCCGAAACCTCGAGGAATTTCTGGAAAACGCTCGCAAAAAAAACGAAGAAAACTAAGGCTGCTGGAGCAAATGAAACTTGAAAATCGTTTAAAGATGGAAGAGATTATTCGCGAACGAAGAGAAAGGATGAGAAAAGATGCATCACTGGGAATTTATAATGTAACATTTCCAAAATACGCGGAAATATCCGAAGAACTGGGCCAACTAAAGAAGAATAAGAGGGAATCCGGTTTCGCCTTAGAAGCACTAAGTTCATCGGATAGCGAGTCAGAAAAGTTGTGCGTCAGAAATATGGAGAATAAAATATCTTGCGAGCTGATGACTGCTTTAAAGGTTGGAAAAAGGTAAGCGACAGCTTCCGCGAATGGACCTGAAAAAGGCGCCAACGTTGACGTGTTTGAAGAACTACTGCACTTCCAAGGTGACTCAAATAAGCGAGAGGTTAACTAATCAGTGCATAAATCAAACAATATAGAATCGACTGTGGATAAAGAAAGAAATAGAAGCACTAAAGTCGAGGAAAGAAAGCATGAGCAGCTTAAAAGGTTTGGAGGGCGAACAAGAGTATCTCGATAGGAGAATCGAATTTGCGAGCTGTTGAAAGAATTATCATCAGAGAACATACCGGATCAAAGTATGTCACAGGGAGTGCAAATATTAGACAGTATCATCAACGACGTATTAAAATCCGTTAAGAACAGCAAGAGTTGTACCGATCGAACATATCATACAGATGCTGCTGAAACAAGAAACGCCTCGAAGAGCGCTGTTGTCCTTGTTGCCGAAGACGAGAAGAAAGAGAAGGATGAAAGGATCGTACAGAGACAAACTTTCGCCGGTAGCTCAGATGATTTGTATAAATGGTTATTTGAGAGGAGAGCAATGGAGATCAGGAAGAGAGATCAATCCTTATGGAATCCAGTTAATTGTAAACCAGGACATGCCGAGAGGAAGAAAGAAATGAGCAAGCAGGACCCCTTCAAAGGATATCACGACAAAATAATAAAAAAACATAATTAGGTCTGGCGAGAAATACAGAAATGTATCTTAAAATAAAATAAATTTCATTCATACATGACTAGTTTGTTTAATTTAGTAAATATGACTAAATACTTCACCTTTTCTTGTATTATACGTTATTGACATTTAAAATAAGCAAAACAAAAAAAAAAGAAATTCAAGTACATCTACTCAAACATTGTCGTGTGAATGTAGATTTACAATGTGAAAATCTGGACGTCATAACTGATTGGAGGTTAAAGGAAGAGCATCTCACGATGATTTAGCCTTTTTGGCATAATATGAGTTTGACATGTATATACATAGATATAATTTGTATAATGCCAATAAATTGATATTATTATTATTATTATTATTATTAACATTTATTATCATCACATCAATCAGTTACACCACATTATTTGATTGAAATATGCTAATGGAAATACCGTATATTGATAGTTAACGCACATTTGTATTAGCAGAAATCGATATGCATGACATTATCGGCCTTTTAGAGAATTTCATCAAACGCTAAACACTGAATAGCGTGCATATTAGCATTGAGCATAGTACCGTTCGTGAATATTTCAACAGTTTCGACAAATACAGTCGGTGGTATGGGAACTAAGACATTTACATTGCACACTACCTATGAAGTCTTCGCTCGTTCTTCAGCTAAATTTGTAAATGATATGAACAAATTAGATAGCTATCGTTTTTCAAAAAATTTCAATGATAGTAAAGTATGTGTTTCTTTTGATATCAATGTTGCTGTTGGTGAGTTTAGTGATCTATTACGGCTTGCAATTGATGCTAGTGGCCGAAAAATAAAAGTACGCTCGCATAATTCTAATAGACGGAAGAAATGGATAACTGATTACATTATTGAAAAATTAAACAAACTAAAACCGCTTTTCAAACGAAAGAAACAAATACAAGACGAGTGGAATAAAAGATATAAAGAGTGCAAAAAGAAATTAAGAATATTGGTTTCAACAGAGCAGGCAAAATACAATAATACTAATAATCTTGTTTTCTTGGCCAAACAAAGTTGTAATTTTAAAATAAAACTCTTGAGATTAGTGGCTATGTTTTAATTCCTCTTAATTCAATTACATAGTTATCCTGAGGTTTAAACGGAATTCCGTCTTTTTCAAAGGTATATTTTACACTACAATTTCATAATCATTTAGTTTATTATTACATTAATGTAAAGCTAAAATGCAAAAACTTACTTTATTTGGTATTCCATAACCATCTTCCAAACATTATACAATTGAAAATATTATTTTTAATTAAGTCATAATTTTTTTTATACACTTTTATTATTTTTTTTTATTATTTTAGAAAACAACAAATGTGGGCAACACAAACATTTCAAAATCGTCGTCAAAGTACAACTAAAATCGTTATACCTACTTAATGTAACATTTGATGCTAGTCTGTCAAAAAGTATGTTTTTTTATATAGTGATACACATAGTAATTTTTTTTAATATGTTAAAATTTTTCCGTATTAGTAATACAAATATGTATGCTTATATTTAGGTTTTGTTTTATAACTAAATGAAAGAAAAAAAAAACTATTTAAACAATCTTGAAAATGAAACTATGTTATGAACTTACAAATGTTGGAAATGGAATACTAAATAAAGTAAGCTTTTGCATTTTAGATTTACCTTAATGCAATAATAAATTAAATGATTATGGAACTGTAGTGTAAAATATACCTTTGAAAAAGACGGAATTTCGTTGAAACGCCAGGATAACTATATCATTGAATTAAGGGGAATTAAAACATAGTCACTAATCTCAAGAGTTTTATTTTAAAAAAATACTATAATAGCATAGTCTGTGGTATCAGCACAAACACGAATAGCATATTGTGTCAATGGTTAATGGCAATTTGGGTGGAAATACCTTATTAAACGACAGCTGCTTCCACCTTAATGTGGTAATAATGTAATAACTGACCAGAAACAAATTGCTGAAGAATTTGCAGAATATTTTGAATATTAAGTGGCAAAGAGGTTGGCTCTCCACTTTGAAAGTGCTATGGCACCAAGTGTGTGTCTTAAAAGAGGGTGATCCAGTTTTGATAGATAATGATAGGCCTATTTCGATTCTCCTACCACTGTCAAAAAAAAAAAATAGAGAAAGCTATTGCCTTTTGTATTATTAGCTTCTGTAGCAAATTTGTTTACTAGTGCATAGCATGGCTCGACTGAAACTGCTTGTATTGAGTTTATATAATGTATCAATGATCAGCTAAACAGAAAATTAAAAGTCGCTGCTTTATTATTCGACTTATCTAAGGCATTCGATTCAGTTGATCATTCTCTGTTGATCGTGAAACTAAACAGTTTGGGTATTAGGGGTAATATGTAATATAAACGAATCGATTTCGTCATCTTATCGAATTGAAATATATGTGCAAAGATTAACAACACAAGATCGGATAGTTTTAGTCAGAGTTTCATTGTGTATTGCAGGGTTCGGTGCTGGAACCGTTGCTGTTTATACTTTTTATAAATGATCTCCCTAGAAGCATAAATTGTGGGTCAGTTTTTATATACGCTGATGACACATTCATTGTGGTGTCTGGAAGGAACATTGATACCTTGCTGCTGAATATTCAACAGGTTTTTTTATGAGTTTTATGGATGGTGTCAAACTAATAGGCTTGACATTAATAAGACTACTTGCATTTTGTTTAGTCATAAAATTAACGATAAAAATCATACTAATATAAATCTGAACTTTCTAGGTTTTCTAGGCTTAGCAGTTAAATTGGTAAATTTCTAGGTCTTATGATTGACTACAATTTGGATTGGGTTGCTCAGGTGGATGCAGTTTGTTCGAGATTTAATTTCGCATATTTTGTTATATATAACTTAACATATCACAGTGCCTTTATATAGCCTGCAAATGCATGAGTAGTAATCACTATCAAGTAGTGTCTACTTGTAACAATGTGGTTATGTGATGTATCAACCATCGGCAGAGTGTTTTTAATTTTAAATATACACTGCATTAATTTGTATATACATAGGAATTTCACAATGCCGTTGTTTTTAAAAGATCCCTGCTGAAGGTTTACTGTTCTTTGGCTTACTCAGTTATGTGTTATAATCTTGTGATTATGGGCGCAGTTTGTTGAGTGAGAGCGTGTGTTTATACTGCGAAAGCGTATAATTAGACTCATTTTTAATCTAAGATATACTGAGTTGTGTCGTGAGACTTTTAAGGCACTATAGTTCAGCTTAAAGTCGTCCTACAATTGTTGTTATCCTTTATAGACACATATGTATTGTAGTTTCGGATCGACAATTTAGCAAATATCTTCACGTCAATAATGACATTTCCATCTCACATTTTCATTCAATTATTTTTCCATTTAACATGAATAAAATATATACATAATAAAAATATCGTTATAGCATTAGAGGAATTTCCACAAACTTCTACTACATCCTTCGCATTGAACTATGATATAAGTACCCGATCAGTAGCCAGAATATTACAGCTCCAAGAATATCTTCCACATAAACCACAATTAAGTGCAAGAATTATGGAACGGGAATTGCGGTCACTGTTAACCACGCTCACTATTATCCTAACTCAAAATGGTCTCATTTTTCGTTTAAGCTGTTGATGCTATCAGATAACAAGAGACAATTACTATTATCATTGATTTGAAAAGCACCTCTAAAATTTAAAGAATGTAGAATAAAATAGCACACCATAATTTGATAATAAGAGGAGGAACTACATAAATAACCCTGTGAATAGAAATTCAATTTAATTAGTTAATTTGGCTAATCGTGTCAATTTTCCATTTTATTATTTTTATATTTTTAGGAAACAACTTCAGAACTTTAAAAGTAGGTGTTCTCCTACAAATAATTATACATTTAGCGGTCAATCATTGGATTATTATTATTATTGTTTCAACATTAAACTATTCCCAACATATTTATAGATGGTAATTAATTTTAACTGGAAATTATTATTTTATGAGTAACTCATTGGCAGCCGTTTATGCAATTATTAAACATTAATCTTATTGCAACATAATCGTCGGTAAATTCTGTGTATCACAGAAGCCACGTGCATGTATATTTACATGCACAAACACACATATAATTGTTATCGATATGTGTCAATGCTGCCTGCGGTTCACCTACTCAATTATTCATCCGGTAGCTATGCTAAATAAAGTGATACGTGTCAAAATGGTATAGAAATGGACCGATGAATTATAGAAGAGACAGCAACACGCTATCGCTTTTAAGTATATTAACAATTTATCAGCGGCCGTCAATTAGGTCTCTACCTACGACGTGCATATAGTAGTCTTCCATCCGAATAAGTAGTATTGATGTTTTTTACTGCTTCGTAATGATAGCTAAAGGAACTTACTGATCGCATCACCGCCTCGACGATAGCCTGGCGACAAAAATGACTCTCTCAGATAGCATGTTTAAATCGAATTTGCTCCCTTCAGACTTCTGTGAAACTTGAAATCTGCATTATTTTATGATTACTTATTCAAGTTTAAGAAATAATTTTTTTATTGCATTGCTTTTGATAGTGCACATAAAAGCACTTTAGCCACACAAAAAAATGCATCGAAGGCACTATCCTTTCAATAGATTTATTCGCAATTATAGTAGTAACATAGATATTTTTAACCTGCATAAGGTTGGAAAATGCATCATTACGGGATGAAAAATATTTCTCTTGGGTTGAAAATTATCTTGTATGGAAAGTGATGTTTCTGTCAACAGAGACAATACGAGACATACAAGTAGGTCTACAAAAAGGTTCGCAATATACGATAAATAAATTAATATTCTGTTTGTCATCTCTTTTTAATCTATACATTTGCATATATTGCTAACCCTGTTTTCAAGGCAAAAAGGTACTCGTCAGAGGACGTCACGATGAGTTAAGATGTTTTATTTGTAATTGTTGCAGTCAATGGATTGGTGCTCCCGAATATCACAGCTATATAGCTGTGATATACATCTTTTTAAATTGGTGACATAGGTATCAGTTGTCAGATGAAAACACATGAAAGTGTAGTCACAATGGGGTAAACTTGTGATCGTACGGCCCCATTCCTATGTAAGATCCTTTCCTCAAACTAATTTGGTTATATTTGGCTTGGCGTGATATTCGTTTCATTGTATAAATAAAGTTTAATTATTTTGTTCCAAAAAGGATGGAAGGAACTATCAGATCAACTTGAAATTTGCTGGAAGTTATTATCCTGGTTTAGTGTACATACTTATTTATTATTATTTCTGAAGTGCTGTGTTTATTTTCTGGTGCCCCAAGATTTTTAGCCTATGCCAAGAGCTACAGTTATCATCTGGATAGCATACGAGAAACATTATAGGGTTGTATCCCATTCTTGACAAAATGTTGCTACACTTTTATGTTTTGCGCATTGCCATACGATAAATAAATAAGTAATCAATGGAACAGTTTAATATTAGAGATCAGCTATATGTAATACTTGTGATCAGTGCTGACAGGCTTCATTATAATTATGGTATATGGAAATAGAAGCCGGCAGTACGGCTGAGAAGGAAGGGTGCATCATTGCCAATCTTGAAAGTCAAGCAGCAATATGCGGTACCGGTTGTTGGTTGGGTCACCATTCGGACAACGCTTCTCAGTGGCTCGGTGTGTTCCGGCACTCCAGCCAAAGGGCCTTCAAGGCCTGTAGTGCTGAGTCATTTATTATTATATGGAAATAGTCAAAATCGATTTGAACAGTAATGACTGATCACACAAAAAGCTTTAATTTCTTCGTGTATGTAATTGTAATATAATACGATATATAATGTAACTAGATCTAACTTGTATATTTCCGTATCCAAATGTATGTATTTACTTTAGTATATAGCAATACAATAATATATAGCAAAACAATTTATGAATATGTACTTTTCCCCATTTTCTACAATTAAATAAAATAAAATAATACCAGAATGGGTATACAAGCAGTTTGAATTCCGCGCCACTTTCAACACGTACGCCACCTCACTGCCTTTTGATACAGTGGATCATTATCGCGAACCAATTTTTTTTTTGGTTGCACGTTTCGTATTGTGCGTAGTATCTGCTCTCAATAATCAAAAACATGTCAGTACAACTTTTAAGTATTTAGTTATTAGTAATTATAATACGACAAATAATCGCTAAAAACTAGTCTTAAATTGTTACAGGTACGTTATTTCATTAAAAAAACAACTTTTATGCATGATTTTTGACAAATATATATTAACAACAAAATGTATATCACACTAAGGTTAAAACTAGGGATGCTAATTTCTTGTCAATATACACATGTTCCTTTTTGCGAAAAATAATGTATAAAAATTTCATACAAACTCATATTTTGTTTATTAACCTTAGAATCTATATTGAAATTATTTGTTACATTTGAATTTCCAGAGCTATTAACCACAATGAATATAATTTATATAGTATAGTGGTTGCCAGTAGTTTCTTTGTTTACTGTTTTATAATGTAATTGAATTTAACATGATTGCGAATAAAATAGTATACTATCCTGGGTGGAAATTTAATTCCAATGATCCCTCCACTGTAAGCAAACATTTTCTACCTTGCATGTAGCATACTATCACTACCGAGTAAGATGTTTTATATTCAGTATGTATAATATTCTTAAGTCTTTATATTAAGCCTCTATATCCAGCCTCCTTTGTCAATCGGATTGAACGGAATATAGCCTTCACAAATTTATTGACAATTAATAAGGAGAATTTTGCGCCAGATTTAAATGGTAAACCGACTTTTGAATTTTCCTCAAGAACTTTTTTAACCCGAATATATTATCCTAACTTACACTTTTAAGTAAGTAGTTTCGATAAGTGACGACTCTAGAAAGAACATAAACTATTACTCTATTATAAAATATTACGTAGAATCTGGATATGAAATGAGGAATAGTAGTTCTAATTTAAAATGATATTGTTGCTAACGATTGCATATATTTAGCACGAGCTCTTCTGCATGCACTACCAAAATTTCAATTGCAAGAAAAATGAGAGAAGAACCTTTAATATTTTCATTCTAACTCAAACAATAAAAAAGATAATTGGATAGTAGTAATTAGTCGAATAGCCAGTCTAAAACAGAGCATATTTGGTTTAACATTCCTAAAGATTATTGGTCAATATTTTCACTATAGTACGAACTTGGTAAGAATACTTACGAAGGAGACTTCTAACAGATTTCACACGTTGACTGCCGCGCCAGATTTTGAAAGCCCCCCGCGCATAATAGATATGCACACGGCAGTCCACGTGTTAACAATCAAACCATTGCTAAATTTGCACGTGCACGGAGTAGTTAAAAATATGGAAAGGAAGCAATATACACAAATAAAATATAGGTAAGAAGTATTCACACCTAATGAGGTAAGCGTTCTCTGCCAGCCCATTGAATAATCTGTAGTTGGTACTTCCAGTGTTGATCCCATTTTCCTGTAGGTGCACAGTGGCCTGCAAGGAGATCTGTTACGGTACGAAGATAATTCCTGCTATGCTGCAGTAGTTTTCCAGTCTTCCTGTTTAATGGTCCTTCAATAAAGATATTTCGATGATTTTGAATAGTTGTTTTACCTCAGTGATATGTTCTTTCTTTACCCAATTTCTTACCTGCTCTAGCGCTGTGCTTTTGGACACTCCTAGAACAAGTTCTGGGGTCTCTATAAAGCCCATGATCCTTCCCTTGCTAACTTATCGGCTTTTTCATTCACATCGATTGCCCAATGATAGGGTACCCACGGCAAAGTGATTTTATTGCGATTTGTCAGGCTATTCAGTTTTCGATTACAATCCCGAACCAGTTTTGAATGTATTTCGGGGTTCATTCAGTATCGCCTGACTCTCTGTTGCAATCTCAATATCCGCTCGTTTTTATAAGCCCTCTGATTGATTTCAGCTGCAAAATGCATACAATATTGCATGCCTCTTCCTTAAAAAGCGTGGCATATTTTCCTAGAGGATGGGTGATCATTGTGTTCCTCACCCTATTGAAATTTCCAGTCCCATTCTCGGTTTTTGATCCATCTGTAAACTAGGTCAATTTCCCGCACCTATCTCTGAAACAGGATTGATTCCAGCTTATCCGATCCGTGATCTCCACTTCAAATTTTCTGTTGAATAGATATGTCGAAATCATGTGGATTGATCTCGCTTCCCAAAAGGTTACCTTCCACATGAAGTGCAATATTATTATGTCTCAATTCTGCATATCTGCCGCTTGAAAGTTATAGCAATCTGAGAGGTCCATTCTTGCCTCACCCATTATCACCAGATGGAGAGGAGGAAGGTCTAGTAGACGTTCCATTGCTGACGTAGGTGTAGTCTTCATTTCGCCTCTTATTTCCAAACACGCAAGTTCAGTTGTAGCGGTTTCTTACTCTACCACCATATCATAGATGCATAAGTAATCATAGGTCTGACCACTGTGATGTATGTACGTTATATTTGATCTTAATCCCCATGTTTTCCATGAGTCCTTCTAGTCAACATAAGTGTTATCTCCGCCCTAGTTTTAGTTCTCTGGAGCTATCGATTCCAAGTGAGCTTAGAGTCAAGATATTTTACTTTCTGCGATAGTTTTATTTCTTCACTTCGGAGTTTTAGTGGTCCAAGACCATCTAACTTCCCTCCTTCTGGTGAATGTATCTCGTATTGTTGTCGTTTTAGAAGGACTAAGATTCCCTTCCTCAGTCCAATTTTGTACAGCTTGTAGAGCGTTCTGCATTTTGATCCGCACCACATTATTGAATTTACCGTGGGTCAGAATAACAGTATCATTTACATACCCGAAAATTTTATGCTTTTCATTGTCCAGTCTTACTAGTAGCTCGTCCATGACCAGGCTCCACAGCAGGGACGAAAATTCTTTGTCGACCCGTGACCCTCAGCGTCCCTCCCATGATGGTTGTGTAAACTGATCTCCCTTTAAACATGTAGTCTATTCACCTGCAGTTTGTTTCATCGATTACTTTATTCCTCGATATTTTAGAGGTTGATGCTACGGAGGTATTGTAAAATGCTCCCTCTACATCCAGGAAAGTGCATAAAAGCATTTCTTTAGTTTGCAGAGCATGATTAGTTCTCTGTATGAGCTCATGCAAGGCAGTCTCTACAGACTTTCCTGCTTGATACGCATACTGGTCTTGATGTAGGTCTAGGTCTCTAGTATTAATTTAAAAATAATCATGGATTCGTATAAATGGAATATTCCTTATTCTTTTTCGTGTACTCCTTAAATTACTTACCTACTAAATTTTAGTTATGAACTGTACTTAGCTTTATTGATTAGAATGATAGTGTTTGGACAAGGGTTTATTGTTTTTGTAATAATTTAGTAAGGCAACTTCCCTTCTGACATTTATTAATTATGCATACTTGGTTTGCACAAAGTAACTTTATCACTTATTTACTTCAGGTAATGTTACCAAAATTTCATATTGTGGAGTTTTAGACAATAAACCCTTTCTTCCCTATAATTTACATTTTTATTCCACGGTATTAACAAACTTTTCAAATATCCATAGAATTGATAACTTCTATAATAGGATTTGCTTTCATTGTGCAATTTTTTGTTGTGATTTTTTTTTTTAATGCGACATCAAAAGAACATTACGAACAAATCTGGCACCGGCAAAATATTCATGTTCGCCGGTGCGTTAATAACGTTTTTGAATTGTGCAAGCGAGAAATTCGAACGCTTTAATGCAGTATTTATATTAAGTGTTAATTTAACTGGGAAAATTTTGAATTGTTCGCTCGCAGCTGCAACATAGCGAAATTTATTCTAGCGTGAATACAGTGGAAATTAAAACAATAAGCCGACCTCTCCGAACGGAAATAACCCATATGGGATAGTGCGGGAATGTTTTTTTTAATTTCAAGAGTTCTGGTAATCCTGTCGCTATTTAATTAACTGTGGTCGAAATTCTAAGCGGAGCTTTAGTTTGGCTTATAGCAATGTCCTTATTGTTAGGATAAAGTTATTTCAACATGTTTAATATCGAAATGCTGATTTGTAAAACTGTTCGTAACAGTTCGGTGATTATTTTAAGTTATCTTTAAAGACAACGTAACTACAGCAAGTCACTCCAACAGAAAATAAATGAAGAGATTTTGTGTTTTTTTCGGCTCGTCCAGCCGTAGAGCGTATTCCCACCGCTACAATGCGTGAATAATTAGAATTGAAATTTAAGACGCGATTGGAGTTATTTGGTTTTGAATAAAGGTCAGTTAATGTCTTACCGTCAGCATTAATTGCAAGGACACCCAGGAAGGGTAAGGTATTATTGATTTGTCTTTCAATGGTAAATTGAATTCTTTCATGTAATTTGCTAAATTTGTTCATTAGTTGTTATCTGTCTTTCGTCTTAAGATGGTATAATCAGGAAGGATCCACAAGTGTGGCAACAAAAGTGGGACATAGACCAATCACTTATAACCAGGCTGAAAATTTTGTTCATTACTATTTCTACTAAAATCGGGCCAATAGGGTCACCCATGGGGGCGCGAATGTCTACCTATGTAAGTTGTTGTCATGTCCGAAGTAAGTTGAATTAAATATCAGTTCTATGTCTTCTAAAAATATATTAAGCTGTATGTCAGTGTGTGAGCTAATTATGTTTTTTTTTAATTTTTCGCAATAACAATCTTCAGGAATGTCTGTGAAAAGAGAAGAAACATCCAAAGGCACCAAATAATAGTTATCAGAGACCGTGGTGAATCTCAACAGTGTAAATAAAGGTGTCCCTCAGACAGTTGAGGATGTTAGTGACATATAAGGAATATGCAGAAAATATTAACACAGGAATACAATAAGGTGCGGATTTTTAACGACACTGTTTAGTATAGGTTAAATTAGTTTTTTTACTTGCTTTAATAAAAAAACCTGCTATTAATGTGAAACGTTTTGATTTTTAGTAGGTTTTCTTCAATTATTTATTGTGGATGACGTATTTGAAATTCCACATTATGTTGTTATGTCGTTTTGACAATTATAATCAATATAAACAAACATAGAACAAGTAAGAAAGGTAAGAGAGGTAATTGAAAATAAAAGCTACCTGTTGAAAAATTCTTGCAGAGTGGACTGGAGTTTCACAGAAAATTGTATGAAAATACAAACAACTCTTACCTCCTTCCATCAGATACTTTACCTTATATACGCTAGAATAATGCCTCAAATAGAAAAGAAAGTGAGTAGTACAAAAAAGTGTCTCCTACAGTAAGGTACACAGCAGAACCTCAATTGAAGAAAAATATTTTAGATGCTGTCACATAAGTTAGTGAAGTTCGTAAGGAGCTGAATCTATTGTATTGTATAAAAACTGCGTAAGGAATTTGGGGAGTGTGTGCTATTGGAGAAACAGAAGGCTGCAATGCAACACTTTAACACAGAGAATAAAAAGAAAGCAATTGAAATGTTATAAACGAAAACTCTACTAAAAACCTTAAAATGAACCAAATGCAAACTAGTTGCACTAGTGATAATCTAAATATATATTTCGCTAAGGTGGGAGAGTTGGCTGCTGGGAAGTCCAAACCAAGATATACTTGTTTTGCTGAAGGAGGAAAACAATCACACTTATGGATCGATATTTATGTCGCCAGTAACAACCATAGAAAGAATTATAGAACAAAAAACTAAAATCGCTACAATAGTTCCAACTTTTAAAAGTGGAAAACAAGGAGATATGGGTAACTACAGAATATCCCAATATTACCAATGTCAAAAACTCTGAAAACAGCCATTAAATCAAGATGGCTACAATTTATTGAGAAACATAAGATCTGGAAACCAAACCAGCACGGTTTCTAAAAAGGCAAATCCACAGCAACGCCATCGTTGATTTGTTGCAGTATATTGCTGATGCCCTTTGATGAGGGAAAAGGAGTTATTCTATCATGTTGCGATCTAGGAAAGGCCTTCGACTGTGTAGAACATGAGATATAGCGTGAAAAGCTAGATGTCTACGGTATCAGAGAACCCGGGTATAGTATTATTAAATCTTATCTCCAAGATAGATAGCAGGTGGTATGCTGGAATGAAACTGTATCTAAAAGAGTGCCAGTGTACCGTGCAATTCCACAGGGATCCATACTGGGACCGTTGCTATTTTTATTATATATAAATGACATATCTTTTTGATACACTAGAGTGATCTTGTATACTGACGATACGTCCCTTCTGGTGCGTGGGGGAGCACCAGACACGCTTGAGGCAGAAGTTTGTGACACAAATCTGGAAGCACACTAAACAGCTACAACCTACCGCAACCAAGGAAGCCGATCCAGCTCTAAAAACAGTTTTCTTAGGTTTAAAACTCTCCACCAGGATGGGATGGGATTATCACACATGGAAAGCAACTTGCTTCAGCAGTATTCATGATCCAGCGTCTGATGAAGATAGCAATGTATGAGTCAGCAAGGACTAATGCATATTCCGTACAATTTCAATCTCGTGCAGTGTATGGGATTCTGGCTTGAAGTACATCTGCATTGGCTGACGTGGGGCTCCACTCGAAGAAGGAGACTCTGAGCGTTCTTACCGGAGTACATAGAGGACATCTTGCAGACAGCTTTCCAAGATATACAAAATAATGACAAAAAACGGGCGTTTTCATCATGTAATGTCTGCTGTTTCCGCAAAGAAATCAAGAAAATGGTCACGGAAACCGTCTTTTCTCAATTGAAGAACATTTTAATATATCTCAGATATAACATGGCTTTGTGTGCTTTCTTTTGTTTACTATTTACTTATATGTTTAGGTTAAGCTGCATTTATACATAGGTACCATTATTAATATTTTATATTTATATTGTTTTAGGATAATTGTACATTATGGCAAATAAACTATCTATCTATAATGAATAATTATCTACAAACATTTTAAATTTTCATAAACAAATGTATGCTAGACAATAAAAAGTATGAGTTTTTACTCCAACGGATTCCAAAAATATGAACCATTACTACAGCGAAATTTCACTAGGAAGTCGAATCATTGAAAAAGAATCCAGAATGTCAAGCAACTATAAATTGCTGAATTTAAGGCAGTGTGGTTTTAACAACTTATTATTCTAGTTAGTACTACAAATAAAACACCAAATACGTTACTTGCTTACCTAAGCGCGCATTTTTGTAAAGATATGAAGTTATTTGACTTTTACCTTCAGGTGGGATAAATATTATGACTTCTTTAGGATAATGAACAAAATAGGTAGTTGATAGACATTCAATGCATATTATAGCAGTTACACTCGATTCTGTAATCAAACGTTTTATTTGAATCTATTGGTTAATATTTTTCTCAGATAGGTAGTATAAGTTTTGAAAAATCGCCTTTCTAGAGAATTCCAAGGAAATGTATAATGTCTTAAAATATTTATATTACCTAGACAATCAACATAATAACTGCTTGAAACGTTTCTAGATAAACGCTAATTACAACAAAAGAAGCAATAATACAAGCCGATTACTGCGCTCCTCGAGAACGTAAGTCTCATTTCCAATTCCGTTAGTACCTGCAAAGTAGATAACTCCTGCTGAAGAAAATACGACATCGGAAATGGATGCGATGGAATAGAACGAACGTCAGATCCTCGAATGCCGCCGGAAGAAAAAAAAATGTACACGAAATCGAAATTTAAATAAACATCCAACCAAAGACAATATTATTACAAATCCGAATGGCGAAACTCCAGGCTCAGGTTGCCGCGTAATTTACTGTTCCCTGTCAACTGCAGCGGCGGCGGCCGTGCCTTTGCCACGAACTAGCTGCCGACAACGGCAGGGCCCCTCTTCGTTACCGACCGGAGAGACTCTTAAGGCGAACTCTCGACGAATATAAATTGGGAATTCATCTACGCGCTCGCCCGTAGCCGGGGATCTTTTCAATTGGTGCGCTACCGAAGAAGAACACACAAAAAGCGCCGAACCTAAACAAGCCTTCTAACGGAAATAAAAGCGTATTTACATAGCAGCTTAAAAACAAAAAGAGGAAATTGCCACTCACAGAGATATCTTTCGCTCTGTGCGTTTCCTATCAGGAACTAATCTGTAAATAGAGTGAGTTTTCTTCTTTTCTTCGTACTCCGCTACCTCTGCTACCCCATTACACTACCTCTTCTATCTAACCTTATACGGATGTGTGCATGTGCTAGGCGATAGCGATGGGCGGAGGCCCGACGCCACCGACGCGGGTACATCAAAGGGCCTCTCATTTACGATGGAAATGTATGTTATTTCAAAATACTGGAAAGAAGAGGGCTTCTTTTCTTTTAAATGGTGCTCTCGCGACTTGAGATACGGTTCTCACATACTTTACGGCCTCCAACTCATCCGGTATCTACTACTATGAAAAGTTTAACAAATGGGATGCTTAAAGCAAGCAACCGCTTCAATTCGTATCCTCTTAATCTTCGCTTCCTGGTTTACTTTACCCAATCGTTGGCCCTGCCATATGGACTCCATAATATCTCTTAATAAATAGTGAGAAAAGTATGCTTGACATAAAAGAAAAATGAAATTTCTGCAAATTTTGTAGGTCATAAGTGTGACAGGTATGCTAAAACAATATAAGACAAAACTAAGAAACCTCAACTTGGTAACTAGTCAAAGGTATTAACATTTAGATCGTAGATAAACATAAATTGCTTGAATAAAAGGCAATTTTTAGCACATCACGACAATTTTCTTTTGCCTTTCCGCTTTTGTCAGTTGCATTTCACTATTCGTCAAATGACATTCCGATTGTTTTGTAGTCAAAAACATCTTTGGGTTGCGTTCATAAAGTTTACTCCGAGTAGAATTAGAATAGAGTACACTGAGTTATATCAAATTACTCTGTGAAGTTGTAACTCCACATAAACGTTTTTGAACGATAGGCAGGTTTACATAAAATGCAATGGAATCAAGGGTATGAAATATAATTCAGAGTCATTTAAAACAGATTTCTCAGATTTCACTATTCGTAAAATGACATTTCGATTGTTTTGTAGTCAAAAACATCTTTGGATTGCGTTCATAAAGTTTACTCCGAGTAGAATTGGGATAGAGTACACTGAGTTATAGCAAATTACTCTGTGAAGTTACAACTCCACATAAACGTTTTTGAACGATAGGCAGGTTCACATAAAATGCAATGGAATCAAGGATATGAAATATAATTTAGAATCATTTAAAACAGATTTCTCAGATTGCGAGTATCTTCATCAACGCGGCAAAGTCTTCTCTCCTCTCATTGGCATTGGAAACTCTTGCACATGGAAAAGGAAACGAAATTAAGTACATCTCGCCCATGTTGTATATCTGCTGGCTAGTAAAAACGGTATTTTTCGACAGTATGCTAGGAAAATGATATGATGTTTATTTGACTTATGGTCGATGCATTCTTTAGTACCTCGTTACCAAATAGAGGTACAAGGAAAAAACGCTGGCGTAGTCAGGTGATCACTACTTCATGAGTGCAAACTAACTTCTAGAAAAGCCAGAAAGTATTTCAAAATTATCGGTACACGAGAAAGAATGCATTTCACTCAATCATGTCAAAACCAAGGAAGCACAACACAACTTACGAGTAGCCGGGTACTATTTGCTTACCTGATATTGCAGCCTTGGCTAACACAACGATTTCTCTGCCAAAACTGTGAAACTATGCCAGGGACCAGAATCAGTCATTATCATACCACCTACAGTATTTAAATGGCGAACACACTTTCAGAAAAGCCAGGAAGTATACCAAAAATTACTCCAGATTGGTACATGAGAAAGAATGCATTTTATTCAATCAAATATCAAAACCAAGGAGTCACAAAGCAACCTATGACTGGTCAGGTACTATCTACCTACGTTAAATTGAATCTTGAAGCAGATATTCGAATGCAGCATTACTACTGCAAGTTGTTCGTAAAATTCTCAAAGTGATTGTTTATGTATTGGCTGAATACCAGTTGTGTTTGGGAGCAAGGTGAGGGTGGGGCACATTTTTGACTGAAGACTGGTATCTATTCAAATTTAATGTTGGCTTGCCCTGATAGCAATAACAATCGAAGGCTGATTACTGGTAATTTAAATCTTCATTCTACCTGTGGCCACGAAAGACGGCTCCCATAACGATTTTTATGCCACACTATCAAAAATACTAAAGCTGCACGAAGTGTTTACCTAAAAAAGTATCGACACTACTCCTGAATAATTTAAATCCTTTTTCAGTCAGAGTGGGGGAGTGTTATTCCATTCATCGTCTGGCTTTAACCGGCGTTCGCAGGGCTGCTTGCTGGGCGCGGGGCTATTTCTCATTTATATGTACGACATCCCCAAGCATCCAGGTATCAGCTTGGGGATCTTTGCCGGCGACACTGCAGCTTATTCTACATCTCCCAACGAATCCATATTGATGCGTAGAACGCAGATTGCGATTGACAATATAGTCGACTGGCATTTAGTCGAAGCATTAAATGCTTCAGATCAATCCCAACAAGCCTGTGGCTGTGCGTTTCACTAGCGGAAGGACAGCTCCTTACTCTCGAATTAACATCGAAGGGGAAATCATTCCGTGGGCTCATGAGGTCAAACCTGGGGCCAACCAATACCTGGGGCTCACCCTGGATCGCGACTTAATCTATCACCAGCACGTACCGAGTCTTAAAACCAAGTTATACATAAGTTAATGCCTCTCATGTCTAGGCGCAGCCAGCTGAATTTTCGGTCCAAAATCCTTTTTTTGTATATAGCCTGTCTGAGGCAGATACTTACCTACGGGGCGCTCTCCCTCGTGACTATGGCCAACATCCATTTTAACAACCTGGAGGTTCTTCAGAATCGAGTATTACGACAAAATGGGGTCCTCATGAATGGTTCGAAACCAACAAATCGAGCAAATTTAGCGTCGCGGGAGTGACTGAGGGTGAGCGCCTTCTCGAACAAGCTGGTGGCCCGCCTGGTTGAGCCTCAGGATAGACCTCCACCCAAAGTTTCCACCAAGCACAGCTCGGGACTGTATAGATATCTCCAGCGTGGGTCAAGCTGAAAGCCTGTAAAAGCCAAGAAGTGGCAGAAAAAAAGATCACTAATCATGATAGGACCGATTCCGGCCAGCGAAGAGAATCACCGCCCTAACACCGATTAAAGTGCCCTAGGAACCAAGGTTTAGCACTAGTAATACGAGGAGACCATGAAAGAAAGGTCCAACACATGTGTGTGGAAATATCAAGGGGTGTTACACACATTTTAATTTGGCCTAATTACATTAATTAGCCCTAGTTAACGCATGTTTAGTGTCTTATCCTCGCCCTACAAATATTGTTATTCTTTATAGATGAATATTGTAGTTATAGATGGACAATTTAGCAAATATCTTCACCATATTAATGAGATTCCAACGTAAATTCTCATTCGGTTATTCATATACATTTTTAGTTTAATATATTAGGTCGACCAGTAGCACTGATCCTCGGCAAGGTAAAACACACTTATGTTAAAAATTATCACATATAGTCTTTCCAGATAATTTCCATGTATCAAAACGACCATTTTCAATGCATGTATGTAAATGACTTTAAAAAAAAAAACTTTCTCCTTCACACGTTTGGTAACCAAAAACATTCCCTCCCAAGCTTTAAGCGATAAGGAACGCGAGATGCATGTAACCCTCAATTTCCGCGCAATAACTACGCTACGGCAACAGATAAGACAGTGAATATACGGGAGGCACCTACGTTTGATAAAGAAATTGCCTGTTCCATTTACCGTCGATTTGCGAGGAACTGGTTGTGTTTGCATCATTTGTGAGCGAATACCTTGAGACATGGAAAAGCGTTCTAATAGAAGGTATATCTTTTAAATCAGATAAATTCTCTACACCAAAGCAGAAAAGAAAAACAAAACTGTTTGTGCAGTTCTTTTCGCCATTTATATATTTTCCGGTGGGAAAAATTGTTTTTAGTTATCTGAAGAACATCAATAAAGTTGATGAGAAAAATATCTATAACTCACAATTCCACTAAGTGGAAGCTTCTTTCCTCAGAAAATAAATCCATAAGTCAAAGTCGAGAAGTCCGCAGTCAATTTATCTCACGTTGCGTTCAAAGAAATTGCTTGGAATAAATCATTTTATATATGTATCTAATGGCGTTTATAAAATAATAAGTTTATCCGAGAAGTTTCTAATTTGTGACTGATAAATAGAGTGGTATCATAAATATCAAATTAAAAAGTTATAAATCGAGTTAGAAACAATTTTATTATTATAAGATACGGGCCGCTTATGCTGAAAATTAATATTCTAGGAAACCTGAATAAAATTAAAATACTTTTTACCAATAAACCAACGAGAGTAGAATTTTTATTTTGTTTGGATGTAGTATGTCAACAAAACTATAAACTAGACTTTGAATGAATAAAATTTGAAATATTATATCTTAACGTACTGCTGTGTACTGATTGAATTAAAAATGCAAAAATGAAAAAGAAAAATTAAAATTGAATCAGCTAGCTTAACGGAAAAAATTTTAAAAGGCGCTAAAGAACAATTAACCTCAAAGTTACCCTGGCGAATTAAAACTTGAATCTAACCACGACAAGTAAATTATGGGTGATAGAAATCTGACTTTCTTAATTACCCCAAAAATTGAAAAGGTTTAATTAAAAATAAAAGAACAGAATTTTACTCAACAATGTTAATTAACAATCAAAAATTTATTATTAAAAAAAAAGAAAAAATAACTTAATACATTTGCAGAAAAAAAAAAACGTGAACTGAGGGTTCTGGCTTAAATTTAAAAACTGCAACCGATTCTAAATTACAATAGGACAATGCTATTTCCTATATCATAGCAAAAGATTAATTAGTTCAGGAAGATAATTCTAATTATACTAATACAATCCACGTGGTCTCAAATTAAAATAAATAAATTCGTGGAACACTAGAAATTATACAAAAATAAAATCTAAAAGCAAGCACAATGTTTCTACTCACCCAACCCGAGGTGATAGATAATTAAAAACAAAACGACAAAATTGAATAACGAAAAATTAACTCTTTGAACTAAAATATCTTTCCCGAATAATAAATGATCTTATATCTATAATGTACAAACATCAATATAATAACAATTATTATAAAGCGAATTCCTTGATGGACAGAATAAAGTCAAATAATACGAATTAAATTACCAAAATCTCAAGAATAACAAAATGGCAGCAATGAATTTAAAAATACATGTACTCACGCTAGCGTCTACCAAGGAACTGGTGACAAAGTTAACATCGCTGTCCTCAACAACACACGCAGCTACAAAATCAACCGCTAAAATCTAAAAGAAAAGGCACTAAAATACATGAGCTAATAAAAGATATCTAAATTGATTGAAATTAATTTAAAAAAACTTAACACTAAATTAAATAAATCAAACAATTAACTCTTTAACTAAAATTATACAAAAATAAACATTATTATAAAAATTTCTCGATACAAAGATTCAGCAACTTTAAGCAAATCAAATATGCAACACAAAATACACTCGCGGTAAATGGGTTGCCACAGCAGTACGAATATTCATTTCCATTAAAATTAGTGATACAACTGCTAGAGCGACAAACCATGGAGATCTACGGATAGTTTTTAATCCTCTCCTCCAAAAATTTGCATTTTAATGACAATAGTAGTTTCAGAACGGACGAGGTCACCAGCCGCATGTTGATTAAGCACTGCAAGCTGTAATAGAATGTTTTTTGAATAAGAACCATTACGAAGCTCAGATTTGGGTCCGAACTATTTCTCAGCGGAATCGAGGAGAAGCCATCTTTCCTGACATTGCTTAGAAGAATGTCAGCCATAAAATGAGCGACATCTACAGATGATCTAGTAATTTGATAAGAGCAGTTTTAAATTCCAAATATAATTAGTTAAAATGAGAAAGACAAATGCAAAACCCCCAAAACATCTAATACAATAACCGTATTTTAATATTTTGACCTTGTATATTTTAGCGTTTATTATATTAAACATAAAGATTAAGTCAATGAAGTAGATGTGGACATCCTTCCGTTTATTATTAATTAATATTCTCAGTATTGCATCTGCTTAATATATAGCCCAATAACCTGTTCTAGAAGTGTCTAAAAACACAGCAAAAAGGACACTAGGGTAATACAATCAGGCAAACTCATGGCAAGACCTTTATTAAGTGACCATTAAAAAAGAAGGCTGAAGAACTACTGCAGCTTAGTAATAATCATCTTCGCATCGTAACAAGTCTCCTAACAGGACACTGTAAACCGAAAGCACACCTACAGAATATTGGAATCAACACTGGAGATACCAACTGCAGACTGTGTAATGAGAAAGCAGAGAACGCTTACCACATTCTGTTTGAATGCGAGGTTCTGGACGCAAGAAGACAAGCAATTTTTGGAAATCCAAAGGTGAACCCAGAGGATTACTTCGATCAACCACCCAGAGACCTGTAAAGATAAGTGCAAGGTACTAGGATCCTGGAATGACTGGTATAATTTAATGATGAAAGAAACGGTGGACTAAATGCAAAATGCAGTGTATACGGAGACTCCAATCAGACGGCTATCACAACAACAACAAAAAATCGCTTAACTGCCTCTGCCTTTACTTGTTCTTAAAAGTCCTTTTATTGATTTCTGTTTCGCAATGCATACACCATTGGTTAAAAGACAATGGAAAATTTTCCTGGTTAACGCTTTTCTCACTGCAATATAAATGTTAGCCATAATTCCATTCTCGGATTTTGACTCGTCTATACACGAGATTAATTTACTGAACCAGTCTCTGTACTTATTTGCCATTTGCAGTTTTTTAACAACATAAAATACCCTGTCTTTGCCCTCGGGCATCATTAATCGCCAATTGGAATAGAGAGGGGTTCAGAAGACATTCAGTATGGCATATAGGAGTAGTCTTGATTGCTGTTATTATTGTCAAATATGCAAGCTTCAGTTCAATTACAGCAGTTTGCCGTTACATTTTTGTCCACCATACCAAGTATGCATAAGTGATCTGACCACCATACATCATATCTAACTATAACTCCCACGTTTGACCAATTGTTAATAATTAATAAAAATAGTAATTACTTAGTCATGAGCACAGATAGACATTGCATATATGATGAATTACTCATCTCACAATACAGTAAATAGTTTTTTTTTCTTTTGCACTTCATATAGGGTAAGTGTCTAACTTATTTCCAGAAATCATTTTGAACACAAAATGTGCAATTTTTAAGCGTCTCAATTTTGTTAAATACTATTTTGGAATGTAACTATTTGAAATCCAAAAATGATTTTTATTTTTGAATAAATATTGTCTGAGAGAATAAAAAAAAATTAATTGAGCGTAAGGTCTAAAATTCCTATAGACAGCTACTAATGCCTCTACTTTAATGCCAACCGTTGTAATTTCAATGATCAGCTGTTCCAACCATTTAAGAATTAATTTAAGTAAACTATAAGAAATAAGTATTTCTAGCACTAACAGCTGGTTATTTTAAAACTTTATTAAGCGAAATAACAAAATAAATGAAACAATTTCTGAGCAGATCGTTTTTCCAACAGTAGTTATATATAACATTAATCGGAACAACAAGACGTACAAATGAAAGGTAAATCTCAATCAGAAAATAGGATACATTTCAAATGAAACTGTTTTGGGTACGTATCGCTAAAACTTATTTTGTAAATCTATGTGTTTACAGGTCCATAATTAGGTTATTTAATCAAAACGTATAATATAATAGTACTTCCTAATTATTTTATTAAATTTACTACAGTACTTCTGTAAATCTTTGCCTTGCGTATCGCTTTTTTCGTTTCAACTTTAACAAAAATCCTCTTAGCTTTGATTACTTTTTTTTCTTTAAAAGATCCCGCGCTGATACCAATCCATCTATCTTTCCGCGCATTTTTTTCACTTAAAGCAGTTTGTCTCGTATCTATTTTGTCTTTCAAATAATTTCTGAATTTGTCAAAGGATATAGCTGTCGCCACCTGTTCACTCCTTCTTCTTTTAACACCTTTTCTGATAGGACTAAGAATAGATAACGTACCAGAAAAGAAGCGATGATTTAAAGCTGCTCTCCATTGGTTTAATACAAATTTCTTACGAATACATGTATGAAATAATATATAATTAATTTATGTATACAATACATTATATTTTATCAAATTTACAAATACTCAATTGCCCAATATATTGCCGTTAAAGATATTTTGTATCCAGCCGCTTCGATAGAATGTCTGACATGCTTGATATCTTTGATATGCTATACTCTATTTTGCATTTTTAAATGTTAGTGCAGCCATATCATTAATCCAACAGCTCACTCACTTCTTAGTTTAAATTTTCAGGCTATTTGCAGATTGTTAGAAATGAATTTGAATCTAAGCAGGAGAAAAAGTCTTATTTATTTCTTCACAGCTTGCTAGTATTGACGAGTTCCATTATGCTGCGTAATACCTATACTTTTGAGGTTATGATTGTGATTTTTTACAGCAGTTTGAAGAAGAAATAGCTGATTTTTTGCAAACTATATTTAATTGTCAAATATGTAGTAAATTATTAAAAAATATATATTTTAGGGGCTAAGGAGTGGAGGTAGCTGAACTTAGATACATTAACCCTCTCTAAAAATTATTATCACCGATTTACTATAAACTATAGACTACTGTTAGATATTAATAACTCTGTATTACCTATAAAACCAATTTGCTGAACGGTAAGATGACCTATCCCATATTCGATGCCTCGCAGCCATGAGCATTGATGATTGAGATAAACAAAAACGTTGTTTTCTTCTTCTTCAGATGCCATCTCCTTTCAGAACGTTGGCTATCATCATGGTTATTTTTATCTTCGATGCTGCGGCTCTCTATTTGCACCTCTATCTCACATTGCTTAACCAGGAAGCGCATCTTCTTCCTATATTTATTCCTCCCTGTGTCTTGCCGCGAATGATTATTTACAACCAAACATATCTCTCCCCGCTCAACACGTAGCCTAGGTATTGCAGTTTTTTTATCTCATATCTATGAAATTCTTTTAAGTTTCGATACTTTATCTATCCATTTCAAATGCCTCCAGACGCTTGCTAATAATGTTCTGTTTTAGCGTCCAAGTTTTCATCTCATACAGCAGCACCGGTAGCGCGTAACATTTTAACAATGTGATTTTAAGACACACACTACGACGCACACTAAGATCTTTGCCACATAATATCTTCCTCATCTTATTGAATATATTCTTGGGTTTACCAATTCTTGTTAGATTTTTTTCTGTGTATTCATTTGTTTCATTAATGGTTGTTCCTAAATATTTATATTCCTTAACTCCTTCTGCTGGTTGTTTTTCAATCCATAAACACTCTTGTTCTCGCCGAGATTTTCTTGTAATCATCAATTTAATCTTTTTAACATTCAATGTGAGGCCATTTTTTCGCTACTATCTACCACCTGATCCACTAGCCTTTGGAGCTCTTCCAATGATTGTGCGATAATATTAGTGCATCTGCATGTCTAATGTTGTCAATAATTCTTCCATTTCGACTGCTGTTTCTGCTAACGCTTTCTGAATGATATTTTCAAATTGTACAGTAAAATTGAATAACAACGGGGACAACACGTATCCTTGTCTTACACCTTCTTATGACACCTCGTCACCCCTACCTGACATTAGCCGTCTGATTATAGTACAAATCAGGTATTATCCTGAATACCCTTACTAGCTATGGCTTCAGCTTTTGAACGTTGTTATATATATGTACATATAAACAAAGTCCTTATGCATATATATCCGTGTAACTGAACGGGTTTTCTTACCTGGCAACTTTTGAGGATGGTCAGCCCAAATTCATTCAAGTAAAACCAAACCCCGTTTCACAGATAACCCCACCTGTTCTTTTGACCGACGAGTCACTGCTGGAAAACAATCTTTTTGTACGGTAGCGATTGGTTTTAGAAGTTTTAGCCAAAGATGTTTTGTGTTTTGTCAGTCGGAGCAGGGCCGTTAGTTAGCCTAAAGATTGTCGACTTACCCACCTCGTCGGCTTTCTCTTTACGAAATGACTTCCTCTCCAAAACTTAACTTAAAGGTACTAATTGAACTTTTTTTTTAAATGGCGAAATAATAGAGTGACTACTTTTACAATTATATATTGAATGAATTGTGACAATAGAATTAAGAAGCTACAAATTAAATAAAATAACAAGTGAAAAAAACAAACACAATTATTCATTTAGATGAATATTTTAAATTTGTTAATGTTGGTTAACATAAGCACTAGTAATTTTTACTTACAAATTTATTTATTAAGGGAGAGAGAGAGCGAACGAGTTTCGGTTTCTACGTAGTTTGCATTGGTTAGTTTTAAGCTGAAATTTTGAACATCTTACCAACTGATGTGGGTAAATAATTCTTCCCGTAATCCAAATTATAAGGCACAAAAACTTACACAACACTCACAAAATTTAAAGAAGAAAGGGGGGATTTTCGAACGGTTTTAGCACAAAAACAAAACACCTCTCGAGGAAAGCTTTTGCTTCCTGTTCTCGAATTTTTAAGCTTATTATAATTGCAAAATTTAAGAAGAGAAGTTTAATTTTAATTTTAAGATATGGAAAAGCCCGAAAACGAAGGGGTAACGCGTGCTTTACTGTAGCTGAATCTAGGTCCGCGAATTAATTGTTTCAAAACAGTAAAGAATTTTTATAAACTTTGGTTGTGACGTCATTTCGCATCGATTACTAGTTCCTCTTCTCTTTACAGGAGAGCGCAAGAATGATCGAAGGAGTTATTTTTCTGAACTTCAAACGCCCTTCTGGAGAGTAACGTGGGATTCGCTGGTCAGCATTTGTGACAAACAATAAACAAAGAAGCAGATAAAAATTAAAATAATACCGTATTATATCAACTACGCGAGGCTTTAAACAAAAAATAGACTATTATTTCTTGTGAAGTAGACGCTGCTTCAGCGAATGCCACAGTACCTACCATCAACGTATTAATAAAATGAATTTAAATACTTTGTATTATACAGGATGGAATTTCGAACTCTTACATCCGTATCTATACATTAGTACCTGCGGAGTAAGAAGAACAAACTACAAAGTAATATATCAAGCAGATCACTTTGTGTTCATTATTCTTAAGTGTCCCTTGTGTACGGGAGTGGTAATTTAACGAGCACAAAGAGGAAAGAACTTGCGTGCGGTCATCATTAATATTTTCACCCACTACTAGCGAGAAGCCAACAATATACGTAATGATATCTTTCAAGATCTCCTCTTGAAGAGAACTTGAGCGGCCTTGGGTCTGGTAATTGTCGACCGCGAAACATCTCTCGTATCTTGTATGGATGCGCGTTCCGTTACCGCTTGCGTGCCCACCTGCCTGGGTGTACATACAAACACGCCAATCTCGAGCGAATGGTGTGACTCCCGGGTGGCTTTCGCCTAACAACGCAACTCGGTTTTCTCACTACCGCGATCACGTCACTTACAGGGCGTTTTATCGTCATTACCAACGCTTTTATGCACCGTCGACATGTAGGGTAGAGATAATTACTGCGTTTGTTTTGTTCCTCGCGTCAAATAAGGCACAGGGGTAATGACATGAAATAGAAACCTAGAGAGTACTCCATGCTGTCAAATGCATGCCTCATAGTAATAATAATAATCCTTACTATAATAATAATACTAATGGTCTACTGATTACAGATGATATGAGATAAGTTCAACAGACAATCAACGGAAGTATTAAACATAAATAAATCAAAAACCTTTCCTTATGTATAGTCTTTGCTCTGACATTTTGTTTTTGTTTTTTTTGCATTTACATATACATCCTTTTAAATTAAATAAATAATAGCATTCATGTTATTACACGTTATAAACATCGAAGTAATACTAGCGAAAATATTGGAAATCCAAATAAGGGCTTAAATTAATGGAGTGTTATAATATCTTTCTATTCAGTAGCACCAAAAGATGTTGAAGAAGATAATCCGATAAATATTAAAACATATATATATTGTTGTGGTACATACTGCTGTGTATTGACTGAATTAAAAGAATTTGAAAATGTAAAAGAAAATTAAAATTAGCTAGCTCAACGAAAAAATTTAAATTGAACAAAAGAACAATTAATCTCAGAGTTACCCTCGCGAATTAAAACTTGAATCTAACACCGAAAAGTAAATTGTGAGTGAATAAACTCTGACTTTCTTAATTACCCTAAACACTGAAAAGGTTCAATATAAAATAAAATAACAGAATTTTAACCCAACGAAGACAATAACAAACAAATTTTTATTAATCAAAAAAGGTTAAATTTAAGCTCGTGCAGAAAAAAACCGTGAACTGAAGGTTCTGGCCTAAATTAAAAACTGCACTTGATTCTAAATTACAATAGGACAATGCTATTTCTTATACAAAGCAAAAGTTTTCTTTGTTCAAGAAGATTTTCCAAAATCTAACAATTTTAATCCACGTGGTTTCAAATTAAAGCAAACTAAACTAAGCGTGGACAATTTCTAGTAAATAACAAGAATGAACAACAAAATGCAAGCACAATGCTTCTACTCACCCAAACGAGGTAATTCATAAAATAAAAATGAATCAGCAAAATAGAAAAACGGAAAAATTAACTCTTTAACTAAAATGAGAAAATTACAACTAAAATATATCTTCCCGAGCAAAAATAATAAATGATCTTATATCTATAATGTGCACACATCAATATATTAACAATTATTACTAAATGAATTCCTTGATGGACTATATAAAATTCAATTTATGCGAAAATTTAGAATATCAAAATGAATTACAAAATGGCATCAATAATATACAAAAATACGTCGAACAAGGAACTCTAGAACAAACTTCTACAAATGGTTTTCTAACAAAAACGTACAACGCAAACGCACAATTCACCGACAAAATCTTATAGAATAGGCGTTAAACAACATGAGCAAACAATTTAAAAAAATTAACACTAAATAAATTAAATCAAATAATAAACTCTTTACCTAAATTTATACAAAAATTAAATCTAAATTTGTGAAAGCTCTCGATAAAATGATTCAGTACGGAAGAAATTACACACATCAAAATATGCAACTTAAAATACACTCGCGAACAACGGGGAGTCTACCACAGCAGTACATATATAACCAAATATTGTTGGAGAAATTGTTATAAGTCAAATTAATCTACTTTAATGTTTAGGGTGAGGTCACATAAATAGCCCTTCGTATTTTTTTTTAACAGCATATTTTATCCATTAAGTTAGTCTACTCATTGTGTTCCAGATTTATGTTATTCTAAAAGTCATATTTTAAAGTAATTTAATTAATTATCCTTTGCCGTGTACAAGTTTCAGTTTGTTGTATGTTGTTATAACATTAGACATACTATTAGCCCACTAACCTATAACGAATCTTGCGTTATTCGATAAATAAACTAGTGTTCCCGACAACAGTGTAAGCTACCTTACCTGAATTTAACAATAACTTGTTAAAGCCGTCAATGACCTGTTAACAATGTTGGAACCAATTACTACGTTAGTGTTGCAGGATCGTTTAGGAAACTTGGACAGTTTAAACGGATTAGGGTAGAGATAAGTTAATGGGCCCTGCTTGGCTAACGCTAAATAAGATATAACGTGCTGGCAGGTAAAATGTCATCATAAGTTCGGGTTTTTACAAATATTCTCATACAGAACCTTTTTCCTAGAATTTTACGGTTAAGAACGGTAACAAAATTTAAACAGAAGAATTTAGGAAATTAAAAACCGTCGAAATTAGAATTAGAAGCTTTACCGCACAAAAATATTTGAAAAAAATTCACAACAGTACATGAGAAATATTTTGTGTTATAATAAATGATAAAGTTTCACTGAAATGAAATGTTAAAACATGGATAAGTGAAATTGTAATAATAAACTTCTGAATGTAAAAAATTAAACTTTTATTAACGTTTCGCCAATGTTAACATTGGCTTTTTCAAAATTGTAAATAATCTTAATTTTTTAATTTTGTAAATAGAAATTTTTGTAATCAATTTATAACTATTTTATTCCCAACATAATATTTTATTTTTATTCTAATTTTTAAAAATAAAAATTAAATTACATGAAGTAATTACATTAATCTATATGAATAAAATATTATGTTGGGAATAACATAATTATGATTTATTTACAAAACATTAATAAAAGCTCACGTCAATTTGTTTTAAAACGAGTTTAACTAATATTTCCTTCTAAATACCGCACCAAGTGCACTCTTGATTTATTTTTGGAGTGGGTATTGTGTTGCCAACTTCAGAAAATAGTGCCAAAGAACAAAAATCTTAAACATCTTGAACACAGTATAACCGAGTAAGGACAAGCTCGCAAAATCCTTTGTTCTTTTATGGTCCGTTTTGAATGGTTGAAGGCCAGCTGCCATTTTGAAAAGCTGTTGCCGAGAAATTTCAAACCTATGAAATAATTTATATTTTAAAGGAAGTAGAAAAATAGATTAAAAAAATACACAAATTTAAGCTTTTTTTATTCTGATTTTGTTGCGAAATATTTCTGAACAGCTTATAGTAATGAAAAACACGATTCTAGTAAAATAATGTTTGATTAAATGATTGGTACGTATATTTGCAAGTGTTTTACGGTAATTGAACTCACATTCTTTCCTCTTTGTGAAATAAATCTTTATTTTATACTTTTATAGTGTAAAATATTCTTCCAGGAATAAATATGTTGTGGTTCTTTCTCAAATAAATTAATAAAAATGCAACAGCTTCGGTGGAAGGGATCTTCAAATTTCTGACACGAATACGCAATAAATAACTTTTAATTAGGGTCCAAGAGTTATGACTATATCGTTCTGTGCGATACAAAGATTGTTCCTTTTTATTCGACTATTTCATTTCTAACATCCGCCCCTGCACTGGTTCGTCAATTTCTCAAATAAATTAATAAAAATGCAACAGCTTCGTTGGAAGGGACCTTCAAATTTCAGACACGAATACGCAATAAATAACTTTTAATTAGGGTTCAAGAGTTATGACTATATCGTTCTGTGCGATACAAAGATTGTTTCTTTTTATTCGAGTACTTCATTTCTAACATCCGTCCCTGCACTGGTTCGTCAATTGATGTTCGGGAGTGCACAAGTGGATAGAGTTTCAGACGTAGCCGAAATAATATCGAGTTGTCTATACTGTTAATAAGTGTGAAATGTGAGGATTAAGATTTATACTAGTATAATGCAGTTCAGACCAAAATCACATTATTTTAAAAAGTGAACATAAAATGAATTAGGTTAGTTATTGCGATAAATAGCAATCTAGCTTAAAATGCGTATCTAACAAATAAATTGATTGTTGTGACCTAGGAATCTCTGCACAACGACAATAGTTCTTCTTATTCATGTACTTTCTTAATTCTTGTCGTGTATATATGTCCGAATGAATCTAACCAAACACAGTTAAACGCATAACACAGAATTTTAAAAAGTTCGGATCAGTCAAGGCAAAAATTCAAATACATAAATTCTGTATTATTCGTTTAACTGTGTTTGGAGACGGCTTCTGCTTTTGAGGATGCCGAGCAGCAAAGGTATCACATGTTCTTGTTATCACTATATTGCATTCTCCCTATATAATAAACAAATTTAAATAATCTTCGTTCGTATAATTTAACCGTGCCGGCATTGTTTATAATTGAAAACTAAGTGACATTTCATCAATGCTAGATTGTAGTATCCATTTTAGATGGGTAATGAATATGTATTTTTATAAGGGTAGTTTGATGAGAAAGAGAAAAGTAGGTAGTTGTATTAAAAAAAAAACGTTTTGACACTTTTTCAATTCGAAAGTTTAACTGTAATTTTCGGACACGCTGTATAATGTTTTCGAAAAATTCATTCGGTTTCGGATACCACCCTATACAGTCAACAATTCTACAAATTTCCAAGTTAAATACCTTTGCAGTTATAGAAGTTCAGATGCACTCGTCCATCTGTCAAAAATTTAAAAAAATGCAAATATTTCAAATATGGTTGAAAATAACAACATAGTTATTTTAACAAACTTACTTTAGATTTGAACGGGGAATTAAAAAATGTAATAATATATAGGGTATTCCATTTAAAATAACAAAGTTGACATCCGTTTCCGGTCAATCGGAAGTGATATTTTCGTTAAAGTATGTTACATTTATAGTTCCAATCGAAAAGATAATGGTGCCAAAATCTCAAATATAAGTAAATAATAGAACATCATAAACTTTTAATGAACCACTTACGTGGAATAACCTGTATATTTTAGTACACAATAAATGAAATAATATAAATGGTGGGATTTTATGCATATCTGTAGCGCTTGTAAGGTTATTTGTATGCATGTATTGTATATTCTTGCATCATAAGATGCAATGATATAATTTTTTATTCATTTTTGGATTCTACGGCCATAAATACGTCAGTATTCATTAGTTATTAGAAAAATCGTCCTTTCAATGGCTATGACTCCTATCATTTGTTGATTTGGTGAATATACCATATTAGTATGTTACGATCGCAATTTCCAAGCTATGTTGTGCGAAATATTATCTTTTACTGGAATGAAATAGGAGATACGCAATCTATGCGATAATTTCTCTACTACACATAAGTATATCTGCTCATATGCTGTACTATATGGGGAGAAAACTGCTATACGAAAATAAAATGCGATATTTATGTTTACTTCCATGTAAATATTTAGTTAAATTAATAAATACTGCGCTAATTCAAATAAATCTACTAACCAAATTATTTGTTTGATTGAATACAGGAATATTTTTAATATTCCTAAATCAAGTAATGATTTAATAACTGTAACCAAATGCATGAAAAATGGTTGAAAACAACAAGATCGTTTTTCCCGCGTATAACAGTTTTAAAATCTTCAAACACTATATACTGCTGTAAAGTTCCTTGGCTTATAAGTAAGTCAAAATTAACTGAAAAGATTCCAATTATCTCTGAAATTTTTTAACCTCGCGCGAAACATATTCACTTTTGTTCATTATTGTTTGTGCATCTGAGTCTTATGCACGCGGAAACATAAAACTAAAATACTTCGCGTAAAAAAGCAGTCAGCTTGAATGCAGGTGCTTGCATTTTCCACTAAAATGCAAAAGCTTTAAATCAATGTATACAATGCATGTCCACGCAAATAAACCAAAACGTCCGACTTTTTTATTTAAAATACTGTTTATGATTCAACAACATGATAACGTACTTAAAAGAAACTGGAATATGTTATTAAATATGTACATAATAATAACAATATAATATGTAATGTGTACTGGCTTACTTAAACAGAAGTTATACAACCATTATAAAAAATTATCAAAACTAAGGTGCATTCCATTTAATTACGGTTACTTTTCGTCAAAAAGCATGTACTTAAGAAGAAAATAGTCTTCCCGCAAAACAGCACCCTACTTTCAATTAAAATAAACACTTTTCTGAGAAAAATTATTCTTTTCGTTGAACATGATAAAAACCAAAAGTTATAAAACTTTTCATTTAATGCAATCTCTTTTATCAGTGTACAACTCCTAAAGACCTCAACAATTTTCTTTAAAAGACCGTTGTATAAAAATTAATTTTATATCATAGTGAATCCCAATCTTATAAATATGTACCGAACTACGTAAGCCGTAATGTACTCTCAACCGAAATCTCCGTTTGTTACAGGAAAATAAAAACGAATCGACCATAGACGGCGAGGAAGAGAACGGCGACGCAGATCACGACTCTCTGGAGAACGGAAGGGATGGTCTGACAGGTACACCAGATTCGGTACACTCCCGGAACGACAAGGAATTGGAGGAATTGATGGACGTCGAATCGACTGCCAAGACGTGCATAATGCACGCCCTAAGTATCGTGAGCGCGCCCACGACCCAGCCGGGATCCTCACCACCGCCGCTGGCTGCTGTAGCGCCCCTCACGGTGCCAGGCGACGATTGGAAACCCCAAGGGCACACGCGTCTCTCCCCTAAAATACGGCACGAACCGTATTAGTAATTTACAAGTTTCAATCTGCTTATAGGTTTATCCGTATAGATATAGTACCGCGCACCCTCTATATGGTATTTGTCCCCAAAACAATATGTTTCTATAAGTTTCTATTATGGTTCTCAGACGTGTGTTTGTTTCCGTAAGCGTACAGGATGCTTAAAACTTCAGCAATGTTTATCTATCTATTAAAACCGAAATGTTCTAAGCAATGCTTATGAATTAAATTAGTAATCAGTTTAATCTGTCAAAAGAGAGCGTTAATCTAAAAAGTTTCGTTACTGTCGAATCAGTTTTAGAGAAGAAGTTCTTCAAATGCGTTCCAAATTAATATAAAATAAATGACAAGTAAAACAGTGCGTCACGTAAATCGCAAATCAATCGTAAAATAGTATGTGTATATTGAAATTACTGAGAAACTTTTTAAGCAAACATGGAAAAATAATCAACAACATACCTAATACCTTTTAGATTTAAGCGGCTAAAAAAAAGCGGTAATCTTAAAGTGCAATAATCCAAATAATGTAATTACTTGTAATATAAAGCAACATATTACTGCTCATTTCAAATATTGTTAAATATAATTTTGGGGTTCGTCAACTGTAAACACAACATTATCCTTATCAACCAATGGAACAGTGGGATTTTCTCATTTCGCAGTTACGTCCAATATGCATAATTTCCGTTGTAATTATTTTGAAGAAACACATTTAGCGATATGTTTACTGTCGTTTCAATTGTTATTCATGAAAAATCATCATCAAAAAATTCACCTTGGCATAAACATAAGCCGGTGTTGAAATAAAGATTCCTAAATATTTTTCTCGGCCCAAAAGAACTAATACAATTACTGCGTGACAAGTCTCAGGCCCGAGCCAAAGGCGAATTCCTGATGAATTAGACGCCTGCCTAACCCACTCTAATGTAAATACCTATTTACTTTCTCTTTATTCTGCATGGATTACAAAAAAAAAATAAAAGATACCTGTGTATGCATATAAAGTGACTAAAAATTGCATCTTATGGTGCAAGCATATATAATACGTGCTTACAAATAACCTTACAAGCGCCACAGGTATGCATAGAATCACACCATTTATCTTATTTCATTTATTGTGTACTAAAATATACAATGCAATATGAATTATTTTCGAATGAATATATTTAAATAAATTGATTACACATGGCAGCACTAAGCTTTAAAACTACATCAAGCAAACACAGCAAAGACATCTATCATAAATAAAATTTATTGATGACAATGTATTTGTCGCTTCTGAATGACACCACAACATAAAAATTACCAGTTCAAGTATATTGAGGAACGTGTGGATACATGCTGTTAAGGTTTTTGAATATAAGGAATATACGTAATCGAACTTACCCCACAAAGTCCACTTGCAACGAAGCAAACTAAACATCTAGGCATTATATAATTATAGAAAAATTAAATCAGGAATTGGGATATTGAACTTGATAAAATAAAGTATTAAGAAATGCTAAAAAGTGAACTAAAATATAATAATCAGGAAGCAGACATCATCAAAAATGTGAACTATGATCTATGATGTCATTATTATATCAATGTCATAGAGAAGATAACACACAGATGTTTCATTCGTGCGGTAGATGAAGGATGTTGACAAACGGCCGCCATTTAACTTTAAAATATATTAGAAAAAAAGCATTTATTTTCGATTATCACTATTTAATCAAGAGTGCTCATAATTAACTCTCCTTGTTAAATGTATTGTTCAAATTTCATTTCATTTATTTATAAGTCAAAATTATACATAGAAAATTAAGTCTAGTTTAGTGAAGTTTCGTTAACAATGGCACGCTCCACTCACAACTACTTCCTTTAAAACACATGAAAGCTAAAATAAACCGTGAAATAACCAACAATGTCAAACATCAACTGGCGGTCATGACAGCAAAAAACTTGCCACGATCATCATACTCGCAACTGGACTGTAATCCGCAATTTTTTACCGATAATGAGTTTTACAGATCACACAGCGATTCTTGAATAACTTTAATGATAGCTAAACTAGACATAAAAGCTTTACCGAAAGATTTTGTTGTTATATCAATTAACCAACAATATCAAACGCTAACTGACTGTCGTGACAACACGAACATTGCTCCAGATCAAACAACTAAACTCTATCCGCCGTTTTTTTATCAAAAATCAATTTTGCAGATCGCACAACTCTTGGATAATTTTGATGATAGTTAAACTAAACATAAAAGTTTTACAAAAAGGTTTTGGTGTTACTTATCACTGAGTAAGTAGCAACTGTATGCTGTAAGTGGGTTTGATTAACTTGTTGAATGGTGGATACGCTACACTCATTTACTATAAAGATAATGTTGTACGTTACATACTGATTAGTTTATTATTTTATATTTCAAACTTGTAGAAGTATGCATATAATAAATTTTCTACATTTCTAAAATCCCAAAAAGGTTTACATGAATATTCTTGTATTATGTACCTACTAAAATATATAACTACCAAGACGGATTCTATTATGCTAAAGCAAGCAAGAAATGGGGGACGAAAAAGGAAAGGAAGGTAATGGGTTATGGGAATAATAAAGGAGCATGTTTAGATCAACAGGTCCATCACCGTAAATATAAAAGTCATTAACTTCATATAAACTCAAGTATAAGAAGTTGGAAAACTTTGTTTTATGACTACTCGAAGAAAATTTCACTCCAGAACCTGCATAATAAACGAAACGCAAGTTTTCCAGGCCATAATTATTACCCTCCTAACTTTAACTAATTCCAGCTCTTCGCAGAACTATTATAAAGTAGATGTTAAATTGCAAGTTTGTAAAAACGAACTAATTATGCTTAGTCGATTTTTGGAAAATTGATATAGTTCTGTTGCCGGAAACAAATAAATATGCATCTTGATTATTTGTTTCTTTTTATAAATCAATGAAACTGCGATTTCTTTTTATTTGTTTTGGTTTTTGGTCGACTGATTTTAACCATCCTGTAGTTTACAGATGATAATAGCTGAACGAAATTTAGCATCGAATTGTCTTCGTAATTCATTGCTTTCATCAGTGCTGGAACATACAAAGAATGGTTTATGAGTGAATAGTTCTTATACTGCCGTCTATATCATATTAATTTCAATTTACTTCCTTCTAATTATTACAATCTTAAATAAACATCATACTAGCATTAATTCTTACATATTTGGAAGATATAGGCGCCAACTTGGAAAAAGGAGACTTTACACGATTTTATGGACCAAAAGCAAACGCATGCTGGGATTCTGAACAAATCTATAGCACCTGTAAGATTATCTGTAAGTCTGTAGGCATTCATACTACATGCTTACAGTCGTACAGATAACCTTGCAGACACTACCGATACCTATGCATAGAATCCCACTGTACTTTGTATGTTCCATGCCGTTTCATACTACATTAGTTTGTTAATGCTGCTAATTATTCGACTTCTAAGACAGTTGAAAATGTTTCTAATGTATAGTTAACCTTAGAAAGTGTAAATGTAAGTATACTCTACGCTAAAGCGAATCTTTGTTAGTCAATGACAATCCTTAAAGTTTTATGTGGAATGAGGTACTGCAGTAGGAAATGATTGTTTTAGAAGTCATCTTACTTGAAGAGATACATATGTAATCTACTTACCGTTAGTATATGTATAACTACCTACATTTAAGTATTTCTTTAGATGTTCTTTTTTTAAAATTTAGTCAAGATATATTAGAATAAGCTTTTTGAACGCATAACGGCAGTGAAGTGTTTATATTAGATATTTATTATACATAAAATTATATTGAAAAATACAAAAAAAAAGTTATTATATAAGCAACAGGCATTATTGAGCTACTTACTTAATTAACATTATTTAAAAATCTTATCGCAGCAACAGTTTTTGTGAAATTGAGAATTTAGAACTGCTATGATCTTAACAGCAGAAAGAGTGAAGAAAAAAAAAAAGGTTTTCCAACAAATTTTCCCTGTAAATATATGTGTAAATTATATAAAAAAAATCGACATATCATAAAATTGTACTATAAGAATAGGTAAAAAAATATACTTTTTTCCGTTTAATATAAAAGAAAGATTATGATACAAAGGAAAAAACGAAGAAATTGAATTGATTCTTAGGTAAAACATTTTTAAACGTACTTATATTACGATAGTTATTTAATAGCGGTTAAATCGTGTTAAAAAATATTTATAAAAGAATAGAAATTAAAATAAAAGATTATATATATTTAAAATTAAGACCAATTTTATTAAGAGGAAAAAAATTCGTTGCCTGATATAAGTCTATATAATATGAATTGATTGATTTCTAAAGATATGGTACTTTTCTAAATATGTATGTATATGTAAAGAGTATAAGAGATACTTTAACAACTAGAAAAAAGTGTATGAAAATGTTAGTTTTGTACAAGCAATTTCGATTATTTTCTTTTTGCTAAAAATGATGATAATCTCTGATTTTTGACGAGAACTTATACATACAAGGAAATGGAAGTAGTAGTGTAGCGAGAACCCTAGCGGTTTTGTTTTGTTTTGTTTGCGTCACTGTGATTGTATAGTGACGATTTTGCCTTAAAGTTACTCCATAGAGCTTTTGTTTTCGATTTAAGCTGACGACCATGTTATCTACATATATTATGTATGTATTATGTAATATACTCTTACAATGTACTAGTCATTAAATATATGTCCTCCATTGTATGATTTGCGTTTTATTTCGTTGTATAAATGATATAAACAAACAGAAGAACCTTTTTCTAAGCTTTGCCTGTATTTAAAAACACAACGTACTAATTTTAATAAGTAATTTAGTTACAGTTAATTCATCACAAAACAGATAGGAAATGTGGTATTAGTTGAATTAAACTCTCGAAATAACACAGTAACCGTTGAATAAACATTTAATTTTGGTTTATACCATTAGGCCGATATTACACTGTAAAAATCATTTGACGAAAATCTTTAATAACATAGCTTTCACAAAATAAAACTCTTATATAAGATGTTCTCCTTTTATAAAGGTAAAATTTAAAAATTATTTGTCAAATATCTTTTATAGTGTAATATTAGTGTATTAAATGATTACGTGATCATACTATAAACGTTAAATAACCATTTAAAAAGCAAAAAATAGTTACAAAAAACATGCCATAAAAATAGAGTTTACCATATATCAATTATGATAAACTGTATTTGATAAACGCTTACTTAACGTTTATGGCAAATAATCCTACGGTTTATCATACAAATATACACAAAATAAAGCTTACTTGTGTATTTTATACAGGAATTAGTAAAAGAATTAATTCAAAAAGATGAAACATTTAATTTCACCACTTGGGATGTTCGCTGGCACAGAATTCTTCTACATCTCTTTAACAGTGATAGATAAGAAAAGAAACAAATTGGGAATATCTCTATATGGAAAGGGAAAAATATTCTTAGGAGTTTGAATTGCTATTAATTGCTTTGGCAATTGTTAGGATATCCTATCTCTATTTCTTCTACTTTTCGTGCTATTATGGTTTTTATTAGCTGTTCAATATTCTGGTCATATTTATAACCCTATAGTTGCGAACGATTTTAAAATTAAGGCCAGAAAAGAAATGTTTAATATAACAAATAATATAAAAACACTGTCGAATAACACACATTTTCGATATAATCGCCACTTTATCTAGCGTATATTTCTAGTCTATTTTCAGAAGATATATTTGCATAGAGTGTAATATTTGTAATATCCAATGATCATGTTATCAGTTAGAAAAATGTTTCGGGTACTCACAGTACTTGTATATTGAAAATAAAATAAAAAATGTTCGTAACAAAGTTAAATTATAATAAATAAATAAACGGATGAAAATATACTGTTATATAATATAGACTGTTCCATTTAGAATTTGAAAACTGGTTATATTTAAATACGAAAGTTATAAAATAATAAGGGAAAACGGAAATAATCTGGACGCGGGTGCATAATAAACAGATTTAAATTTTCGACACAATAAATTCAATGACATCTGGCGACGCTAGTCCTGCCTGACTCAGACAGTAACATATTAATGAGGACGGTTAACTAAATAATATTATATCTCTTAAAAGTAAGTCACCTAAGTCGATAGAACAGCCGGTAGGTATTTAAGAAATTGGGGCTAACATTTCACGAACTTCAGATAATTCCGGCGCCTAATTCTCAGGAATGGAAAGCTCGGAACGTCTCTTATAAGTTCTTGTATTCAACAGGTAAGGATAGACAGGTTTTGTACCAACGTATGGAATTTACTTAATTTATAACTCGATTTATGACTAAACTTTAGATACCTAATTTACTTTGCCGATTTTAGGAAAACGTGTTCAATATGGATCTTATGTCATATATTAATTAGTTGCTCATGCAAATGCTTATTTTATTACTCTACTGGATGCCAAACAATAAAGCCAAATAATAGAACTAACTCAAATTTTGTATCTACAAGTTATTCAAAATGATTTAAGAGATTTAATAGAAACACCGGGTAACTTTTTCCTTTATTAGGTTCGCTATGAACTCTTATACAACTTTTCCATATATTTTAAGATATTTTATATCTTAAAGCGTTTTCGGGATAAAAAATAATTTCAATATTTTTTGGGAAAAACCGACCTTCACACAAATGCGAATATCTTTGCTGTTTATGATGACTAAAAGTACAAATTTTAAACATAGCTTAAGCGAAGCCTTGGGCTAATTTGGCATGACATCCAATTTAAGTAAAATATACAAGGAGTTCCATAAGTGTGTATGAAAAGATACCTTCAAATATTTTTAATGGAACAACCTGTATATCAATCGCTCTTGATAAATTTGCTTTTCATAAATGTATAGTGCTCCTGTACCTATAGTTTTGCAATTTAGAGTTATAAGCATATTTTCAAAAATACGGGTCTTCCTTATTTTCATTTATTTATTTTTATCTTTATTTAATGTAGGCTATGAATGTTTGACACTGACACTAAAGGTGACACATATTCATTACACTTTACTAATTTATTTTATCTTACCTAAGTAATTCCCGAAAGTGGAAGAAATAGCATACACAAATGAAGTTATTGTGAATGTATTTATTATTAATGGCCAATGTGTTAAACATTACCAGAACGTGCAGAATATTTAGAAACTTCTCCAAATTTAGGGCCAATAAATTAATAATAAAAAGTGTTCAAGGTTACAAAAAAATTTTAGTTATCTTGGATCCTCATTGAAAGCACCTAAAACTTTGCCGAAACACATAAAAAAAAACAAGAGGAACGTCACCAACGTTTTAACATACTTTGAACCATATCTCAATCATCAATACGCCGCACAGTGGGATATAAGCGGAAAAAAGTCTATTTTTCGAATATGCGCTATAACTGTTATTTTAGCTTCATTCTGAAGCAGAAGGATTAGAAATGATTATTTAGTACGAATAGTTACATAAATTAAAAGTGCTGACGTTCAGTAGCACTTTAAAGTTGAATGATGGTATTCATCGAATTTTTACTTGAAATATTACTGAAAAGTAAGAATGCATATAAGCGAAACAAATTAAGTTTAGAAACAAATAGTACCAGAAATGTTAAGGTGGAGGTTTATGCTTACTATACAGTAACAATCATTAAGATCTAATGATATTACATAGGGTTATTATTTAACTTAAGAAAAAGTGCAATATAATTGACACGAAAATATTCGTCTAGACTTTTCAATGTTAGCGCCAACGACCGCCAAGCTGATTCTTTCTTCTACGTGTTCTCCATAGCCCAAGGAACAAGACCGAACAAAATTTGGCTGCCACTTTTTGCTTCTAGCTGAAAAATAGCTAAAAATCTAGTAGCGCGCACAGTATACAATATTAGCACAGCACTAGGAAGGATTTTCAATTAGGTTACCCTTATACAGTTTTGTAATTTTGACAGACACAAATTATTTGTAATTGCATAAGTAATATTTTACCTATTATACTAAAGTATTATACAAAAGATATTTGCTGATAATTTGTATTTCATTATTATAGATTGCTTCATATTTCATATAAAGGAAACGTATTTTTTACTAATAGGAATAGATAATGACAGTGAGAAATTGATTTTACAATTTTTTTTTTATTGTAGATAGTTAAATTTAATGCAAAGTTAGATGGGTAATCGCCTGAAATTTAAAGTAATATTTAGACTACTCAATTATTTAATGTCGATGGTCGCGTTTTTTACAGATTTGGCGATCTTATTCTCAAAACCGCAAACAAAATAGCATACAGTGATATTTTTTGCCGCTAGTTCGAAAAATATACCTAAATCCTTTTTATTTCATTTATACAATAGAGTCAGATATTTACAGTATACCTATCCCGTAAAAATTATGTTCACGTCTTCCATTCTCTCTCTTAGTTACGAGCATGGTTACTTTATTGCTGAACTGAAAATTGTAGATGTTCATATCGAGGGTAGTTCATATTGCATCAGTCTTTGGCGGTATATCTTTCCAAGCTAATACTGGATACAATCTCAATAAATTATGATGTAATATGCAGTGAATTAATCAAGTGTAAATATAAGTAAAATGTTTTTTAAGTGAAAGGTCAACAAAATTCAGCATACTTTAATAAAAAAAAAACTTTGTTTCCAAATTCAAAACAAAGTGGAACAATAGCCATAGAACTAGAGAGAAAAAAATTAATGACTACAATGAATGGCTACAAGATGTTTTTATCGTAAAACTCGACACGGAAAAGGAAGATGCTATGGATAAAGCACCACCATCTCCGAAAAAAAGGTCTTTATCAACAGGCCTCCCAACAAAGAAATTCAGTGAATGTTGTGATCGCACTAAGCGGTACAAGATTCAATAACTGCGTGAAATTTTTCCTGAGGAATAACTTCAAGCTGCTGCTAGTGGAATTGATACTCTAAGATTATGTAGAGCAAAATATATGGCGACAGAGAAAGCGTTAGCTCTTATGATAGATGAAGATTTATCCAAACATCAATATGAGGGGATAAGAAATGAACTCAAGAACAGTGGCCTCGATGTTCTTCCTCCTTATTACTTAATAAATGAAGAAAAGAAAAAAATGCTATCCTGCCAACATAACTATTAAAGAAAGTTGCGTAAAAATTGAGTTACAAAGTCTTCAACAACATGGTGAAATATTAATCGATTTTAAATGTAGAAATTCCTTAAACTTTTATTTCCTTTATCGATAATTACCCTCTAATATGCTAATTCAAGTATTATTTCTAATGTCATAAATAGTTAATTATATATATAATCACTGTACGAAATTTCACTCCGGAACGGAGTGTGGTTCAAAAGTTATTTAATTTTTTCCGCAAAACCGCCTAAATTGACCACTGTGCGCCGTGCCGAACTTATATTAACTTGTAATTTTAAAAAATATCTGTTGCTCATTGCCGTTTACGTATTGCTGTGGACGAACACCTTGTTTTCGCGAGAGTTTTTTTTTAGTTGCACATTGAATAAGGAACTTAATAATGAAAAAATATACAGAGTATTCCATTTAAATTAACATAGTTGTTACCTGGCTTGGTAGAAGGGACAACGTTGCGTTTCTGAAAATATTTTAGAAATGTAGTTCACTTTAAGTAACTTGCAGGTACAAATTTGTGTGTTAGGTCTGAGTTTGGTTCACCATATACTTCTAGTATACCATCCACCTCGAGACAACCGGTATACAATACACTTTATGTATAATATAAACTAAATTAAACACTTTCTTGATTTTTCTCTTTTTTTTTTTTTTGAAGTAATTCTTAGTGTTTCCCAATTCCATTACATTAACAATTTTTACTTAACAAAACTGGTGCATCCGATCTATAAAGAAAGGGAACAAACTTTTGCCAATCTTTAATTTAAAGTCAGGAGTTGGGTCGCTGATTCGTCATATCTGGCTACCGTGAGCGTGGTAATCAAAAATATTAATATATATAGTAAAAGTGTAAGTGATCCATATAATGAACCGAAAGAATTAAAATAATTACACACGCCGTGAGCCCATAAAGAGGCGAACAAAAAGTTGTGATCTTGAAGTCTTTAAGTTGGCGAAAAATCGGCGGTAGAATTTGAGATGGAAAGAAAATCAAAACGGTAGTAAGTGAAAGCCGTACTTGGGAGTTGGGAGTACCTACCAGGCGCGTCCCCGAGGTGGTGGATAGGGGAAAGGCCATCTTGTCAGGGTTCGCTCAAGACGAGATGGTTAGTGGCGGCCATAAGTTCGTCCTGTCTGCTTAAAACCGGAGCAGGATGAATGAAGACCGTTGCCGTGAACCATTCCTCCCTCGCCTGAGCTGCCGTGTCATGGCTAAGGGCTTGCACAGGATTCTTCAACGATACCAGTTGTTGCTTTCGGCTACCGAAAGCCCAACTATTAAACCAGGTCCCGAAAGGGATGGGGGATCTTGGCTTAACTGCATGGACCGAGAGGAGACAACCTCAATAACCTCAAAACTTAAATCCTAAGGTGGCGGACTAGGTTGATGGGATGCGTCTACTAGTCCAACCTTGGGGCATCTGGCGCAACCCACTGTATTTAGCCTTACCTCTGCATGTGGGGCTCTGTGGAGGTAGACCTTTTCTTCCCTAGCTACTCGTGGGATCAGCCATAGGGGGAAGGACGTTTATTAGCGGGACAACACCGCTAATAAACAGGAATTAGAGCAGGACCTCCATAAGAAGCCTTCAACTTTCAAAGTGAGAGTACCTACCAAGGAAGGAACAAAGAGAGGAGCAAAACGACTGGAGCAGATTGGGGAACATGATGGCATCCATCCCCTCTCAAATTGGGTAGCAATTCTGCAGCGGCGAATTCTAGATATGTCAGGTATATTCGTACGTTCAAAACCATCTAGCGAAGAGGGATTTAGAATATCATTAAACATGGAAGAGTAGGTATCTATAAGAAGAGGAAGGCAGATTTAAGTATAAAGTTTTATTAATATATTTTTCTTTAAATATTAGCCGAACGAATCTAATTAGGAAATCACAATAATATATATAATTTAATTTATAGTAGTGATTAGTATTGCTACAAAAAGAATTTTTCACTTTTATGATTTTAACTATTTTGGATTTTCTTATTAATTGATTCGTCAGGTAATCACTATTATTAATTATTTTTGGCTTTAACTTTGTCTCATTATGATTTAAAATTTAATATTGTAGTCTGAGTAAGACCGACGTATCGTTTGAAACGTTACTGTTTGAATGATGTATTTATAAGAATAAGAATTAAGATTGCCGTTTTCTTTTGCTATCTAAGAATAATTACAAGCGTAGTCCTTCTGGATATATTTTTTTTTGTTGATGCTTTTGTTTTATAATAAAATTATCCCAAACATTGAAGTAGCCCTCCATGAAATCAAAATTAATTCATTCCACGGTGGAATCGTTTTGGCAAGCATCGTGATTTGTATCTGTAAAAAAATGGAGGAAATCCTAAACAATGTACTTATTTAACGACTAATTTGCTAAATGGAAGAATAGCCAAAAGCGTTCCTCCGCCTGTCATCCATATCCACAAATAGTTGCCTAAAGTGCTCTCATTCGGTCCAGGTTGTTGTTATGTTGACTGTTTAAACTCTCTCCTCTCGAGCCTTCAGTCAAGAGGATGAACCAATTTTCCCGGTCGCGTACTCCATGTCATCCTACTACTCCATCCTTTACGCTTATAGTGCATAAAACAATAGGTGTTAATTAATTTTGATTAATTAACTCGACTATTCTTCACCTTCGTATTCGTTTTCGTTTTCCAAAAATGAAACAAGCACTCTGGAACAGTGCGCACACAATAACTGTGTTGATAGGGCGGGCATACATAGGCGCCGTCCCAATTCACGAACGTATTTATTTATCAAGGCTGCGACGACGTGGCGCGCACCACAGCCGTTCTAAATTCAATTACGCCTCGGCGAAACGCTTGCCATTCTCGATTCATCGTGGAACGGCAATGGCAAGCAATTTAAAGTCATTTATTCAAAACATATTTGTATACATATGCTCCGCGAAACTATTTACCCTTGCTCTCTCCGCCAGATTGGAAATTTGAGTGGAGAATTGCCACACACCCAAATGTTAATCCAATAGTGAAAATAAATATGGTAGAGTAGGTTCTATTTTGTGATTTTGAGCATTCAGAATTTCAGAATAAAATACATTATGTTTGCCATTTTGAAACATCACAAAGTAGCGTGGTTTTCTACAAGCAATTATGTTTTGTAAAAATAAGAATACCGCCTGTCGAAAGCGTAAAGTATCATATTTTACTAAACGCCCTGTTAATTAATTACATTAGACGTCAAATTTTCAGTAACATGAACTACGTTGTTATTCTACTAATAAATTTTCGCAGCGATTTAGTCGCAGTACACAAAATCTCTGCAAACACTGGCAATGCTTGCTTTTTGTACCGAAATTCTCACAAGCAAAGTCACCCAATCAGTCACCTCCGATTTTAATAAAATATTGCAGACATATAGAGCAGTGAAAATTAATTAATTTATTTTTTTAGCTGCTCATATTCACTTGTATGGGGAGTCACAAACCCCTAAAGCTGCACTCATAAAACGCGTAGCAGCAGTTTAAAAACATTCAAAACTTCAGAAGTATTAATACATTAGAAGGAACTGCCGTAATAATGTCGTTCACATACTGGTACAAAAATGAAAGATGAAAGGGAAATTGTTTAAGGTATTCATCAAGGAAGTAATCTATAATAGAATATATAAAATGTCAATGCATAGTAATAGAATAGTATAAGACACAACATTCGTGAAACATAAATAACTAACAAACATAAAATCAAATTAGTTCATGTCACAGTCTAAAAAGTCTTGCAATGTGTAAAAGGCTTTGTCTAATAGATAACATTTCAAAGTTTTTGTAAATTTATCATACGGAAGGCATTTAATCTTATCCGACAGCTTGTTAAACACTTTTATTCCCCAGTGATCCACATTCTTTCTCGTGGCGTTCACTCAACAACAAATAATACAGGCAACCATCGGAGCAATAGAACTACTTATGGAAGTACCCTACCTTTATTTATAAAATATAACATTAAAGGAAACGTGTAGAGTAGAACAGGAAGGCGACCAAAAGTTGAAATTCAGTTTGATGAATGCCAAGGGAGGTTCCATCCACCAGCAGCGGCTCGTGGTCGGAAACGTAGAGTGTTCACAAAATCAAGAACATGCAAATTTTAACTAAAATCCAATCATTTTTTTCGTACATGTCCTTCTTAAATTTTCTTGTAAAGTCTCTAAATTTGCCCTTTGTAGTTTACGTCAAATTAGGTTCTGGTTTTGGTCTGCCCATACTTTTAACTTGAATTTTTTGTTCATAACTAAACGAATTAAAATTGTGTTTCAAATATTGCACAGTAAAACTGTTCGCATCCATAGTTCTTATTTATATATTGTTTAGTGTTTACTTACAGTACTACTTTGTTTGTTTTGTGTGCATTTCATTATCTTTTTTAAGTACTGTATAATTCATTTCATTACTTTTTTTACGTACCATATATATTCTTTTTTGTTTGTCGGCTGCACTAAAGCGCATTAGTGGCGACTTTGCTTTGTCAGCTTTTTGCAGAGGGATTTAACGATGCGGCGTAGTTTTTAACTGCGGCTGCGCTGTTGACAATTTACTTTTGTTTTTCTCAAAAAATTAATTATTATTTGTATCTTTGAGGGAAATGTACGGTTTTTGGTAACAGTTAACAATTTACGAGTTTAAGTTTGTGATTTTATGTGCGCGGCTTTAATAAACGTATTGCTGTAGATGAAGTACCTCAAACGAAAATTTAAATCAGTGTTTTAAATAAAATAGATAGTTATTTTTTTAACAAATATATTGTCTAATTTCCTTTTTTTACAAAGTTAAATTTAAGATATGTATAAATTAACACTAAGTATTTAAATTGTTACAACCATGATTATTGTGTTAATTATATCAACTTTTATCATCTACAATTCTTTGAAAATCTTCTTATACCTAAAACTAAAATATAAAATTAAATTTAATACGGACCTGTATTAATTACTCATCTAAACTGCACGAGTGTGATTAAACATTGAGCACTGGCTTAATATCAGCAACAAATTAATATATACTAACATTTTTAAATTTCAAGCAAAAGAAAACAACACATGTGAGCCACCCGATATCTATATCACACTGGCTCTCTCACTCGCACGTACCAAGCAGAGAGCCAGAAAACAAACAAAAAATCTGGAAACAAATCCGTTCAATAGGGAAAAATATAGCAATAGTGAAATAAATAATATAATGTTATATATAATCACGAAAATTCTGTTAAAACTTAAAGTATAAAGAAATACACCGTTATCCTAAAATATCGAAATAACTTTCAAATGAAAATAACATTGAATTAAGAAATTTATTCAGATAATTGTTGTTCTTTTTAAATAAAAAACTACAGCAGTATGTTATTTTATAAATTAAAATAATTACGCACCCTTGGTTTCATTATAAAACTGTCACCAACAAACAGTATTAGTTCTTATGGTAGTTACGACCTGTGAACGGTGAGTTATTCATAAACAAAACATATATAATATAGTTTATCCGTAAAACATGTTATCTGAACGTTGATGTCGATCGATTTGTTAACGTGAGAGAACGCAACGAAAGTGAGCACAGGAGCACACTCAATTTGTGCACCGTTCATATGGAATCTGCCGTATCCCTCCCCACCTCCGCTACGTCCTTTATGCGGCTAGGCATTGGATAAAATCAACGTAGTCCCGCCTACTCGGCGCACGTGCTCCGTCGTCGATCGCTTGCTCGCGATGTATAGAATAGTAAAATATAAGTATAGAAAAATTGTAAAATATATGTATAGAAAGGAATGTTGCGTCGTTTATTCGTTTCTCTGCGTTATATTTCACGAATATATTAAAATCGAGTAATAGATTTTATTAGTTTGTAATCGACGATTTGTTTAGGGGGTTCACGTGCTCATGTGCTCCTAACAGAAACCGCCACTGCCATCCATCACTAATATTAAGAATGTTGTATTCTTAATATTAGTAGAAAAGTCAAACGAATCACACCCTGTAAGTAGCTGATACCATTTTCAGTTTCTGTACCTTAGTGAGGCCATAACTTTTAACAGGAGAAAAGTATCATTATGACAAATAAGAAATCTGTGGAGAAAGTCAACTATATCATTTAGATGCTTTTTAGGCTGTTTGTTAAGTAATAGGAGTGCTATTGAGTAAAATACAGTTATCGTTTTTGAGACATTGAGATATTAGATATTATAAGTGAAGCCGCCTCTACGAGGAGTATTCTGCTCTTAATAACAATATAAGTTTATTGTAATATAACAAAGGATATTACAAGACGTCCATAAAACTAAATACAAAATTAATTTTAATAGCAATCATACTTTCAATGTAACAGAAAATCGTTGATGGGATATGGTTCAATTTCACAAAGAAAATGAAACAATCTTGTCCTAGAAGTAGTAAGTGAGTCAATCATTTTTAATTCAGTTGGCAGCGCATTATAAAGCTTGAGGGAAATATAAGTAATATTTCGTTGAGTTAGTAACAATCTACAAATAGAATAGCAGTAGTCGTGCCTGTTTCTTGTGGAGTAATCATGCAGTATCTTATTTTGAGAGAAGAGATGTTTGTTTTTAAAAAGAAAGAGTATAGACTGAAATATAAAGATGCCGTATAAGGTAGATAATTTATTTTTCTTCAAAAGACCCCGATATAATTGCGCAGAGTTCAATTTATGAACTATACCAAAAATTTTTTTGAGTGGAAAATAGTCTGGGCATGTCACTGCTACCTCCCCACAGCACAATTCTATAATTGAGATGAGGATAAGAACAACCAAAATACATTGTGCGAAGAGTGTGTGTATCAACCAGATCTCGCAATCGTCTTAATCCAAAACTGATACTGTTTAATTTTTTTACAATCACATCAATATGCTGTGTTCATTTCAAGTGGTCATCTACAGTGAGGCCTAGTAGACGCACCACACTTTTAACAGAATAAGATACATTATCTATTACAATATCAGGGGGTTAGTTCTGTGATTTGGTGTTAAACAAAATTACTTCTGTTTTACCTTGATTAAGTTTTAAATTGTTCACATACAACCATTCTGTAAGACTTTGTATGTAATTAGAGCTTGTACTTATAATGGCGTTTAGCGTATCACCCGTCACAAGAAAGGAAGCATCATCGACATAGTTAAAAGTCGATAAACTAGAATCCACCATCGGACATTTGACAGCATAGATATCGTTAAAATACAAAATGAGAAAAGGGGCCCAGAATACTACCATGGGAAACACCTTTGGTTAGTGTTATCTCCTTTGATCTAAACGTGCAATTGTTGTTGCGAATTACTACTGACTGTGTTCGATGAGATATATATGAGCGTAGCCATGACAGGGTCATACCTCTAATTTCATAGCATTCCACGCGATGATCTATGCTGTCAAAGGCCCTAGACAAATTCAGTAGAAAACCACAAGCAAGTTTTCCCTGTTCCAAATCCAACACCGCTTCAACAAATTCGAAAAGCGCTGTTTCAGTGCTTTTACCTTTTAAAAATCCGTGCTGAGACTTGTTTAACAGATTGTACTTTTGGAGGAAATTTAACAACCGGTTATAGGCTATTTTTTCGAACAACTTGAAAAAGCTAGTTAAGAGACTTATAGGCCTATAGTTATTTATGTCATTAGCACAACCCTTCTTTTCACAGGGAGCAACAGTAGCATGTTTTAAGTTATCTGGAAAGCATCCAGTAGAAAAAGAATGATTAATGATATAACAGTGTGGTTCAGTAAAAGACCCATTTTTAATATATGTCTTAATAAAGCGTGTGGGGATACCATCCATGCTGGACGACCTAGATTCCGCCAATCCCCCAATAATATGTTTGAGTTCCTCAACACATGTGGGAAAGAAGTAAAATGAGTGAGGATTATTTTTTATTTTTATTTAATCAAAATTGGGCCTAGCTAAAGAGACATTTCCACCCGCAAATAGACGATTACACTGATTAGTAAGTAATGCTAGGTATTTTGGGTAATTCAAATATTCCCAGCTTAAAGGCCTTTTGGTGATACGGACGAACTTCGTTTGAATACAAAAAAATGGAAATTTACGAGCTGCAGATGTCATTCAGCGAATGATAGTCAACTTTCCGTGGTAGCAATCGGATCGATTGGCATCGTAATTAAATTTTCATAGATAGGTTTTACTGTTTTTACTTTTGAGGGTTTCAGATTACTCTAGACTGTACTAAGAAACTTATATTCCACTTGGACATGCAAGAATCAATAAATAATTTCTTACATCAACTGGTCGTTTCGTCAAAATCTGGTCTGCTTACTTGGAAATCTATTGGCAAATATTACCAAGAAGAAGATCACTATTTGAAGTACTAAAAAAGTAATCCTTAATTAGATATAGAGTAAATAATAATATTTGCTCATATTGAATTCTCAAGTGAAGCAACTCAACGCAAAGCACATTTCGAGTATTATATTTTATCCCATTGCCACACAAGACAAGTATAATCTATATAGTTGTAATGAACCTTACCAACTCCAACAGCGAAAACATTGATTTTACATTGACTGCGAAATAGCCGTATTAAGTACGCGACCGTGTTTCGAATAAATCGGGATCACGCAGGGGAATGTTCATGTCATATATGTACAATCCCTCAGTGCGGCATTATTAAAAAAAGCAAACGGTTGCCGTCGGATTTGCAATAGGCTACCCCTTTTCTGAGCTAATAGTTATACGCACCCATTTTTTTTTCTACCCAACAACGGACACTGATAAAAGGTATACCAATTTATGTGGTAATAATCTCATTTAATTTTGTTATACAATTTCTTATTCTTCCTGTCAATTTTCTTGCTGCTAAAGAACTAGATGGTTTAAATAGTTAGTAGGGTAGTGCGAATACATGAATGAATATTTTATTATGGTCTGAATTAGTGTTAAATTATAGTTTTTAGGGATGAGGATTATTTCGAAGCTGCTTCAAATGTCAACATTCATTTTGTTCAGTGTGGTAATTATGAGATCATACACAGTTTTCTTGTTGGAAAATAGTAGAGTGATCAAGCTACTTAGTAAATGTATGCCTTGTGAAACTAATTGTAAGATAAATCTATCCAGTACTTTTTGGTGTAAAGCACAATTAAATAATATGTGATTAAGGTCTGTAATTTCACAAACACATTGAGATTTTGGCAAAGATTTTATACATAGTCTAAACAAATGTGCTGGATATTGGTCGTGTCCAAATTTTAAGCTATTGTTGTGCGATAGCGTCTACAGATTTTAGATTCTGAGTAATACCACGGCTTCTTGTTAACTGTCGGATGTATATACGCGTACTGTGTCATTTTGGTATTTCGAAGATAAGTACGTACGTGTTATCTAATATTAAAAGATTACTGGTTTAAAAAACTTTGAAATAATACTTAGAGTTAGCGACATTGTGTCGATAATATATGAATATGGTAGGTGTGTGCGTTAACAAACATATGTAGGTATTTACTAGTTATTAGTTTTCAGTAGGTAACACCAGCAAATTATTATACTGATTGAAATTATATCAGTAACCAACGCCGACTAGATACCAGGCCTAGGCATTGAGTGGGAAATATCCCAAGAACACCGGTCGCAACGACGGATACACGTCATCGCATCAATGCATCTACGCATCAATATCCTGTGCGCACTCCTGGAGTACCCCGATACGCTACCTTCTCCAAACATTGTAAAACTATAAAATATAACAGTAAATTTATTTAATTACATAATATTTCTTCTTTTTTTTTAAAGCTTTTCAATAAAGCGGAATGTCGTACTCATTCATGTTTTTAATATTGATGACCTGAAAACCAAGAAAACAAGAAATTAAGTATTATATACATGGTCAAGATTTGAAGCTTTAAAAATAATATTTCTTTTATATTAATAAATTTTCTCCTACCCAGGTTTTTTGCTGTTACAGACACAAAGTTAATAGATAATTATTACCCTTGACTAGTAGAAACGCTTAGATTAAGCAGGTAAGTATTATCAGTTTAATATACTTATATTTTGGAAGCAAATAATGGCAATACTTCAAATAATACTTTTATATACTTCTATCAAATGTACATAAATTATTAAGGCATAAATATGATAGTTTCCATTTGAGAAAATCTATTTACTCAAATCTAAAATAATTATTTTTATGGTGAAAATATTATATGTTCATAATGATTTTAGTACATGGATTACATTTGAACTAAAAAATTGTTTCGCCTAACAAATTCACGGGTTTGGGAATTGAACAAATTTATTCTCAATATAAACAGGTTATCTTCTTGCTTATATAGGAAGTTATGTTATATACAATGTGATGCATTTATTTTCTAATTGAGTAATTATTTTTTTGTGTGTAGAGGCTTTAGTAATCTCACAGAAACGCATTCTTTACACTTGAGAATAAATTTGGAGAGTTGTTGGACAATTTTGTTCCTGAAATGATTCTATTTAAAAAAAAAGTATTCCTTATCAAAGTTATCTGAGTTTTCACTTTAGTGACCAACAGTATATTCAAATTGAAGTATAAACACATTAGAAGTGTAAGTAGATCTACGCTAAGATATTTTAAAATTTGGTTCTTTTATTTTTAATTTTTGTTCTAAGTTGTAATTAAATTACACGCGAATTTTTCAAACAACGTACGTGGCATAATTATTAGATAACATTTTTTTTACAAAAATAATGCATGTGTTTCTGTTTGTACTTGAGAAATAAAGCTCTGCAGACATGCAAAGCTTTCTGGGAAATATTCAGATATACATCCACATTCACATAGAAGCTCAAGGAGAAAAGGAAAGAGAAAGATACACAAAACACATTATAACAATCCAATAAAGCTGGGCGCAGGAACACTACTCCGCAAGACATAAATCTAGTATCTTCCCATGGGCCGAGAAATCCTCTTAGCGGTGAAGCACGCATGCACAGACTCTCCTTTGGATTTTTCTTGCGCCGTGGGATTACTAACGCGTGACGGTACTATTCAGCACGGACAACTCTCAGACATACACCCGCTGATAAATTGCCATTGCCTTAGTTTGCTGGGAGCAGGAGGATCACGTCTTGTTTCGATGTCTACAATTCGAGCATACGGAATGACTTCCTCCTTCGCCGTCGGTCGTTCAACAGTCGAAAGAGACGTACGGCGGCAACAACGACCCGATTCCGAGAATGGAGAAACAATCGAGATAGTACGTCTTTCGCTCCGTGCGCGGCATTACAAGACGACGGAAATCTAATGTGCGTTCCGCGTTTTGGAATCGGGGTTTTCGACGAAATCAACAGATTTTCAGTCGATTCTTCTGTTTTACGCTTCCTTTCCGTTATTCTAACGGGTTTCTTTTTATGCTCCACTGGACATTAATTTCCAAAGTCATATTGATGAACTACCTACCTTACATTGATTCAAGACAAATACCACTAGAGTGGTTCCAAAAGAAAAAAATAAAAAAATTGACCTACAAGTTTTTCCTTTCACTGATGTATCAAGAATGGATAGAATTTTAGATCTGTTGACCAAAAGGAACACTTGACACATCGACCCTAAAATTTGCAAAACCTTTTTTGTGTTTATTTTTTTATTACAGTTCATTAATAAAGTGACTTAAAGCTATTATGGCCGTACAAGCAACCTTTTTATATGGTATGTAAGAAAATTTTGCTATCAATTTTATTTGTTTTAAAGGATATAGCAGGATAAGCTACTAAAAAGTGCATCCAATAGTATCGAACTGAAAACCCATGCAAAAGTTGCTCCAGCTATATTCTAGATAGCAATTTGACATTTCAGGAACGTAATATAATGTTAGTTGTGCACTCTAATATAGTGGATATTCCGTAAAAAAGGGGCCACAGTATAATTCATTATTTTAAATAGAACCCGCCCGGGGTTTATGTTTAATGTTTACATAGTGAAAGATCTCTAATCATACTCTATTCTTTCCCAGATTATGGATATAATGTTTCGTGGTTTACGAGTTACAACTGTTTCTCATAACATCCAAAAATCACCTACCCCAAAGAAACTGTTCCTACATTTAATATTACACAATAATATCTTTTGTATAGATTGGCTAAGATTAGTTCAAAATATCAGCAAATTGTTTCTATCACCAGGTGACAAGGTGACCATTAGAAAAGTATTGACTTCACCGTTTTCTAAATGTCTTTTCCCAACTTTACTTTTAGTGGAACACTCCGTATATTACGACTAGAAGTAACCCAGAATTACACTTCTCATCAATCCGTATCCATGCTGTGACATAATTTAAAAATCACATAAACATTTCAATTCAAACCATCAACTTGTTCCACAATTGTTAATACAAAAGACCCATATCAAGGAAAACAGATGATAAATAATTTACATTTCAGAAAAAATCATGTTTCAAAAAGAATAAACACTATCAAGCAAAAATATAAATCATTTAATTTATTAAAACAAGTACTTTTATTGTAAAATGTATTCATTTAATTCCGATATCATCAAAATTTTCCTTTGAATAAAAATCTAATTCAATAAAAATTACATCTGTCAAACTGTCGACATCTATCGGCAAAAACGGAAAATTTTAGCTCTTCAAAAGAAATCTGTAATCGGTAGTCATTTCATTCACATTTTTTTTTAATTGATTTTCAACACAAATCACACAAAATTTAAAGAGACACCCAATATTTGTATGAGAAATAATTTTTCCATTTAATGTCAAAATAATTCTTACCGAGAAGGGCCTTGAAGTTGGGAAGATTCGATGCCAACGGAGCGGTTTATGAATGTTTGACAACCGACAAATGCCGTAATATTCAGGGAATATGAAGATTTTGGAAAGCCATGACCTGAAAGAAAGAAGTTTGTTTTAGAAAAAGCGTGAGTAAGAGAAGAAAAGGACGTATGTTTAAAATTTCTTCCAGAAAATTAAATTTGCACGCGAAATAAAAAAGATTTCACACAAAAAGAGTGACCAGAAAAGAAAAAGTTATTCCAACGAAAGTACTGTTATAACAATTAAATTAAACAATTAAAAACAAGAATATAACTTACCGACGTTATTGATGCGGAAATTCAAGTTCAACTCATCCTAGAATAAGAAAATCATCCAGCCAGACATTTTTCTGGAAAGCGTAGAGAAAAACTAGGAGGCATCACCACCATTTCAAAGTGACCTGACGACAAGATATTCTGAAGATTCCACCGTCAATAAGAAGGAAGCCCACGAAATAAACAGGCCTGTACCCTTCATGTTATGACGCACGTGTTAAAAAGAGCTCAGAATTCATATCTAAAACGATATAAAACAGTTAAAGAACAATATAATAATCTGAACCATTTCAATCTACATAAAAAATTACCAAATTGGTTTATGTTACTTAGGTTTAGTTATTCGTTAATGCATTTAGAAATTCATATCTATCGTTAAAGTCTATTAATTTCAAAATAAGTTGAAAAACAAAAGATCTTACCCTAAATAATTCAAAAATTTGAACCATTATGTATATTTTTTAAAAGAGTTCACAATCTTATCATCAGTTTAAACAATTTAACAGTTAGAACAGAAATTTAGAGGTGAGGTTATAATAATAATCTGTAACAGATTTAAAATTCCTGTTAAGATCGAATTTTTATTTAAATTTACATTTTAAACTACATTTATTTGATTTATAATATACCAGTTAAAATTTACCTGAGAATTTGCGTTTTCCTTGACATTATTTTATTACAACACACTTTTATGTCGAACATCATTTGGCAAATACTTACCTCGTTTAAGCAGATAAACAGGAATTTATTCAGTTTACACAGTGGTCACACTGTCGAAATGTCACAATTTGGAAATCGCCAAAATAAGTAACAATTTGATTACAGTCAAGGGAAGTGATTCCATTCAGATATCACTATTCCGAATGCTTTAACGACCCTGAGATAAAACAAAATATTGATGATTATACTTAATTAATCAATTTCTTTGTTAATTTATGTTTATTTATTTTTATTATTACAATACATATATTTACTGGTTTCTACAATAATCTCGGAAAAATCCAATTTTTAATATCGTAACTAAAATATGAACCGAAGTATCGAATTAAAAAATAATACAGAAGTTGTGTTTTATAAAGGTAATGACCTGCGCAAAGCTTCAGCTCCCTACAATTGCCAGGGGGGTTGACACAAGCAACTAATTCCCAAAGCACTTTATTTCTCTGTTTATTCTATCCCTCCTACTAGAAAACTGTTGATCTGTGCGATAATTTTAATTAGTTAAAAAAATTCAGATTCTTTTGCGACTCTCATAAAAAGGATCATTCCTCATAATACACCCACCAAAGTTTCGATGGGATATGCGTCTATGTAATAGGTTAAAAAAATAAAGGAGAATGTGAAGCAGTGAGTTATTTTTACCACAAACCATAATCAAATGTGCTTTGCCTACATAACATGCATGACAAAAAAGGGATGCAAGAAACAGCTGATTTAAGAAGTAGCGTAAGTATTGCTTGCTCTTTCAAGAAGATGTATATAAATTATTACCAAAAACAAAGTTACAAAGTAATGGGAAAAGCAGTTGGAGTTAGTGACGTTTTGTGTAGCTATTGCCGCATAATGTATGTAAATACAAATTACTTTCATAATCTGGGAAAGCGACTAGAGGCCTTTCATAATGTAAACATTACAGGGGCTTCTATTAAAATAATGAATTATACTGTGGCACCTTTTTTACGAAACATCCAATATATCGGAGTCTATTTTGTAAAGATGCACAATGAATATTGTATTACGTTCCCGAAATGCCAAATTGTTATTCAGAATACAGCTGGAGTATTAAAGGCAGACTTATATTGCTGCACATTATTGCTGTACAGTACCTTATATTCAGTTTTACTTTCCACCACAGTAAATTGGATCAAATTTTCACACAATAAAGGTGGGTTATAAGTGCATATTTGACGAGATTTTGGTGTTTCTGCTTGGAAGGATGAGCCTCTTTCTGAGAGTCCCAAGAACATTCCACTTTTATTTACAAATTGTCTCCGCAAAATTTCATATTATTTGGTTAAAAAGGGATGGAGATAAAAAATAAAGTAGTTTTGGATTAATAGCTTCTATGACCCTCCTATCAGCTGTATGGGGCTAAAATTTTGATCATTACCTTCATAAAGGCGCCACTTTTGTATGGTTTTTCATTTGGATACCATCGGGGATACTCTTCAGTAGCTTATCCTATTAAATCATTTATTGACAGCCTTTGAATATATAGCCCACAGTTTTGCAATAACACGAAAAATAAATACATAATGTAAGAATTCGAAATTCTATCCTGTATAATGCAAGTATTTAAATTCATTTTCTTAATGCGTAGTTGATAATACCGTGCATTTGCAAAACAAGCGCTGCCTCTGCCGCAGACAACAAGCGTTCTTTGTTTTAAGGCCCGCGTAATAAAATAACATGGTAATACTTTGTATTTTAATCTATTACTTTGTCCAATGAATGTTATCTCCTACTTTTTATTGTATATAACAAGACACCGGTCGCAATTCCCACGTTATGCTATCAGTAAGTCGTCTAAAAGTCAGAAAAATAACGCCTTTGGTCATACTTGCGCCCTTCTGTGAAGAGAGGACGAACTAGTTATCGGTGCAAAATGACGTCACAACTAGAGTTTATAAAAACCCTTAACATAGCGGTTTTGAATCAATTAGTTCGCGATCCTTCAAACTAGCTTCAGGAATAAACTCGCGTTCTCCCTCGTCGAGTGTCTCTAAATCTTAAATATTAAAACTTCTCACCTCAGTTTTTGCAATCAAAATACGCTTAAAATTCGAGAAAGGAAGCACAAGCTTTCCTCGAAAGGTGTTTCGATTTGTCATTAGTTTCATGAAAATTACCCCCTTTTCTTGGCTTAAAAAGATTGTGTGTGTTGTGCAAAGTTTTGTGCCTAAATTTGGTTTACGTGAAGAATTATCTTTCCCACATCGGCCGGTAAGATGTTCAAAAATTCTGCTTAAGACTAACCATTGCAAATACATAAAAATCGTAACTCGTTCGCTCTCTCTCTCTCTCTCTCTCTCTCTCTTTCTCTCTCTCTCTCCCTCAATAAATTAGTATGTTAAATTATTCATTAAGATAATTGTGTTTTGGTTTACTTTTTTTTGTTGTTCACTTGTTATCCCATTAATTTTGTAGCTTATATAATAATATAAAAGCTTTAATATATAATTGTAAAAGATATAAGTCGTTTCTTTTATTCCTTCATTCTAAAAAGAAGTTCAGTTTGAACCCTTAGTGAAGTCCCGAGAGGAAGTCAGACTAGTAAAGAGAAAGCCGACGAGAAGAGTAAGTCGACAATCCTTAGGCTAAACTAACGGCCTGCTTTCGACTGACGGAAGAAAAACACAGTTGGGAAACATCTTTGGCTTAATTTACTAAAACCATTCGCTACCGAACAAAAAGTTTGTTCCAGCAGTGGTCGCCGATCAAAAGAGCAGAGTGTGGGTTATCTGTGAGGACGGAGTTTGGCATTGTCTTAATTTGAAATTGGCTGCCATTCCCAAAGTCTCCAGATAGGAAATCCGTTCCGTTACAATAAATAGCTACTGCTTCAGTAGATACTACCTTGTAATTATTATTAGAATTGTTTTAAAACAAAAAAATAAATTATGGAAAACATTTCAAAACAAAAATGTCTTCAAACTCTTAATGAAAACATTGAGATTTGTCCAAAGTTGTCGCAGACCACCAGCGAGATTGCTATTAGCGACTTCATTTGTTCTTCTTGCCGTATAGGGCTTCAATTCATGAAAACACCGGCCATAGTCCAGCAAATGGGCTTGCTCATACACTTTATTTATTAAAACTAAATTATTACAAATCATTCCAACCCCGTGCTCCCCCTAAAAAAGGTACTACACGAGGCTAACTATTCTAAGTACTATATGAGTTCCATAACAATTGAAAAAGATCCTACTCTAACATAAATGATTTCCCATATTTCTTAATACAAAAATAAAATCAGTAGCCTCGCGACCATATGAATACTACTTTTAATGATGATAAATGATAAAATATGAGAAATGTGATTAGTTTACATAATCGCGAGTCTACTGTAAATCAGTCAGCTATCAGTTATTATTAAATGCGCCCCTGGAACGACTTTCGTTATCTCCCAGCATTCGCCAAAGACACTGATTATATATAATATACTTATATACAATCAATGGCCACGGAGTAAGGGAAAACCATGGCAAAAACCTTACTCTGGGAGGGAAAAAAAAACTGCTCATACAGGGCGGTATTGTTCGCTGCGTCAATTCGCAAATGCAGGAGGACTTAGAGTTACTCCAGAACCAAGTGCCCCAAATATAAATGCGCACGCAAGCGAGGCAGATTAGTTGGTATGGAGAACTGCAGCGCGAAAGCCGAGCAAGAGTTATGTAAACAAGCAGTGAAACTAAATATTAGTGAATATAAATAGTAGTATTTAAGTGAATTAGTTTAGTAAATGTCTTTAGTTTTTTATTCATTAGTGTTGTTAGCAGTGTTCATTTATTGTTATTAGGCCTTAAGCGCAGAAATAAATACTTTTCGTTAAATACATTGCGATTATTTAAACCCCGAAAACGTTACATTATGATTCTTGTACGGTTTTGTTATCTCACCTACATTTACTATAACTTAGAGCTAGGTCTAAATACAACAAATCGCGCCATTTAAACCATTGATAAAATATTATAAATTGTAACAGTAATAGCTCTCTACTTCCACACCACTCACACCCACCAAATAAATCAACCGAATGAACATGTTATTCTTGCCTTAGGCATTTATTAAAACGCTCGCCAAATATGTGTGTCGCCTCCATAGATCATGGAACAAAGCGGGTTAAAAACTAAACAACCCCCTGCAGGGTATAACCATCTCGCACACACAACTAAATACTTTTCGGACTAATGACAAAGCGAAACACATGAATTGCTGGAACGGAATTTAATATTAATGAAATTTAGTCGTATCCGTTGATGTATAGAACCGTTGGAAACGTTTTAATGGATGTAAGTCAGTGCTTTCCACCCCGGGCGGTGTATATTAACCTCACTTAGGATATTTAAAAGCCCTAACGGGCCGCGTTGTCGCGTGCTGCAGTTATATTACGCTGACAGGCGGGCATTCATCACCACTCCCGTACCCTCACTGGGTTGCACCGCAGTGCTAATTGTGTTTTATGACGAGACCAACCCACCAATTTTTCTACCCGGTAATCAAAATCGGAGGGATACGTTGCCCTCGGAATTGGATGCGAGGTAACGGCACAACGGGGTGTAATAACCGCACATCTAAGATCCTGGTGTTTAACGTCGAAAGCTATTTCGTCGGTTTGAATTTGGAATAAATGTCTAAACGTAATGCCTCTAGATGTATAGTTTGAATTTCGAATATCCTTCGGTCTGAATTTTGCAGATCTGGATACTAAATTGGGACGAATGCGATGGTTATGTAGAAAGGACATGTATATTGTTTTCATTACTTACTTTTTTGCTTGCTCTCATACAGGGGCGGCCTCTCTTAAGGAGCCATGGGGTCATGCCCCCACCATTGCAAATTACAAATTAATCATTAAGGAGCTTTTATTTTCCGTAAAAATACCGATGAATATACTGCTGTCTACTGATAGTACAAGCATAAATGTAAAATAAAATTGAAAATAAAAAAAAAATTAATTAAATTAACTAGCTCAGTAGATAATAATATTAAAGGGCGCAAAAAAACTTAATAACCTTATTTTCAGAATTGAACTAATCATGAAAACTAAAATGTGGGCGTAAGTAAATTGACTATTTTTAATTATTAAAATTGCAAAGGTTGAATTCAAAATAAAAGATTAGAAATTTAGAATGACATTTACAATCATTAATTTTTATTTTTTAAAAAAAAGAAAAAAAAAACATTTAATTACAACTTCGCAGGGTAAATGAAACCATGAATATAAGATTCTGGCCGCAAACAAAACCTGCATGAATCTACAATTAAAAAGGACAATGCAAGTCCCTCAACAAACAAAAGACAGATTTGTTCTAGAAGAAAACTCCATTTTTCACAAAATCCACGTGGTCTCAAAATTTCAACACACTAACTTAATTTAAATGTGGACAAAACAAAAGTAATAATACGAAATTGAAATTTAATTACAAGCTCAATGCTTATCTTCACCTAAGCCGAGGTGATCAATTATAAAATACAAATTTAGCAAACAAAAAAAACGGAAAATTTAAATTCTTTGAACTAAAAAAAAACTTCTTCTAAAAACAAATTACAATAACGGATCTTATATCAATTATGTGCACAATAATATAATATCAATTATTATTTAATGAGTTGCTAGATCGACGATTTAAATAGCAATAACGAACAAAACTTAAAATCAAAATGAAATACCAAAATGGTAGCAAAGAAATTAAAATAAACTGTACTCACGCTCGTCAATCTGGTAACTGCCCTTGCAAGGTTAAACACAGTCGCATATATACATAAAATTTACAATTGCGTGCGCTGCAACTAACGCACAATGATCATCGAAGATACCTTTAAAGAAGGACATAGAACAAGATAAGCAAATGCTAAACATAATAAAGAGTGAAAATAATTTCAACTGAACATTTAAATTAACAAACTAAACAATCAAATCAATCAATTATCAAAATCTTACTTAAAAATAAAACAATAACTTCTGAGAGAATTTGCCCGAAACATTGACAAAAACAGATCTCTAAAATAACAGCATAGAGTTTAAAACCCACGGGGTGCCAATCCACAGCAATACGTACACACACACACACACCCACACACACACACCCACACACACACACCCATACATACACACCAACATTTAAGTACAGAACGAACCTTACGATTTCCATGATTTGGTGAGACCAAACGCGCTAGACAAGCGGCGAACTGGGGCCACGTCTAGATTGGCCTCTGATTTCAGACATTTGTAAGTATACCATGCGGAGCTAGCGGAAGAGAGGGTGGGCGCAGTATATGCAAAAATTATATTGAAGTGGGGCCAGCCGTTTCGTGGCCCGCTGTCCGCTGGTTGATTGAGTCATATCGTCAGTGCTCGGCACTGTGCGGGAAGGATCTCCCACTATCACGGTAGGCAAACGTGTTAGTCAGACGCAAACGTCCGTCGAAGGTCGACGGTTGAAAGTAGAAACATATATAGAAAACCATAGCATACGGACTTCGGTTTAGTACTTCCCCACAATAAAAATTGGGTTCAAGAATTTATATTTATTAATTATAGTAATAAAGTGTAGTATTACTTTAGGGTGACATCGCAAATTAATAACTATAGTATTTCAAATCAAAATGAACTACCATTTATACCTTTCTTAGGGTAAAAATTATGAAAATAAAATAATAAATATAATAAGAGAGTTATTCTTGAAAAATACATCATAATAGTGTTTTAAGTAAAACAAGAGAAACATGCCATTTGCTTAGGTAAGCAAACAAAGAAAGTAAAAATTGTGTTTCCCAATCTTTGTAAGAAATAAGTCATGTGCTCTGTATTGTGTCATGTTTTCGTGAATATAAAATCGCAAAAATATTTGAATAATTTTGCATTAGTTAGGTGGGGAAATGTATGTACGTGCAGTTTAAAAACTAAGTATATGTAAGTTAGAAAGAAATACATTGGTATTTATATTTAAATAGATGAGTATTCCCGATAAGAACTTAATGCATTTAATTTTAAAGTATCTTCTAAATTTATCTATATTAATTTTTTTGTGTGGGTTTTATTTCAGTTAGCAATAAACGAGGTAATAAATTACTGCCAGCTGAACTAAACTGTTTCAAAACTTTGTAAAAACGGAGGGAGAAGAGAGGGGGGAGTTTGCCGGAGATTGGCTTTACCACTCAATATTGTCACCGTACGCCACTGCTCTCATATATATACAGTGACCGGCGTAAATATTGCAACATATGGAAAAAAAATTTATTGTTAAAATATACTAAAACTTTTTTTGGAGGTAGCTTGTGCATGACTAGAAATCCCGAAATTTATTTTGACACACGTCACGTGACCACTAGTATGGCGGTAAATTTAAAAAATATGCCGTGAATCTGCAAAAAGTGAGGTTAGATAACATGATATCCAAAAAAGTTATTTGAAAAAGTTGCTTAGAATTCAATTCTGAAACCGCATGCAAATTTTTGTAAACATATTTAAAAAAAAATAAAAATTACAATTTTTTCAAATATTGTTTGATTGAATTACATATTTCCATTTTTTCGCTCTTAGCAGCTCAACTGTAGTACTATTTCCAAATATGGTTAATACTCAAACAGTTTTGTCAATTTTTGCATAATTAACATAGCGAAAACTAAAACGTACGATTTTAGTGTGACAATTGTTGTTGCAAGCGACTGTATCTAGTAGTAATAAATAAAACTTTACAAACATTTTCTCTCTAAACCACTAAACAGACATTACTTTTATTGAAAATTGTTATATTTCTTGTTTGTTTTCGGCATTAAAGTGGAAACCGTTAGTCAAACACTGATAATACTATATGGACGCACCCAGGGTTTTAAAGTAGATTTTGAAATTGGAGAACAACGAATAATAAACAGTAGATAAAATAAAAATGGTAGTAATTGCTTATTTCCCAAAAAATTAAAATAGTTTACTATATTATTTTGTTGTTTCTAATTTCAAAGTCTACCTTACTTATAAGAAACGGAACGATATGTTTGTCTAAGAAGTATGCATTTTAGAGTTTCATTTCTTAGTTGTTCATTACTATTAGTTATTGTTTAAATGTTTTTGCTTATTAAGTATTCCTATCATTAGCTAAAAATATTGGTTATTTATTTCTACTGAGTTTTGTAATTTCAAAACCTACATCAATACCTTCGGTGCGTGCAACAACATTGTGAGGGTTTAGATGTTTAGTGTTATCAGTTTTCAACTACCGATTTCACTTTAACGTAGAAAACAAAAAAAATACGATAATTTTCAATAAAACTAATGTTTGCTAAGTGGTTTAGAGACAAAATTTGTAAAATTTTATTTATTACTACTAGATACAGTCCCTTGCAACAACAATTGTCACACTGAAATCGCTATGTTAATTATGCGAAAATTGACAAAACTGTTTGAGTATCAACCAAATTTGGAAATAGTACTGCAGATGAGCTGCTAAGAGCGAAAAAAATGAAAATATGTAATTCAATGAAACTATATTTGGCAAAGTTGTGATTTTTATTTTTTTTAAGTATGTTTACAAAAATTTGCATGCGGTCTCAGAATTGAATTCTAAGCAACTTTTTCAAACAACTTTTTTGGATATCATGTCATCTAACCTCACTTTTTACAGATTCTCGGCATATTTTTTAAATGTACCGCCATACTAGTGGCTACGTGACGTGTGTCAAAATAAATTTTGGAGTTTCTAGACATGCACAGCCTATTCCCCCAAAAAAGTTTTAGTATGTTTTAATAATAAAACAATTCCCATATGTTGCAATATTTATGCCGGTCACTGTATATATATTCTTTTTATTAATTACAAAAAAATAAATAAATAAAAGGACATAGTGCTAATTAGTACTACAACAACAAAATTATTTCAAGGAAAGAAAGAAAGTTATAAGAATATATCTGCACCAAACTATTCAATGCAAACGTTGAAAAATAAGATATACCGGCGCATTAAAGCACTGAGAAAGATTCTTAAATTAAGGAAATATTTTTTGTCACTATTTAAAAGAACCATTTCTTCCAGTTAAAGCATGTTACTAAAAATAATATTATTTGAGTGAAAGAGATTTGTACAAGGAATAAATTGAAATAGCAATTGAGCATTATGTTAACCGTTACTACATGCGACAATTTCAGTGAAACTTTCATTTATTTCAAACAAGGTTTTATGGTAGAACCAATATATTTCCCGCACTCAATACAAAAAAAAAATATGCTAAATTACTCGTAAAATCGATGGTATCAAAGTTGCCATCTTACTGGAGCAGACGTAAAGTGAAACAACACTTTCGAATTTCATAATCACCTCGAAATTTACACTCGTAAGTATAGAACTGTTCTAAAATTACGTAGTAAAAATACAAACACTGGGAAATTTACCAAACTCGATAGTATTTTTCTTCTATCTTTTTTGTTTATTGTGAATTGTGGTTAAGGATGTGTTAATATACCTTTTCAAAAAACCAGAATAAAAACCTCAATGTCCAATGACGCTAATTAACAATCAATTTATTTCAACAACGGGTTAAATTACAGATTGTGCAGAAAAAATCTTGAACTGAAGGTTCTGGCCTAAAATAAAAACCGCACTTGATCAAACTATAATATTAGCATAAAGCAAAAGTTTTATTTGTTCAGGAAGATTATCCAAAATACACAACCTTTGAATTTCTATCCATGTGGTTTCACAAATTAAAATAAACTAAGCGTGGACAATTATCAGAAATTTACAAAAAAGAAAAAACTAAATGCAAGAACAATGTTTCTACACACCCAAACGAGGTGATTGTTAAATAAAAATGAAACAGCAAAATTGAATAACGGAAAATTAACTCTTTAAAATATAATCAGAGAAAATAAAACTAAAAATATATCTTCCTAAACAAAAAATAATAATTGATCTTACATCTACAAAGTGCACACTTCAATATACCAACAATTATTATAATAAAAGTTCCTTGGTAGACTAAATAAAAGAAGATTAATTTACAAAATCAAAATGGATTACAAAATGGCAACAAAGATTTAGAAACACTACTCACGTCAATAGTCGAACAAGGAAGTCCTTAACAAAACTCTACAACTGTTTTTCTTACAAAAATCTCTCTTTCACAATCGTACAACGCAGACGTATAACATTACAACAATATTGAATAGAATCCGCAATAAATCAACACAAGCAAACAATAGACATTTGAATGTCTGAATTAATTAAAAAAATCTTAACACTACATAAATTAAAATGATGCAATAAACTCTTTAACTTAAATTATAAAAAAAAAAAACAAAATTTATAAAAATTCTCGGTAAATTGAAATCAGCTGTTTAAGCAAAGAAAACAACCAATAAAATAACCAAAAATACGCAGCTTGAAATACACTCAGCGAAATGGGTTGTCTAACCACAGCAGTATGTAATTTTGAACCTGCAGTGAAAAGACGCTACGCAATTTCATCTGGTAAAACAACGCAATCGTCAGTGTCATCTGTCCAATTAAAAAAAACCGCATTCAAATAATACGCTCTGTAATTGTGAGCCGCGAGTTCAAATCTCGTTATGGTCAGTCACTGTAACCAGTTTTTTTTTCCAGGCCGTAATGATCAGAAAAGAGATTTGGGTCTGTGAGGGTGCCCGACAAGCAATAAATTGCATTGGCTTTATGTACCCTGAAAAAATAATATTTCATTGTTGTTGCAAATGAAATTGTTAATTTTATAAATGTCTCCATATCACTGGTATATATTCGACATTCCTACTAACCTCACTTTTCCCACTTCATGAATTCCAATCCCACACATCAGAGAATACATTTGACAATATCACCGGAAACCGTGCAGGCGTCGAAAATACCCGCAAAATCAGAAATTCCTTGACCCTCACAATCCGCGTTAATCCCATCAACGCGTTAAGCTCGCCGAATCTGAGCGTACGAAATCAAAACTCGTAGTACGTATAATGGCTTCCCGCTAATTACGTTAAAGTGGAGATATATCAATTTTCCGATTGCCGCGATCCCTTGCGGATGCCCGAACAGACACCGGTCCCGTGGGAAAGAGCGTATAACGCCGACATAATTCCGGAACAGCAGCCAATTTCGGCCGCCGGTGGCGCTCCAGATCGATGACTTGTTAAGAGTGTCATAGCGATGTAAGTTATTAAAAGTTAAAGTGAAGCGACTGGGATATAATATAGGCGACAGACGTGCCGGTGCGCTCATCAATCATGCTCCTGCAGACGGTTTAGGAATTACAACACACTCCGAGCCGACTAATCAAGATGGGATACATCTTCAATTATCTCGGATTGGGGCCACTCCGCTAGTTTTATTGGTTTTTTCATCGAAAATATAGTCTTGCCCATTCAGTACTTGAGCAGTAATTATCTAGCACCGATCATGGACAGCATTACAAAGAGATGATTTTTTGGAAATCATAAGGCGACAAAATGCTTATGAAACGAATTTGTTTGTATTATTTTTTTTGTCCTTAAAACGGCACTAGTCAGCACATAGCCTAAATCACGATTATAAATTTGGTTTTGATAACGAAACTTAAAGAAACTTTTCGGCATAAAAATAATTGGGTTTGTTGTACACGGAAAAAAAATGTTGTCAAAAAACCAACAATTGTAGAATAGTTAACTACAATTTGTCGTTGGAATACGACTGGCTACAACTAAATTTCTATCACACGATTGTAGTTAACGGATTGTATTTCTATTAAATACAATATTTTTTGTAAAAATTACTGAAAAATCTATTCCAAGCATTGGCACAATAGTGTGTACATTTTAGTTACAGATATTGTACGAAAAATCACCTTATTAGGAAGTAAAATTTAACATAAATTTTCTTACTATTTACTACACTTCTGTGCGAAAACATACAACAGTATTGTTTCAGATAACACTACAATTTTGTAGCAAAAAGTACTAGGTGTTGTATCAATAATAACGCATTTAAATGCAAAATTTTATTCATATATGAATAAATAATATAATATTAAAATATAACAGTGTGATAGACATATGACATGTAAATATATTTTTTTATACAGTATCCGAAAAAAAAAAACAAAAAACGTCAACAACACACCATTTAGCAATCAGCAAATCAGCAATAACTCGTGGTATGACTTGACTCTGATTTGGAGACCTAAACTGTGTTTACTTATAGAGTTCAGAATATACCTGTACAACTGAAAAGTATTCCTTGAACTTGGCCTCGATTAGTTTTCGAACACCCAATACAAGAGAAGCTCCTTAATGCCATCTGAAGTTAAATTCTTGAAGCATTCTTCATTTACTTCGTTATCTAAAACAAAAATGAGTAAAAATTAGATAACACGAATGTGTTTTCTATCATAAGCAATTGGAAATAGCGTAGAAATTATACTCTTAGTTATTCTTAAGAAGTATTGTTAGTAAATTTTGAACCATCACCCACTATAAGTACACACCCAGCAAGATACAGCCACTAACAGAAATATTTACTTGTTGTTGGATTAAAATTAAATTTATATCGTTTTCAGTTAAGATAAATATGTTTACATATATTGCCGATATATGTGCCTACTTTCGCCATGCTATAGTATTAAACTTTCAATTTGTCTTACCTTTAAACACATCCAGAAGTTTTTCCAGGTTCCACTGTTGCACATTGATTACAACAAACTCCTCCATCGCTCCGAAATTAGGTATATCTAATAGGTGCATAAACCCGTCAACAGCTCAAAATGCTAAACTATGATATAAACTGACTATCCGTTAAAAATTTGATAGCGCTATACTCGAATAACACCCACCGACGACTGCAGTGTCTCATTGTTAGCTTTTGCCATTCTAATTCGCCATTGGTGTATTTGAATTAGACCACTTTTTTTTGAAACAAAAATATCGAAAAAATAGAAAGTTTTGTGTCAAAAATTGCCACAATCTTGTCGTGTACGTCTCAACACAAACATTGTTGAAAAAAAAATGTCACAGTTATGTGAAATTATACAACAAAGGTTTAACCACAATTTTAAAGTATTATTTGCGAAAACAACATGTAATAATTAACAAAAGTCTGTGATAAGGTTACATAATTATTAATTACTGCCACAATATTTTCTCTACAATATGTTGTATATTTTTCCAAGAGATTTTTTCCGTGTAGTTAGATTTAGATTTAATGAATGACCAAATCTCATTGGTAGAAATATGAATGTTAAATAAAAAAGTACGAAGTTCGTGTTGCAATCTTGATGAATATAATTAAAGAAGTCTGTTGTTTTCGTACATATCATTAATAATTCTATGTGATGGTGGTTCTTTCATAAAGGGATTCGTTTTTTGAAATTTTTTCTTTAACCATTTTTAGGATTTTTTTTCGTTGATACATTTGTGAAAAGGCTAGTGACGTTAAGGCTACTCATTGTGTCGTTTGAACGACGAAATAGTCCATGTTTATGACTGCGGATTCTGTCAGGTTATACAGAATTGCATTGTTATACAGCAAAAATTCACTAACAACCGCTATAGCACTACCCCATTTACATCAAAAAAGAGGCCAGAAGCATGCCAGGGAAAAGGCGTAATAAGGACTAGCCATGCGAAGCAGTAGCTGTAATTTCAAACCCTATCTTCGAAATTACACTTTTTTTCTGATTTTAGACAAATTAGTAACTTAATAAATTTTTAATTAGATTAACTAGTAATTTAACAACCACTCAACATATGTGCCATCGCTATCGGAAATAATTTAATCCGTGAGCAAACCCTTTACGACAACAATTAATTTTCATTTTGCTACCTGCAGCTTGTACAAGGAAGGAATTTGCCGCTAATTTTCTGCGTTCATAACGACCTACGGAGGTCGTTTAAGAAAGATAGCCGCCCTCCAATAAATTTATCGTACTACAGCTAAACCATACACCGACTAACTAACCATGGTAACACCTTCCCTTACACGTAGGCCCGAGATAGAATTATAATATAGTTAGATCCACCTTCGAATGAATATTTAGCTGAAAATTACGAAGGCGACTTTACAGTTTCCAATTCCCGAACCTCAAAAGGATCGTAAATTCATTTTTACTTAGCGACGTGTCGCAGATTGAACGCGACCTTTACAGCCGCAGTAAAATTAATTTGGTTTGTCTTGGGAAATTTGGGAATTCGTTGGCGGTTTTAAGGAAGTCTCGGAAGAGAGTACATCGTTTCCCTAGTTCATGAAAGTAATATTTGTAACATTTCACGTTCACATAAAATAAATTGTTTAATGTAGCAAACATATTTAGAATTATAATTAAGAAGTTAAATGTAATTTTTATCAATTTACTTTAATTAAGGGCACATTCTTTAATTTATTCCTTATATCTAGTTTTCGAACGTATTTATTTGTACATTGCTTTCTGAACATACCTGTTTGCAACGTCGATGCTTTTTTGCTTCAATTTTTTTCATTTTTATGGTATATAAGCGCGACTATCTGAATTTTTAATCCGTTCTTTGACTGATCGTTGACATAGCATCGATATACCGATAACTGTACCGACTCTGCTGGTGTTCTTATTGATTTTGCTCGCGGAGGAACTGCGTGGAGAAAATAAAGATTTATAACTTGCAAATTTTGTATACTTATTTCGGCCAGAGTTGGAAATTGTGGGTAAAGGAATTATATCAATTCTGACTAAAGGAAATTTCGCAGAGTAATTTGTTTTGTACATTTTAATAGGTGTGTCCACACACGCGTTATATCTTGGCATTAGCTGAATTATAAGCGAGACCGGAAACCTGACAGCCAATATTGCAGAATCTTTCTTATTGCATTGTCCAGGTAAAGGCAAGACAATGCAGAAAGTTCTGAAATAGGCATGAAACTTATTTCTTGCGTGAGAAGTCTAAAGAACTAGGACGTACTGAGATCTCAAAGCCCATAAATCTGGTAACTACTCAATCGATTACTGCACTGCTTATTTCCATGTAATTTTCTGCACTTATTATACATCAGACTGGGCCACTACATTCGCGTATGGTTTATATACGAAAAGTGGTACACCCTGTATATGATGGCATATTTTGATAGTACAGACTAAATAAAGGAATTGGTATTAGTTTCTTATATCTAACTCAAACTCGTGTTACGAGCATTAATTAACTATTCTTCAAAATTAGACAAATTTAAAGAGCATGCTTTCATGGCATATTTAAGCTAGATATTTAAACTGTATTATTTTTTAGCTAAAGCATTAGACTTGATAATAAAACAAAAGTAATGCAAAAAAATATACAGAGTGAAAAAAAACATACTTTAAATTTTCGCTATCTTTAAAGGCAAGTAGCTACTACTTACTTTAAACGGAACAGCCTGTATTCATTACCTTATTTAGCTTGTAATTTTAACGGTCTTTAAGATTGTATTAATGCTTACTATACCTATTTCTTATAGTTTCTTAGTAATTTAGAATTTTCTCTTTTAAATATTAATTATTTAGTCTGTACTATCAAAATATGCCATAATATACAGGCTGCTCATTTAATTTTTCACAACTTTGGTGTGTAACTTGAGTCACCTTGTATAATTCAAAATAATTTTGAAATGTGGTCCTTCTGAACCTGTATAACCTTTAACAAAATATGTTAACCACTTTTCGTATATAAACCGACGCGAATGTGGTGGCCCAGCCTGTATATGCCCGTTTACCCTGCTTAGGTATATGAACTTACCTCATATATTGTAGTTAACAAAATTTAGCTTTAGTACTGGGAGCTTATACTTTGTATAGAAATACCATCAAAGCATCACCGACATGCGATTTAACTAACAATATTGAGAGTTAGACACACGCACGTAATGTCCGTTTCTATTTTAAAGCGGCACGCTCTTTCTATACTCTACTTTCCTATATCCAGTTAAATTTTGACAAATACAGATAATCTTCTGTGTGCAAATAAAGCTATTTAATAAAAATATCCATCTTTTGGCTAATTAGATTACAACCCTAACTTACTCACGTTACTTAACTACTCGGAGAATAATTTATTTAATTTATTTTGCATCTTGCCAAATTATTCCTAGCAAACATAACGAACCGATAGAATATGCCACTGGACGGGGCTCATGGTATATTGTAGGAATCATACTAGCAAGAGCAATGAAAGGACAAAAACACCAGGAATGGACCTAAGTTTTGCCTACCAGCCGTCATCAGCGCTCCTCCGAGTGTATAAACTCACTTTCATCATTAATCATCATCTCCAACTTTAACGTACATACTACTAAGTGAAAAAGATCGTTGTCCGCCCCAACACATCCCACCCCAAGCGACTGTAGATAAAGCTGAACAGTGCAGTCATTATCTAACTCGATAGTTCGTGGACTATCGTCCGCTAGATGGCTCGTATAAACAATAACCAGACTGCGTATGTTGCTTATTCTTTTTTGAAACATGATTTTCTGAAATGTATTAACAATATTATGAAACAACTTGACACTTTGAATCGAAATATATTATGCGATTTTTAAATTACATCACAATATCTAACATCCAAGTTGTCTTAGAATCAGCAATCCTAAATGTTTACGACTTTATTTCTGAAGGCAGAGTCACACCGAGTGTTACGAACGGATCGGACACGAGATACGACAAGCTACAAAACCATAACAAATTTAATTTAATTTCGTGTTACTGTTGTGTGGCTTGTTATTATATTTGTGTGGTTCCCCCGGTGCGCATTCTGTCTAAATTTACACGGTAAGTATCGTGTTGCGGATTGCGTCGCCTGTCGTATTGCGGTCGTATCACTCCGGTGTGAACTCGGCCTTAGAGTTTTAGAGGAATAAAATAGAGGCTGTTGCACAATGAAATTGGGTAGAAGTACCGACTGCACTTGTTAGGATTTAAAATTTGTATAATTTAGGAATGCAGCAAAAAATAAATGAAGAGTTTAGGCGTTTAAGCTGTCGTAGTTGTTATTTGCCACATTTATTCATCAGATACAATAATCTAGAGTGAGATTTATAGTATCAATTTTAAATTTTAAATACGTTTATAATTTGCTGAACCCAATTTAATTTATAAAGTTACTATTTTAGTTCTGTTTAGTTATTTTGATGTTAAAGAAAACAAATTATTCACTTAATAAGGAATTGAGGCAACTAAATGCGATGAGGCTGACCGACATAACCTCAACAGTTAACATGTAATAATTACTAATTCAAACATAAAATTGAGGAAAATTTTTAATAATAGAAATATATAAAACGAAGGCGAAACACAACATTTTGTACCGATCTTGTTGATAAATTCAATGAAAGTCTTATTAAAAATTATTGTACTAAATTAATAGTTAAAAGTATTAAATAGATTTTAGCATATTGTAAACTTATTTAAGATTAAATATTTAAAAATGGTATTATAATTCTCATTTTTGTAGATTGTTGTCTCTAATGAAGTGGCATAAAAAGCTATGAAATTTAGGTGATTAAAAGAGAAACTCCTTAGTTATCTTTGGTTGCATTCCCAAATTAGATAGATTTTAAGTGCTACACAATATTCGAACATTTAAGAATTGCGCTAGGATGAAATAGCGCCAAAGCTTATTCATATTTCCCTTTTTACAGAAAATGTAGTTCCGACCGCGATCAGTCCATTATCTGCCATATTTAATCAGCCATTCCGAACGAAGGCAGGACACAGCAATGCACTTTACGTTTATCGACGCTAATATAGAGCGACACCTGGCTAATTTTCCGGCACGTTACTCCTATACACGTAGAAAAATAACTGCGATCTATTAGTCTATTTCAAAGCTAACATTTTTATGAAGTTAAAAAGTTTTAAAACTATACCATAGAGCGATGACCAGAAATAGAACAATCGTCCTCAATTCTGTCACATTTAAATCCCACGCTGATGTAATATGGTAGAATATGCAATATGGGCAAGTATATTTCATTTAGTTAAACTGTTATATGTGTCGTACATTACATATAAGAAAATGACAAATAAATAATTTGAATAATGTGTCAAATCGATATACCTAGTCAACTACTACTACAGAACGAATCGTATAAGTCGAGATACTATAACGTTAACTTTACATCAAAATGAAAATAATTAACTATTAAAATGATGATCTCAAGAAAATGTTACACCTTCAGTGTAAAAAGTAATATATTTTGTAAATTGAGTGCGTAATTGCATCGCGGAAACCACTTTGCATATCGGAGCGTTTTCACGTGACAGAGTAGCATTACAGATAAATATTCTATTTCCTTTGCACGAAACACGAACTGTAATTTGAAACTTGCCAATGGCAAAGGTATACGAGAACTTTTCTCATAAAAAGAGCTACAACGTTCACTTCTTTCAGAATTTCTCTTACCATTACTTGAGAGTAAATACTGACTTATTCAAATGTATATATACAGCACTGTGGGTTTTTCAACGACAACGATCGAGATAATGAAGAAGAAAATGTTTACTATCTAAAACGGCCTTGTTGGTTAAAAAAAAATGGGCTAAGTGATGACCTGGTAAGGTACCATAAACATAAACAGATTCATTTCGAGAGAACCTTTTGCGCTATAGGAACAAAACAACAAAAACCATCATAGAACCATCATTTACAATGCATGGTTAATCAATCGTATCAACGATTTTCGCAAATGGATGACTATTATCTTCCCCCTTTCTTAGAATAAGCAACAAGTTGTTTTAGAGAGCACATACAAAAAAAAAAAACTTTAAGGGGCTACTGATGCATATATACAACACCAAGGAGATCCACTTTACAGCAATGTCCAGGTGATAGGAAAATAGGTAGAAAATCTCTGCATTTGGCAGGTCCTTCAAAGCATTTTCCTTTATAATATTCAGTTCAATTCAAATGAACATTTTTTTACATTGTATTTATTTCGTTTAAATTTAGCCTAATAATGTTTTTATATGCATTGGCATTCCAATTGCATTGATATGTCAACAGAAAGACATGGGAAATTGCTGGAAATTGGGTTCTGTCACAATTCTATGTGTATAAGTAGTTGCCTACTTTTTGTGTACAGTAATGAATTTTACGATTGTTAATTTTACATAGTAATAAGTGTTTAAAAATTTTAAATGTATTTTTCTCATGATCCAGAGACACCTATCTTATATTAATTATATTTTCATTATAAGGTGATTCCAGAATTTTGCAATAATTATTTATTTTTATTTCGTTTAAACATTTGACAGTCCATTCGGTTACATGAGAACAAGGTGGAATTACTAATAAAACGTTATTGTTGTTAATTAAGCGGACTCACGTAACTTACCTGAGACAAGAAAATCCTTAGATTTATGTCTGATTTTACACAGGTTTACATTTCGAATTTTTACAAAATAAAACCACTATTATTCGCACTTAAATGTTTTCATTATACATGAGAGATTGATTACGATCGAGGTACAACACTATCATGCCCACGACATCTTCGAAACTGGTTATTAACATGCAAATTGAAGGAGAGGACATTTTTGGCAACACTCTTGCACGGCTGCTCCACATGTACTGAGATATAAGGGGCGGTAACTAGCTATTCGTTATTTTTTTTACGTCAACGTACCTCAATCAGAAACTCTCACCCTGCATGCCATCTGGCTTGTGAGAGAGCACACTTCTATATTTAAAATTAATAAATATAGATGACACTGGGATGGAATCGGCGTGGTGGTTTAAAAAACAAAATGGAGAGTATAAAATTTCTACCGATTAAATTTAAATAAATAGCAATAATTCTTTCAGGTCACTTATTTAAGAAAGTAGTAATTACATTGAATAAAATGTTAAGACACATACAAACACGGTGGCACTTGGGGGTCTATTTCAGTTTTTTTTTTTATAATTATGAGTGAAGATATGGTATGAAGGGCCGCGCACTGGTTCGACATTTTCCGAGCCGAGTCGATTCAGTGCGCGTTCTGCTTTATAATTTAAGTGATCAAGCACGGACATCGAACCTCACATGAATCAACATTAAACATAACTAACGTTTGAGGAAGAAAGTGCAGAGAAGCAAAATTAACATCAACAAAATGACCAAACTGACAGATGTGACAAAATGAAAATGAATATTTTGCCGGGGGTTGTTAGAATAGATATAAGCGATAAAACACACTTTGATGAAATGTTCAAAATTACAACGTATGCTACCTCTTTCTAACAACTATGTCTGAGTAAGTTTCGTAACAGATAATAAGCTGGCATGCTTATCTTTGACTATGTATGTATATATTTATCATATTACATGCTAAATATGATACTTGCCATTGCTAATAATGAACACACATTTAACGGAAGTAATATAATCTACCACATACAAGCGTCAACCATTATTGAAGATATGAAATAAAGTTAAACGATTTATCAATTCTTAAATTTACTGTGTACATTTCACGCAAAAGAGAGTTCAGTGGATCTTTACTATTTACTGCCTAAACTGTTGTCTCCTAATTTTGAGTAAGTTTTATTTCTTTACTATCTATAACTATTTTGCAGTAAACATTACTGCAAAATAGTTGGAATACAATGCTTTGTTTATCGTCTGATTAAATAATATAATTTAGCGCAAAATATAATATAGTAACATTACATTTTGTTTCACACTAATTCTCTCGTAGGAAAATTCTAATAAGCCTGGGTTTTCATTTGTTGCATTCAAATCAAAACCGAAGGTGATTCTCTATAAAGTACTATCGTTTTTAAAGTTCTTTACAATGTAAACAATTCACCATAGAACTAGACTCTCTCATGATGTATAGCATGCAAACATTATTGTATCTGGATTGATAAATGGTCTGAATGTAAATGACACACTCTTGTACAGAGTGGGGTTTTTTTGCTTGGTTTATTTTGTTTGTTATGGAATTTAAAAATTTTTTTTAAGAATTTTGTTATTTAAAATCTTATGCCTATTGAGAGATATTACTTCCTTTATTAAAAATTTGTTATTCTAATCTAATCATTTATTTTACTTTTTATATTATTTATGAAGCTGTGATGAAATATGTAACAGAATTTATCAGTTAATTTATCTATTGATTTAAAGTACAGTAATAGATATCTATGAAACAAGCACCCTCTTGAATTTCTTTTTATTGTTCAGGAATGATATATCCACCTTCTTTACAGTAAATATAATGTTGCAAATAGTATTACAAAAGACTCTATACTTCTTTCATCAGTTTCTTATAAATATATTAATACGTATAACTTCTAACTAGTTTGCTGTCCGATGAAATCCAATACTTGGCAGTTACTCATTCTTGTAGACAACAGTAACTAATTTCTATAATCCAAATGTTTTGCGAACGTTTTAAATATCTTTTTGGGCGACCATAATTAAATGAGCTAGATAAGAGTTTAATGTAGCTCCCTCTCCTACTAACGGTCGACCAACCATTACTGATATATCCATCCGTCAGTCGATCATATTGTGCTTATATAAATTATAGCCTTTGAACAACCTGTGTGAAGTTGGCCCCACATTTATAAAGTTTAAATAAAATAATTAGAGTTTCAATTCACCCCGAAGGGTTCTAAAGTTCTCAATCGGTTTTAAAAATAGTTCTGGCATTTTAAGTAGTCAAAACGCTATTTAAAAAAATGGGTGGCCAACTTTACACCTTCTGCGACTTTCATGAGCCAGAACTGTGTTATTTCCACTGGAATCGCTTCGAGTCATAAGATAATTTATAGAACTCTTTGGGGAGCTACCAGAACTATAAAAAGAATAACACGAGTTCTGGCACGTTTAATTTTCATTGATGCAGAAAATTCCTAATTTTCTTTTTTTTTTGAAAAATTGCTGAGTTTTTTTAGAATTCTAGTAGCCCCCAAACAGTTCTATAAAATATCCTTATAACTCAAAGCGATTCGAGTGGAAATAACACGAGTTCTGGCACGTTTTATTTTCATTGATGCAGAAAATCCCTAACTTTTTTTCTGAAAAATCGTAAGTTTTTTAGAGTTCTGGTAGCCCCCAGAATTTTATAAATTATCCTTCTGACTTGAAGCGATTTGAGTGGAAATAACAGAGTTCTGGCTCATAAAAGTTGCAGGAAGTTGATGCCCCATTTTTTTAGATAGCGTTTTAACTACTTAAAATGCCAGAACTATTTATAAAACCGATTGAGAACTCTAGAACTCTTCAGGGGGCAACTGGAACTCTTCTTTAAATTTTATAAATGTTGGGCTAACTTCACACAGGTCTTTGAACAAGCAATAGCTTTACATGAGTGCTTTAGCTTCAGCGAATGTATACATTTCAATACATTATAATGAACCTCTCGGTTATCACTTGTCAGGTATTGCGTATATGTTATATTAAAACTACTACTGCATTATAACTACTCTTCTTATGTAAAAATATTCACTGTTGAAATGATAAAGAAATAACATGGCGTTCCTTAAATTAATATGATAAAACTGCTTTGCTCACATTGTAATTATTTAAACAGATAGTAAAAATATATCTAAAATATAGAACAATTAATTATGAAGAACATATATTTTGACATGTAGTGTGTTTATCAGATGTTCGTTTTTCAAACTGACATTTGAAATTTCGGAAGTGTAAACCCTAATGTTAATTTCCTGCTAAAAGAATTTTGACAACTGTGCTCCGACAAATTCCTTACTGCCAAGATTAAATGGATTGATCTATAGTACAGCTTGCTATCAATGGAAAATACCTATTTTTGGTCTTTAAGAGTAAATTCCTGTCTCTAATCATTAATATTTAATCTATTTCAGTTGAATTGATAGTTATTTAAAACAGTTTTAGGGTATAGAAAATATAATACCAATACTATCCGCAACAATGTGCATACCTTACATAATCTAATGTCAAATGCAAATTGTCATTTATAACTACTATAATAAACCATACTAAAGCAAAATACTATTTATAATATTTTAAAATTATTTACCTATATTTTATTTCATACCTTTATCTTGAAGCACTTCTTCATTATCATCTTTATTCATCTTTTAGAGCTATACATTTTGTATAAACCAAACAAAAAGTAATTTATAAGGAATAAGCCCATATATAACGATATGGCTTTATAACAGTATAAGCATTCCTGCACATAAAACAACCCCCTAAAAACGTAATTCGATCTTGGATGTATAACATTATAATGAACTGCTAAAAATACAAAAATATTGTGTTCATATAATGATCTCTTAGAAGCATACGTGGGGAAACTTAATTTGTCTTGCGCAGATGAATACCCATTTATTTATTAATCAATACTTAATGGCCCCTGAAATGTATTAACGTTATTTTTATATTTGATGATGATTTGTTCGTAGCCGTTAATGCTATTTTTAAGTTTTTTTCCTTTTTTCGTGAGTTAGCGGCTGGTTTCTATATGATGAATTAATTTTTTTTAAACAATCAAACTCTTCATTTTACGTTTCGACAAACTTTATTATTGTTGCCTTCCTCAGAAAATTGTTTATTATAACTTAATTTTTTTTATACATTTAGGGACATCACACTGACATTTTAAAACTTATTTAAAAATTACATTTTTATTAAAATTACTGAAACATGTTGTTAGTCAATTTACAAATTAATGGGCCCATCGCTGAGCTCGCCTTTCGTGTTATTTTAAATGTAATCTTCGGCAGTTTGAATTTAAAATGTTCAGTTCACAGGAGTGTGTAAATTGACTAACAACATGTTTCAGTAATTTTAATAAAAACGTAATTTTTAAATAAGTTTTAGAATGTCAGTGTGATTGTCCCTAAATGTATACAAAAATTTAAGTTATAATAAACAATTTTCTGAGGAAGACAACATTAATAAAGTTTGTCGAAACGTAAAATGAAGAGTTTGATTGTTTAAAAAAAATTAATTCATCATATAGAAACCAGCCGCTAACTCACGAAAAAAGAAAAAACTTAAAAGTTATTTTTATTTGCATATGTAATATTTACATTTATATACACTATATTCTTGTGTTGTTTGTCACACCGTCTATGTTGATTTTGCCTCCATTCTGGGCCTCGATCATTCATAAAATGAAATTAATAAAAAGTTTGAATTTAATTTTCTAACGAAAAGTCCTTGCCAGAAATAGTATTTCCTAGTTGATAGCTAAATAGACTAACAATAATTGTATATGTTATAAGGGTGTGGAAAGAATACTTTTTGGTACTTTACATTTAGTTGCATATTACGATTATTAAGTGTGTGTATTAAGTGTCATATTGAGTGTTTCACATAATTTTTTTTTTGTCGCAGGAATTGCAAGTATGGGAGAGATACTACCGCTATTATTATTTGGATGCTATTTAGTACTGCCATATGCAACAGCAGAGGAGGTTTACACAATCAGAACTTACAATGAAGGTGCTGGTTTATATTACGAAAATATTGGAAAAGCCAACATTTACATTAAAGATTTTAATATAATAACATACTATGACCTTCAAATGTACAGCAACAATTATGAAAATCTGAAGAACTACATAGAGAAGGTCAAAACAGTCTGCAATAGGCTTGGTAGTGTAGCGGATTGCGGGAACTTCGTTAAATTGCATAAAAACATCCTAGCGAGATTAGAACATAAACACGAACTAATAGGAGATGCGGTTGGTCTTAAAAGGGAAACGCCTGCAAGGCCAAAGCGTGCGTGGTCTGACATCGCAGTCCCTATCATTCAAGGAATTTTTGGAGTAATAGACACCTCCATAAAGGAAAACACGGTAGCCAGGGAAGTTGAGAAATATCGCGAGGAAGTCAATTATTTGCAGAAGATGGTGGAGAATCAAATGTATCTCTATGAGAATTTGCAACGGGATGTGAATAATAAGTTCCAAGAAATATCAACAAACATTGAACAAATAATCGGCAACATTGATGTTATACGTACAGATATCAACGTATTGCGTAGCCGTGTGGATATTAACACACTAATACAATACACTAATACATTACTGCAATTGTTTTCTATGGAACAATCTGATTTGTTGGACTGTCTAATATTGGCACGACAAGGAGTACTGCACCCGATGATAATCAGTATTGAAATGTTGAGGAAAAGTATATTGGCTGTAAAGAATATCGCTAAATATGATTCCCATATGGACAATCTACTGGGAATTGCTGCTAAAGATGCAGATAGGATCTTTAACATGATTAAGCCGGTTATCTACAGACAAAATAGCACTATAATATTCGATTTTAACGTTCCTTTAATCGCAGAAGCTCACTACGATATTTACAAACTGACCAGCGCTCCTGTATTAATAAATCGAGATATTTACGCATATATTTATCCAGAACGACCATATTTATTTGTAGATAGACAAAACGGAAGGCATTTCTTCTTAGACAACCAAGAATTGGACAAATGCAAAGTCATTAGCGATAAACTGTACCTATGCAGACGTGCCAAGCCTTTACGAATGAGAACACTAACATGCGAACACAAATTACTTTCAGATCCGAGCGTTATACCGAATGATTGCGATGTAAGACTAATGCACATACCCGAGCCTCTATTTTTAGAACTGGAACAAGACGGATCTTGGATATTTATCGCGTCAAATTCGGAAAAACTTCATATGTATTGTAATCAACGTTTTTATCGAACCAGCATCGAGGGTACTGGAATTTTAACCGTCAATGCCACATGCCACAATACCGAAACAGATGTGGTAATCTTGCGAGATTATTCGACCAATAATCTGAATTTGCCGTATTCTTTCGACACCTTCACCCCTAAAGCGAACCTGAAGAAGTTCGTGAAAGGGACCAACGTTAATTATTTATATTCGTACATGAATATCATGGCTCTATCTCGCACAGAAACTGGAAAGCTGAAAGAAGTTGGAGTTCCGCTCTCATTCCTCCAAATGGCCAATCGCGAAGACGTCCCAGAAAAGTTGCAAACTACTGGCAACTTGTTTCAGAAACAAACAACGGGAAGTGCCACATCGTTTAACAAATCTTCTTACATTACTTATCTTCTGTTGAGTTTGCTAATAATAAATGTAACAATAAATTATTTAACGTAGAATGCAAAGGATAGGGAATTTTAAATGCATGCCAAACTGTATATTTCTATTTTTTTTTTAATAAATTTTATTATATTTCTATGTATTGTTTTTTCTACTACTTACAAAATCAAAAAGGTTCAAATAAATTTATTTCATAAGTCAACGAATCCAGAACTATTTTGTCAAATAACAAAGTTATTTCCACCTTTTCCTTCAAACGGGAATTGTTTCTGTCTTTCTGGGGATGTTGTTTTCAACTTACAGTATCTCCGATAATTTTACCACCATTGTTTGTTAGAATAGAAAAGTTGGTTAATAGAGTTGAAAGCTTATTCTGCGGTTATGCCACAAGGCAAGTGAAAAGAAATTTAGACAATAAATACTCAATTTTTCAACTTTAAAACATGAAACATGCAATAATATATAATATATAATTTTGTTGTGAATGAATGTATGTATGTTATCTATGTAAATAGAAGGGTGATGTTACACTGCGACCTAAAAGATCTGTTGTGTCCCCTTTTCTTGCTGCTTTACAGCTGGCTTTCCAATGCTATTCTTTTCAGAAAATGTAGGATGTCAGAGGGCCCCAGTCTAGGTAAGTCTCCCTCTTCGATTTCACATGCTCCCAGGTGCAACGCCCTCGAGTTGCACAGCGCTATGCAATTTGAGAGGAGGTGGATGGGTGTTTCATCCTGTTCCCCATAAAATCTACATTCAGATTCCTTTTCCAATCTAAGCTTACTCAGGTGTCTTTTCAGTCTACAATAGTCTGAAAGTATTCCTGTTAATATGAGAACGTTGCTATTACTCAGGTTGTTGCATTCTGTAAACCTCTTCTGGTTATAAGTTCTCAGAAGAATTTTACTTTGCTTCATTCCCTGGAGATTTTCCCAGTAACTGGATTTTCTCTGCCCCATTTCTATTTTTAGTTTCTTTAGTATTGTACTGCTACTTAACCCGCAGAAGGGTTCAGGCCCTACAAAAGGCATTCCAGCCCCTTTTTTGCGAGATTATCCGTTATTTCGTTTCCTTCCACTCCTATGTGACCCGGAACCCACAGGAGGGTTACTTTATTGCTTTTACCTAGCTCATTTAATTTTCCTTGGCATTCCCAGACCATCTTGGAACTGATTTCATATGAGCCCAGCGCCTTCATGGCTGCTTGACTATCAGACATGATGATAATCTCCTGCTTCCGAAAATTTCTATCAATATTGAACTGAACACATCTTTCAATAGCGTGTATTTCCGCCTGAAATATACTTGGATATTTTTCCAAGCTTTCGAAATATGTCGTTCTAGACCCATATATTCCAGTTCCATTTCCATCCACCATTTGATGGCATTTCTATTCAAGTTCAAGATGGTGTTATGATCCCACTCGCTCCTGTTACTGAGCTTTATGAATTCCCTCACAAAGCTGTTGTGAACGAAACGTACGGAAATAATTCCACTGGACCACTGCTCAACAGCCCGGAAAAACTTTTTACAGTAGATTCCGGCCGTAAAAGCCAAAGCAACATTTTGTATAACTACTGTCTAGAAAATGTTTTTAAATTTCAATAAATGTAATTTTATACAGTTCACTAGAAACGTTTCTCAATTTCAATTTTCGTATGCCTTAAACCGATGTGTATTAACCAAAGTGTCCAAAATTAAAGATCTGGTTGTCATGCTGGATACTAAACTGGTATATTGCGACCACGTGTAATACATCGTTAATAACTGTACCAAATCACTTCGTTTTATTATAAGAACATTCAGAAATATGTCTTCTTTTGCTTGCCTCAGATCTCTCTATTTTGCATATGTATACTCGATAATATCTTATGCGTCTGTTGTGTGGAGGCCGCAGCATGCCGTCTATATTAGCATGGTTGAATCCATCTAGCGAAAGTTTATTAGATTTCTATGTCATAAGTCAGGCCAATTTTTTGATAATTACTTCGTCGCATGTAAACATTTTCGCATTCTACCATTGAGTAAGAGCAGGTTACTCTCGGATTAGTATTATTTCACAAACTACTTTATAACTGACTGCCCTAACCTAGTTTCGTTGATTCCTTTGTGCTCCTCTTCGTCATATCAGTAACGTTATTTTGTTTCACTTGCCTTAGACATAATTCATGTCAGCTCCTTTCAGAACTCTCCTATTAAGAGACTCATGCGCATTTACAACGATTTCAATTCTCTTGATATATGTAACTGTAATTTAACTTCTTTCAAACTCAAATTATTCGCAGCTTATTTGATCCATTTCAATAAAATTAGCTATAATAATATTTTCCCCATAATGTGAATGTTACTTTCTGGATGATGTTAATTACTTATTGATATATCGTACTTGTGTAGTTTTACTTTTCTTTTCTCTTCTTTTCTATGTGTACCTAGGCTACAACTTTTCTGGATTCGTCCCATTGTTGCAGAAACATAAATAAATAAATAAAACATTTGCGTAGGACAAATGTAGTGCTGAGGTTAAAACTTATAAAACCTTTCGATATCACAACCTACTTCAAGACACCGTAGAAATACATTTAAAATTTGTGCGTAAATGTATACTAATACTTTTGTTACTAATTATACTATGATTCCCTTGGGCAATATTTTATGTAAATGAAAGAAATATGACATTCCAGACAACAGACTTCAAGATATTCGACACTGTTTTTAAGGTAAGGCAGGATTTCTTCTTCACTTATATGAGAAACGTGTATGACAGATGCTGAAGCGGCTGGCGGATGCATCAGCTTGCAGTAGTCCGCGCTTGATTCAACAAATGTACCACTAAAGTAAGTACCAAATGCATTCATAATGTCCTGGGTTTTACGAAGATCCAAATCATTGTAGACCATAGTGCCAGGTATCTTACTGTGCCCACGCTTACTGTCAACAAACCGCTATAAGTTTTTAGGATCCCTGGTAATACCATTCTCAACCGAATGGATATAATTTTTATAAGCCTCACTAATGAATGCTTTACAAACAGTTCTTAATTGCCGAAAGCGAGTTAAATATAATGTTGTACCATATTTCTTATACAGCTTACGGGCAATATCTTTGCGTCTAAGATGTTGAATTATGATAAAATCATACCATGGAGGATACCTACTGCTGTGAACTGATGGTCCAAGCATAAAAATAAAGAGAAGTTAAAAATGTCAAAATAAAATTTAGCTAGCTCAGCAAAAATGAAGTTAAAAGGGCGCCAGAGATTTATAATCTCAAGGTAGCTTCTGAAGAAGCTAAAGTGGGTGATTGTAAAATGACTTTCTTCAAATTCCAATAATTGAAATGGCAGATTCAAAAATAAAAGAACTAGTGATTTTAAAATGATATTTACAATCATTAAGTTTATTTTTTAAAAAAAAAGAAAAAAAAACATTTGATACAAATTTGCAGGATAAAAACCGTGAATATAGGATTCTGGCATAAAACAAACCTGCATAAGAATTTAATATGACAAAGGACGATTTAAAATCCTTTAACAAACAAAATGGAAGATTCGTTCTAAAGGAATTTCTAAAAAAAATCATCCACGCGGTCATGAAATCCAAACTATAATTTACACGTGGAGAAATAGATACAAATTACATTGAAATTTAAAATTTAATAGCTCAAAGCTTCACTTCACCTTCCCCGAGGTGATTAACAAAAATACAAAACAATTAATAAGAAAACGGATAATTTACACACTTTCGCGGAATCCTCTAGAACGTTTTTACAATAATTACTGATCTAACATCCAAAATGTGTACACAATTAAACAATACAGCAATAATTAAATATGTGAGTTCCTTGAAAGCTAATCAAACAAAACCGAGCAACATTAAAATTAAAAATGAATTTACCTCAGCGGCAATAAGAAAATAAACAACAACATCTCTACTTACGGGCAACTTTCAACGAACTGCTTTAACCTAACTAGGCCTCCCGCATATACATGAAATATACAATTCCTGCGTTGAACGCAGAACGCAACTCTAAGAAAAACTCTAACAAATAACCTAAACAATACTAGTACACGCAAAATGTACAAATAAATGATTTTAAATATACACAACTGGCCAAAAAGAATAATGCAAACAATTAAATAAAAATTCTTAATAAATTTTAGAACAGCGGAAACTCTATCATTGTTTTTGACAAGGCTGATAAGGAAATAAAAATACACATTTGAATTTCCGAAACCCGGGGTGCCATACCATAGCACTACGTATTAGATTGCGGTTTCTTTTTGAGGATTTGTTACATCAAAAATTTTGTATAAGATTTGATAAAAGCTATCAGTGCAAGTTTCAACTGTTGTAGCATATGAAAGGGGTGACCAGTCCACATGTAATAGCATGTCATACATTAACCGGTAATCAGCTTCTTTTAAGTTGTAGGAGACTTTTTCACTTCTTTGAAATGCAATATGTCGTGAAATTTTGCAGTCGAAGCTGGTAAGCAGCGTCGAGTGATGGCCATCCTCGTTTACCAAGGAGAACGTCTCTCGTTCCACAATGCAGTTAATATTTGAGATTACTAAGTTCAGCAGTCGGTTATTAATATTACCAATTGAATTATACAGGCTATTTCACGCAACTGGTTCATTAAAAGTTTATGATGATAAATAGAATGACCTAATTTTTGGATTCTACGACCATAAATACGTCAGTTTTCATTAGCTATTCCTATAGCTACATGTTGCCGCTTTGAGTTATTTAAGTTCTTTTTTTTTAGTCATAATCAATGCATCATTGAGAAATTAATATCTCGGTTAATACTGTAAGTAGGGATTCCAAATTTGCTGGATTGTATTTGACATTAATCCCATTCAGAGCCAGCTACAAACATTTAAAGACAGGGTTAGTTAGTCTGATTTAACAAATAGTCACTCAGATCTCAAAATCTATTAAAGGTAGGTACAGGGAATGCTGGCATAAAATGATAGGGGATGATATTTACTTTCTAATTTCGAATTAAAATACAGGGTGTTCTATTTAAAAAAATTGAGTTTTCTGCATTTGAAAGTATGTCACTTTGTTCCTCAGTTTTGAACACCCTGTATGTTAGAATGTAAAGGGTGCGTACCGTTTCTTAGAGTTATATCTACATTTATAACGTAGCAAATTTGAAGTCTCTACTTGTAGTATTAACCGAGATATTAATTTCTCAAGGATGCAATGATTATGACTAAAAAAAAAAAAAGAAAAACTTAAATAACTCAAAAACGGCAACATGTAGCTATAGGAATAACTAATGAATAATGATGTATTTATGGTCTTAGAATCCAAAAATGCATAAAAAAAATTATCATTCTATTTAAAATAACAAAGTTGGCATCCATTTCTAGTCAACCGGAAGTGATATTTTGGTTAAAGTACTTTACATTTATAGTTCCAATCGAACAGATAATGGTGCCAAAATCTCAAATATAAGTAAATAATAGAACATCATAAACTTTTAATGAACCGCTTACGTGGAATACCCATTGCTGCATATTCAAGAACTGTTGACAATTATATAAGGTGACCACTCTTTGGTGGTTATGATCAGTACCATATGCAGGAGTGTTAAAGTCACCCAACATAATAATATGTTGGGTGACTTTAACACCCATTTGTTCAAATTAGCCAGCGAACAACAAAAGAGCGACATTTTCCAAGTTATTTAAAACAGATAGTTATTATGTTTTTAGATTATTTTGGAATGTACATTTCTTTATTCATCACATCATTGTTAAAGATATGCACATTCATTTGTGGTTTTATCAAAGCATAACAAAGAGTAATAACCTATACAGACGTAAGTATGGTATTCGCAATAAATTGCTTTATCACATAGATGCCACGGTCTTTGGTTAGATTGTTTCCACAACGGGATATCCCACATGCAAAGCTAACGTCATTTGAGGTTAATAATAATAATAACAGTATTGTCTTTATTGCATTAGGAAATAATATGGATTTATAAAACGTGATTATTATTAGCGAAGTTCAGGAAAACTGCTCTTGCACTTAACCTTATGTTGTAAATAGAATATTGTTATCTTTCTTGTCAAATAGATTTAGTGAAATTTTTCCCAAGAAAAAATTACCTCACGCAGGATTCGAACCTACATACTCTAATTTTTCTTGGGGAAAAAAAATCTATTAATTATTACCGTTATTAGCACACTTTAACTCGTTAATTAGTTCATACTGTAAAATTTTGCAATATTTGCATATTCGCCGTCCTGCCGGCCTTTCAAGATAGTTATACGCATCCAAGCAGTGACTCTTTGAATAAATTACTATTACTTGTTTAACAACAAAAGCATGTTACAGTTAATGGCGCTGCATATAATCGTTTCTGACAACTATTATGCCTGCCATAACACGCCTCTTAGGTAACAACCGAATTGACCAGCTTAATAATATACCACACTTTTACAATAATCGTGTTGTTTGGTATTACTATCGCAACGACTTTACTTTTGCAGCTGTCTGTACACTTTGACCATTAAATCGACTTTAGACGCTAACGGAAGTTGATTCACGCGCTATGATATTACAAACTATCAAACATAAATACAAAAATATTGTATAAATAAATGGATCAGTAATGTATACTAAACCAGATTATTAAGCGTTTGTTTTCCATATTAAATAAATGTAAAAGTTGTGTGCAGTTTTAATGCAATTATACGCTTTATATAGGTTATGTAGTGCGCACTGATTAGTAAGGTAGGATAATTATTTTATTTCATTACCAACATGAGCCGGAGCTACTTATTGTTATATATCAATATGTTTGTATTTACAACAAATTGCTTGTGTGAGCCTTGGCAATTATTCTGAGTGCAAAGAAATATTGTTAGAAGTACATATATGGAGAACCAAACATGAGAGTTAACTCAAATTCTGTCACTGCAAATTATTCAAAGTGAACTACATTTCTAAAATGCAACGTTGCTGCTTCTACCAATCCAGGTAACAACTATTTTTCATTTAAATGGAACATTCTGTATCTATCTTCATTATTAAGTTTCTTATTCAATTTTGTACAACTTTTCTGTATGCTTCTCTATACCTATCTTAGAAGTTCAATATATTTTTGGGAAAATCCGACCTTAACAAAGTACAGATATCTTTGTTATACTAACTATAGGTCCACATTTTAAGGATAGGTTAACGAAGCGTTGGGCTAACTTGGTATGACATTTAATTTAAGTAAAATATACAGAGCGTTTCATAAGTTACGTTTAAGGAAGTAGCCATGAAAAAACTTAAATGATTTTGAAATGAAACACTCTGTATATTAATCACTTGTCGTAAAATCTGATAAATTTGCTTTTCAAAAATGTAAATATTACTATACCTGTCTATTTTACCTTTGCGATTTTTATTTATAAGCATTTTTTTGTTCGACAGCTTTCATATGCTATGCATTTTACAAATTTATTGTATTTTGTTTAGTACCAATCACTAAATATGGAAGAGCAACAAATACAAAATGAATAGATTTAATAAAATATACGTAAACAATAATAAGCAACAGATCTTTTTAAGATTAGATACTAATTCAGGAATAAAACATTCTTAAAATGAAAAACGAGAAGTAACACTTATTTTAAGAATTGCTCAAATTGTTGGCTGTTCACATCCAAGCATTTCTGGATAAAACTGCGGTTGTGTTGGCTCTAATTTCGTCTGAAAATCAAGAGCCGCTAATTCTGAGGATCTCGGCAACCAACTGCAAGGGCTGAAGCAACCAAGCCACCTAACTTCAAATTAGTTGTTAGTATTACTGCAACCTCTTCTGTGGTGCTCCATCAGGTTGATACCAGCTATTTCAACATAATACTTTATCTTCGAATCACCAACAAGGAAATGGAAAAGCAGAAGCCACGGTGAAAATTGTAAAAATCTAATAAAAAAAATGAGAGAGAAAAGGAAGATCTTTGGTATGTTTCGTTGAATTTAAGAAACACACAAAAACACAAAAAATATGTTCTAGAAATACCCGTACTAATATTCCATGTATTAGAATCTAATCGAAAAAAAGCAAAGTCTATTATGACTTAAACAAAGAAATATCCAAAAATAGAAATTGGACAACCCCTATACGTATAGTTAGACGGCAAGCTGTGGTCTCACAGTAAACTGGAAAAATTTTTATCGGATAATTCGTATGTGGTTGATGTAAACCGATCATTTTATCGTAGAAGTCAATCAGACGTTAAGCCGAAATAAGAAAAGGGCAAATCACAACAAAATGGGGTGGAAGCTTAGAGATCCTGCTGAAGAAACTAACAATGGAGAATGTGGAGACAGAAAAGAGAAAACACAAGCTCAAGTGCCAATTGAATCAAATCCAGAATTGTCTGCAAGCAGATCAGACAGTTCTGAAATGATTCCTGAGGTAGGCCCGTCTACACCCAATGAAGGGATGAAAGTACCCGACTACCCGACCCAAATAACTCGACCTAAGCAAAACCGCAAAGTTTCCATAAATTTTCATATTATGTGATTTAGTTTACTTCCCTTTTTGAGAAAAAAGAACTAGAGGCAAATGATATTATTTCAAAATTTAAAGATGTTTTTCAGGGTTACGGTTGTTTTAAACAGGAAGTGAAAATTGAAATCGGATCCGGAAATTAGGGCTGCTATACAAGTCCTCGCAGTAAAGAATTGAGCAGACTGGAACAAGCAGGTATTATAGCAAAACAAGAAGAACACACAAGTTGGGTGAGAAATATTCTTATTAGAAAGAAAGCAAACAAGTTTCGTATTTGTCTTGATCCTATTCCTCTCAATAAACTATTGGTAAGACCAAATTATCAATTTGCGTGAGGAGACAAATTTTTCTTGGAAAAAAATCCTCCTAATTATTACAGTTAAAAGCAGAAATTCATTAATTTGTTAATCAATGAAAAGTTACCGGATTTAGATAATGCAAAAGTATTTTCTTTAGTTGATACAGAAAAGAGATTCTGGCAAATTAAGTTAGATGAAAATAATAATTATAAATATTAACAACGTTTTGGAATCCCTTTGTACAATTCAGGTGGTTGAGAATGCCTTTCGGAATAAAGTCAGCCCGTAAAATCTTTCTAATGTACTTAAATCTAATGCTAAAGGATTTAATTGGTATTAAAGTATTGGCTGCTAATGATATTTTAGTATATGGTAGAGGTAACACCAAAGAGGAAGCAATTAATGATCATAAGAGTAACTTAGAAAGTTTGCTATACAGACTAAAATAAAATAATTGCAAATTGAATTATGATAAAACGCTTGTGTGTACATGAGTAAAGTTTTTTGGGTATGTTCTTACTAATAATGGTATCAAACCTGATGAATCAAAAATCGAAGCAATTCGAAATTTTTAAAAACTCACAAATGAAGAACAATTATTAAGTTTTTTGAGAATGTTAAATTATCTAAGCAGGCATATAAAAAGTCTTAGTACAAAAGTATATAATTTAACAAAACATGAAAATACTCAAGGGAAATGGACAAACATAGAAAATTGTGAGTTTGAGAATATAAAAAAAAATGTAGCTAAGGCATCTACTTTAATATATTTCAATGTTAATGAACCTGTACTAATGGAATGTGACGCCAGCGAATTTGGTCGGGGTAGCGCTTTACAAAAGAATAATAATAGGGTATGCCTCTAGAACTCTGAATAAGACGGAGAGGAATTATGCTCAAATTCAAAAAGAGATACTTGCAGTAGAATTTGCCTACATAAAATTTGATCAACTAATACCAGAAAATCCTAAATGGAATGTAAAAATTGATCACAAACCTTTGTTAGATATATTCACAAAACCTTTAACTGAAGCACCGGAGCGATTGCAAAAAAATGATGTTACAACTGCAAAGATACAACCTTCATTTAGAATTCTCCCTGGCAAACATAATAATGTGGCTGATACGCTTTCTCGAATTCCTATAGCGGCATCACAGAGCGATGTTAAAAAAGAAATATATAAGGTTGTAGATAACACTCTTGGTAGTTTTTAACATTAAAGATCATATCAGCATATCAAATAAATATGGATGCAATACTAAAAGAGCTGTTAGGATAAACCAAAGGAAAATCTATACACCAAAGCGATTGGCCTAATTATATAACGCAGGTACCCGATGATGTGAAGAAATATTTCAATTTCAATGAAAATTGATCTATTGTTAAAAATGACTGCATCGTTGTTCCAATTAACTTACGTAAGACTATAATCGAGAATTGACACATAATCTATCATATGGTAATAATGTCATAATCAACTGCTCCTAAACTAAACTGGTTACTATAACACTAGTGGTATATTATGCAAAAAGTACTTCTACTGCTACGGTTTTCAAAATGTTTGAGTCATTGTCATAGATATATACCCTTCAGTAGACAAACCACATTATTTTTTTTTTTGCTGAAATTGAGCTTCCCTAAACCAATAAGGGTTTTCTTTCGCCTAAAAGTGTTGATTTTTCTAATTATAATATCCATTACATGTATTAGTCGAACATCATAAGGGGTGTCCACTAGTGCCATGGGCTGAGAGTTCAAATCTCGCTCTAGTCAATTACGCTAACGTGATTTCTCCGTGGCCATAATAATTAGGATTTGGCTCTGCAATTTTAGCAATTAATTACTTAGGCATTATCTAATCCGAAAAAAATAGACTGAATATCTCTTCTAAATTTGGCTTCATCAATCCACACTATTTTACTTAAAAAATTAGGACCCTCTTGAATGTGAACCAACAATTGCTTACAAAATCCTTTACTTTTTGTAAAATCTCTAGGAATTAAACCCTGAACTTTAACATTTTTATGCAATTTGTTTTCCTTTAAGAAGCTCTCATTGAAAGCCCGATTACTCCTAATTCTTGTTCGCAGAACGTTTTGATGATTGAGGTGTGCTTCGAAATACACTAAAACATTAGTGACGTTCTCTTCGCTTTTTTTGTGGGTCAGGCTGAACTCTAAGTGTTTTTAACGATGAGCTAAAATTACTAAAATTTCTTTGTAACCTTGAAATTCTTTATCTTTCATTGGCCGACCGTGGAAAGGTTTCATTAAGTCTTCACGTTCTGGTGATATTTTTAACAAGCTACCCATGAATAACAAATAAATTCGTAATAACTTTATTGGTGTATGCTACTTCTTGCATTTTCAGGGATTATTACTTAAGTAAGATACAATAAATTAGTAAAATGCAAAGAAATGTCAGCTGGGTGTGACGATCAACAATTACAGCTACATTAAATAAAAATAAATCAGAAAGGGTTTTATTTTGAAAGGAAAAATGCTTATAACTCAAAATTGCAAAGATATAGATAAAGGAACATTATACATTTGTGAAGAGCAAATTTATCGAATTTTGCAAAGAGTGATTAATATACAGAGGGTTTCATTTCACAAAATTAATTTAAAGATATTTTTTCATGCATACACCATACGCGTAACTTACGGAACGCTCTGTATATCTTACTTAATTCGATATCATGTCAAGTTAGCTTCGTAGCAGCAAAGATATTCATACTTCTATAAGGGTCGGATTTGCCCAAAAAATATTGAAATTAATTTTTATACTAAAAACACTTTCAGCTAGGTATAGGGAAGTACATAAAAAAGTTCAGCTAGCCTAATAATGCAAAAAATACAGAGTGTTTCGTTAAAAAATGTTATTACCAGGATTGGTAGAAAAAGCAGCATTGAATTTCTGAAAATATTTTAGAAATGTAGTTCACTTTGAATAACTTACAGATAAAAAATTTGAGTTAATTCTAATGTTTGATCCTCCATAACTCTATAGTCATAAATAAGTAATTATTTCATTACTTATCTTTAAAAAATAGCTAAAAATGTTGATTTCTATTTAAGGAAAATAAAATATTCTGTTCAAATAGAATGTTGGGAGGATAATCATAGGAACTACGGAAAGCAAACAAATTTTGGAAAGAAGATAACTAAAATAAAATAGCTAACAGCAGTTAGACTGAATGCTCCTTGATATGGACAACTCAAACAATTTCATAATTTCTTTTTCACTTTCAGAAGTGATGGCCACAATCAAACGTCTATTGTTACTTTTTGGATGCTACCTAACACAAATTGCAAGTGCAAATAATTATTATAATATTTCAAACTATGACTCTGGACCCGGCTTGTACTACGAAAACATCGGAGAAGCGAGCATTTACATTAAGGACTTCAATATGGTTACCTACTACAATTTAAAGAGATATTTTATAGATTACAGTGACGTCCACAGATATACGTCGCTCGTAGAACAACTAACCAAGAAAGTTCATTTGGCCTCAAACAATGATTTGATCGATTTAATGCACCAAACTATAACAAATATAGAATATAAACATCAGCTAATTCTCGACATCGTTGGTAACCACACTGTTGCTTCCCGTCGAAAAAAAAGATTTTTCGGTGCCATTCTCGGTATCGTGGGAGGGCTCATAGTTGGAGGTATTCAACAAGCCAGTCAAGCTAGGCAAGCAAGGGAAACAGCTGCGCAAATAAACCGATACCGTGAAGAGGTAAGTCACCTCAATCAGATGCTAAAGCATCAGATGTATGTGTTCCAAAATTTCCAAAAAGACGTGAGCAATAAATTTGATAAGCTTGCAGGAGACATAAATAACCTGTCTAGTAAACTGCAAACCTTAGCATTATTTGCCATCAAATTAAAAGAAAAGACCGAACTACTATCACTACTCCTGGCAGTACACTAGTAACTTGATACAGTTATTTTCAACTGAACAATCGGATTTGCTCGACTGTTTGATCTTAGCTCGACAAGGTGCTCTGCACCCAATGATAATTAGCCCGAATATGCTCAAAGAAAAGCTGTTGGAAGCAAGTAATCGTCTTAGTTATGATCCCCCTATGGCAAGAATATTGATCACTGCAGCCAATAACGCTAACGATGTCTTTAACATGCTGAAACCTATAATATTCGTCGTCGATCAAATTATCATATTCAGTTTCGATGTTCCTTTAATTCAGGAATCGTACTATGATGTGTATAAGTTAACACCTGCTCCAGTACACATCTCTGACAATGTTTACGCGTATGTCTATCCGGAAAAACCATATTTATTTGTTGATAAGGATGGTGACCGCCATTTCTTCATGGACAAACAGGAATTGGACGAATGTAAAATTGCAGGTGAGAAAGAATACCTCTGCAAGCGTATCAAACCTTTGCGTATTCAAAAGCTGACGTGTGAACACAGTCTGATTTCAACCTACGAAATAATGCCACAGAATTGCGATGTAAAATTAGTCAAAATAGATCGAACACTTTTCATAGAACTCGAACGTGAGGGTTCTTGGTTATTCATAGCACCGAAACCAGAAACACTTTACTTTTTTTGTGGCAACAACTTAGATCGAACTGCCTTTAACGGTACCGGAATTATTAATGTCAATTATACTTGTCACAATACCGAAACAGATTCTATAATCCTGCGTGATTATTCAACAAATAACTTAAACTTGACCAATTATTATCAAATATATTCTCCGAGGGGTAATTTGAAAAAATATTTGGAACGAGTGGATACGACCTATTTGTCATCTACAATGAACCTTATGATACTTTCAAGGTACGAAACTGAAAAACTAAAGGATATTGGTTCGTCATTGACAACCATTCAAAAGGATAATCAATTGTATAGACTTTCAAGTGCAAAAGCACATAACATGGTTTTATATTTTACTACCTTATTATGTACAATACTCCTTTGCACGAATATTTATCTATACTATTCCATTCGAAAATTTTTATAAACATTAATAATATTTATCTTTTTCTAAAATACGCAAATCTTAATATTTTTTTGGTTCCTCGTAGTAACAATTAAAAGAATATGTCAAGACTGAATCTGCTTTCGTTGCATTTGCATAGAAAAATAGTAACAATCTAGAAATTGTCATGAAATTAATATATATAAATATAAAATATAAAAGAAAATATTAATGTTCTTGTTTGATTGTTGATACAATAGTATTCTGTTTGTTTTAGTGTGAAATTTCATTTTATGCTTTATTTAAGGATTACTTTGAAAATTTGTAAAATTTTTGGTTAAAAATGAAAAATGTGTAAATTAAAATTTTAGTAAAAAGATTTATAAAAATTATATTGTTGTTTTATTTACTTGCACAATTAAATTATAAAGTTTAGTGAAGTATGGTATGTCCGTTTTGATAAATAATTTAAGTTTATAAATTTGTGTTATTTCAAGCATATTTAGACGTTTTAAGTTTTATTCTTTATTTAAAATTCTAAATTATTAAACTCAAATACATGATTTTGAGTTATTTCGTGTGTTTTTAAATTTATATCCCTTTATTACTTTCTAGATGTTGCGTTGGTTTACCAATGTTTACACTATTACATTTCAGTAGTCTTATTATATACCACATTGACACATATAAAAACACGAGTTGAATCTAACACGCGTTTTAAACTCTTTTCCGGTGTTCCTCGCGACCATCCGTTCAAGGAGCCTCATTTCGGAGTTAAATGTTTTGCTACTAAACGGATGGAATACAAAGATAATTTTGCTTTTCATAGGGGAAAAAACATCTTTAACCCGAGGCAACCTAATCGTTAAGGACACATTGTCCTCTCTTATGCAGTTTTACTAATTTTGCAATAAATGTAAAAGTTTTCCGAAATGGAGAAATTTTTAGCTCTACACTGCTGTTATTAAATAAATAACGGATGTTCTTCCCCCATATGTATGCAATACTACTATCGTATCAGATAAATTATCTCCGTTGCTAATGCAAGTTAACTCCACTTGAAATAATTAATCCGAATAAACAAACGTTAACTCCGTTTCGGAATGTATTTATCCTTTAACATTGAATTATTCCGTTAAGAAGGACCTGCCACGAGAGAGAAGAAAATATCTCTCTAGTGAGAAGTTTTTAAACTCTATTTTATGTTACCTAGCTCCATAGTAGCTAAGTTTAACATCATATTGAGTATAATGAGGGCATGTTCTATGTGGACAGAAGCACCTTGCTCAGTGCATTTATTCTATTATTTATCATTAAAAATGCATCAAAAATGTTCGTCGAACTCAAGTTCTTGAATTATTTTTGATATATTCCTAATGATTACTAGATAGACACATAAGCACGTCCCTCTGCGATCACAGCAAGCCGTCATTGGAATGCTTATTTATCCATAATATAGTCGCTTCTTCGAGTTTGGTACCGACCGTGGGTTGAGGCACGACACAGTTGAAAACACACGGATTCAGCGATAAACGTGCTTTTATTCAGGAGCTAACACCTAGAATGTAGTGGGCCAATAAAAATTGGTACATCGTAGATTGAAAATTAAATAAGAGCACAAGTTTCTTACCTGCTTTATCACATCTGCCCTGGTGATGTTTGCTCCCATAATTCTTACCCATTCTTTTAACGTTTTCGTACTTTACTCTGATGTGTATTTTATAAATTTCAGGTACAGTGCATCCGCCATATCTTCTCCATTCTCGAACTATTGCAAAGTGACTACGTCCAGACTTGTTGCACATGGCTGCACTAATATCACTTTAATAAATGCGCATGCTCTATGCAAACTTGCATTTTCAAATGTTTAGGAAACAGTTACGATTTGGAGAACAAATTTCCAATCGGAGGTATTCTTTTCCTTTTTTGGCGTGACGTATTAGAAATAGAAACATCTGTTAGTAACAAATTATCACTCCGTGAAGGAGAAAATATAATGCAATGTTACGGATATTTGTTCACATTTAAGGCTTCAATACGGTAGTGTAGATGCGGAGAGAAAGCGGAGATTATTTCTTCCTTGAAAATCGTGTTAGAAAGCGAAGTAATTCCATCTCTCCGTTTTGGTGAGATTTTGTACAAAACCGAGGAAATTACTTTCTGTTTTTAGCCAATGGCAACTCCTTTTTGGAACAAAATATTTCCAAAAACGGAGAACTCCCTATTCACTCCTAATTAATTTAACCTGTTACGGTTCCATTTTTTTTTAATGTTTGTTTTTAATTTTGTATATTATTTGTTTGAGTGTTGTTACTATTTTAATTTTCTTATTGACGATATTAAGTTTGAAAATTTGATTTATTTTGTCAAATAAATATTTTAGGTGAGGAATTTTAATATATTTTATATTTGAATTATATTGCATATTAGTTATCTTATAAATATCTTGTTGATTTAATATTAAAAAAACAGAGTATTCTCTGCTGATAATTTTATCGATGAGGTATATGCTCAAAGAAAAGTTGTTGGAAGCAAGTAATCGTCTTAGTTATGATCCCCGTATTACGTATACATATATAGAAATTAAATTCTCAAGCACAAATAAAAAAGATTTTTTCAGTTAAGAAAATATACCTTTATTTAAAGAAATGATTCTTTTGTATAAACAAACAAATATTTGCTGCGATTAAAAAAATATATTTTTAAATCATTTAGGTACCTGAATTATAAAGAGATTTGTTTAACCAAAAGAGTATGTATATTGCAGAGCAAAAATTAATTATTTTGTATAATATTTGCTTTTGCCATGTTTTAAAAAATTGGTTTGAAACCTCAATTTTATAGAGACAATGCATTTGAACTAAAAGTTTATACTTGCTAGAGCAAATAAGATGTTCTTTAATAAAAAATAATCATAATCGTTCATTTAGATGAGTCTTAGTGAAAGGATACCTATTTCTTCCTTATAAACAATTTCAAAATAGAACAGTGTAAAAGAAATAAATAGCCAGCCCAGTAGTAGAATAGGTGGATTCAACTTGACATTTTAAACACTTTATTGAGTTTGCCAAGCTAAGTATTCAAGATCCAATGATTCTATTATTAGCTAGTCATTTCATTCACGCAAAAAAACCCTAATATCGTTGCATTAGGTCACGAATACGGTGGTATAATAATCCCGCACTTCATATTACTCACAAATTACAACCGCTAGATGTAACTGTCATGGGGCTTTCAAAACTTACTATTCGTAGGAAATTAAAACATGATTATTCAAGAATACCTAAAGAGCAGTTATAACTAGAGTGGTCAGACGTGTCTGCTTATACATACATGCAGAACGTTTAGCCATAGTATATCTTCAATGCAGTAAAATCATTCCCTCCGATTCGTGTATGTGTGTGTGTAGTATCAGTGTTAGTCGAGTTTTGATGCGAGATAGTACCATTCAACATATATATCCCAATATCAGTACAAGTTTATCAAGTTAAATGGTCTTCTTCAAAATATAAGCATGTTTTATCATCGCAACGAAAGCGGTTTAATAAGAAAAATCTTGAAACACTTAATTCTACAAACCTTTCAGCAATCCAATGCTATTTCTGTTTCTTAAATAAGCCTAAGGGGGCTTATATATAATATTTAAGGTTAAATAAATAAATCATTTTGCTGTATCCCGACACTATATTGTATACTTGTGTTAAACGTTAATGTCACATATAAGAAACTTAGTGCCGACTTTGCGCGCCGACGAAAAGTGGACCGCTTTAGTTATAACGCACCAAGTGTATAGAATGCAGATAACATTTTTAAAAAAGTGATCATGAATCTATAATAATTAGAAATTCAGCTCAAAATGGTGACCAAGATGGTAATATGAAACAAAGAAATGGAAAAAGTGTAAAGTATAAAAGAAAATATTAATAAATACGGTGTATGTATATAATAATAACATATTTAACAAACACACACCTAAACGAAAACTATTAAACATAATCTGCAAAGCTTTTCTAACTTTGATATGGGATAAATAATGTTCTTTGACTCTACGTCAGAAAGAACTAATCACCCAAGGTCCTTGATTAGAGAAATATAGAACTAGATAAAAATCTTGTCCTAGTGTGGAGCAATCTGTCGGGAAAAAGTAATATCTGCTTAGGCAACTAACAAAACAACAAAATCATTTTAATTGCATAACATCAAGGGTTATTATCGAAACATGATAGAAAACATCTTGCGTGAATTTATTTTGCTTTTTTTCTTTATAATTCCAAAAGCACTCAGAACTAAAGTTTGTTACAGATATCATTTGTGTCATATTGTAGCATTCTTAACCAATTCTTTTGCGCACATTTTAAATTAAATAATATATGTAATTCAATCTAGGTTGTAAATTAAGCTTATTTTCTTTATTAATTTAATTGAAATTTAGACGCACTTAAATTTTAATTACAGTTCAAACAAGACGTTAAAATCAACACACCTTGTGCTTAGAACTTATTCATTGTCTGAAAAATCAAGAAACCCATCATATTATACGAAAAAGTGTTTAACAATTATACCGGATAGTGCAGTAATTATTGATGGCATTTTTAAGTTAGGTAAAGTCACTAAGGAAAAAGTGCTTTAGACTGATACCATTTCATTGTAATTGTACCGTGCAAGACAAAGTTTTGAATACAGGTTATCGAAACCTACCAAACTATTTTGAATTTCATTTCGCTATTGGCGATATTATTATTCGATGAAAATTTGATTTAAAGGTGGTTAGAAATGTGGGAGATGATAGTGATATAACATTCCATAAATATGCAGTTTTTTTTTTTATTTGTGATAAAGGAGATTAAAGAATGCCCACAATTAAGGGAATTGTTACTAGCAGTAAATTGTGAAATACTTTGGAGAACTGCTGGCATATGTAACAACATTTGTCGACAAATAGTGCTGTGTTGATGGTAAGAAGGAAAAGAGATAAAATAAGAAAATTTTGTATTTTATTACAAATACTCTTTAAGTATACATATATCTGTATAAGAGGACTTCCACCATCGAACCATTAACCGTCGAAAAGTGCCCATATATTTGGTGGGATTAAAGATGGAACTTAAAAAGCATTAATAATATAAATAACTGTAATTTTTGTTTTAAATATTTTTAAATTATGTCGCTTCATTACAAAATAACTTAAAATATTTTAAGAATAAATAAAGTCACATTCACAAATCAAGTGTGTGTTTACAGGACAATTACATCAGTGGCATTTAGTTTGCATTATGATATTACAAAATGTTGGTCATTGTCTTGTTGTTTTGCTTTTGATAAAATAAAAGTAACCGCGTCACTTTTCGACTTCGTCATAAATTGTACATATAACAACGTGAAATCCTTGATTTTCAATCCAATTGTTTCATGTGAAATTGGGAAAGTTATAGATGGATTGAAACTAAACATACAAAAGATGCATACGGCGTCTCAGTGCATTTACCAAAAGCCGTTCAACCGTTATTAGTTTACATCTTGTAAATAATAAATGTGTCACCCAAACTATTTTTCCTATTAGTTGAAAGTCGCAAGGGTTTTCCCTATATTCAGGCCGAGTGATACTAAGAAACCAGAAATCTATCGACCGATAAGCATTCTACCTTCCTTCTCAAAGATCTTCGAACAGATCATTGCCTCGAAGCTTAAAACTTAATTAGATGGGAAGCGTTCATCTCTTGCAAACAATAAGTTTTCCGAAAGAACCACTCTATAGTCACCACAGTGCTCGCTACTACCTATTCAATCCATTTTTGACGCATTTGATGAGGTAATATGAGCTGAGATGAACCTTCTTATCTCGGCAAGGCTTTTGACTCAATCACACCTGCAATTCTTCTTGAGAAACTGAGATACTTGGCACACGAAATAGTCCATCTGAGTTGTTGAAGTCTTACCTATCGATAGGCATCAAATAACCGAATAGTGTGAAAATATGGTGGCTGGTTCAATTTTGGGTCCACATTGTTTCTCCTGTACATAAATGACCTCCCTTCAATTCTACACGATGGAGAATCATGCCTTTATGCTGATGATACTTCATTATTGTGAGGACTGCGGGTGGTTGAGGGCTGTCAACGAAGTCTGACAGAGTGATCGAAGCAGCCGAAAGTTGGTTTTTAGCAAGCAGATTACGCATGAATAGCAAAAAAATAATCCAGAACTTAATGCTTACCACGGAAAATACCACCGCTGGTCCTGCTATTAAATTCCTGGGTGAATCCCAAAATGAATTGGAGTATCATGTAGACCACCTAGCCATTAAACTAGCAACGGCGTTATATTCTATAAGAAGAGTAAAACTGGTGACTACACATCAAGCCGCAAAGGTTTTCTTGTTTCAGTCCTGTTTGTGCTATGGTACTCCGTTCTGGGGTTTAGCCGTGGACGTTGAGAAATGTTTTCTGCTCCAAAAGAAAGCCATACGGATCCTCTGTTAACTGAAAAGTGCAGAATGCTACAGACGGTGTTTCAAGAAAGAAGAAATACATCCTTGCGACTACTGCAATTTATATGCATAACAACGAAGCATATTTCACTGGGAATGGTCATCATCACAAATATGATACCAGAACTAGAACCTGTCTAAGAACTCCTTATCACCGACTACCAAAGACTCAGTGATATATAGATTATTATGGACCAATATTTTACAACAATTTACCATCTATATTAGAAGCACTACCTAACGTCAGTTTCAAAAGTGGAGTTAAGTGGCTGTTGATGATCCTGGAGTACTACAGTATGGAAGTATTTAGTTGAACCAATTGAGAATCGTACTTGTTCAACGCTGTAATTATTTATTTATCGTCATTACATATACATTTATATACACAGTTTTTTTCTCTTTCTTTGGTTAATGTTTACAATCACCGCCTAGGTAAGGAACTATTGTACTTATCAAATATTATGACGCTTTTCTGTAATGTATATTATTATTATTAATACCCAGCAAAATACATAAAGGACACTTCATATCGAGTGATAATAAGAAAAACATGGATTGCATCATAATTAAAATAAAATACATGTTTACCACAATGGAAGTTCTCTTTACTCTTTTACTGCTTAATTTTAATCTAATCGCATTGAGTTTATCAAATTATGCACGCTCACATCGCACGTGCACACGCTTATATTAATTGGTTTTAATTTAAACTATTTTTTAGTACTTTAGTATACTTTAACATTTTCCTATATTTGGAGAAATAAACAGAGTTAAAATAGTTAAAATGGGCAACTAAAATTACTTGTCAATCATGCAAATAATGTGCGCAGATGTTGCTTCTTCTTGTGATGCATTTCCCCATGTTGGAATAAACTCATTTCCTTAATCAATGATTAAGGCAGACACACTCCAAAAGATACACGTTCAATAACTGTCCATCAATTTTATTTTCGCGTCACAATATTCAGTCAACTTTTAACAAACTTTACGGTTACTCTTATAGAATCCTCAAACTGAATATTAAGCTACTCATTATGATAATAATAATCGACGGTAAGCTTAAAGAGGCGTAGTGGGAAAGAAAATAATTGACGCTCGTCGTCGTCCGGGACATTTGCGTCTCATCAAATATTTATAAATGTTGATTTCCCTCCTCAGGTCTAGTCGTCCGTCTTATCGCGTTCAACGCCATCTACACTTCATCGAGTCGAACTTATGGCCGTTAGAATGCGACGGCGAAATCCCATGAACACCGCCGAATAAATAAATTAAGAGAGTCGTCGGCGTTGCGCAGGAGGAGATGCAAACGGGCGGAAACGGCACAACGACACCGGCAAAAAAAAAGAGAAAACATGTATAACACAGAGTGCGTAAACGTGTACAGATGGCGAAGCGTTAAAAATTCAGGTGACGAGTCTTTTCCATTTTTAATTGGATGGCGGGCGCTATGAAAGCGCGCAGGGTAATTGGAAATAGGCTGACGCGCTTCGTTTATTTTTTTATATATAGACAGTGTTTTATTGGGGGGTACCACTTTTTTTTTTGGTTGAGGTTGTGTACGCTTATATTCTCCTTCCAGTTTAGATGAATATAGCTCCACATATTCTGATAATAAACAGCCTATTAACGCAATATAAATTTGCATAAAATACACAAAGGTTTGTAATGATTGATATAACAACATACACTAATCAAAGGGCGTTTTTTTGTGGTTGTTTTTGAGTTTGGATTTATTACATAAAAAAAAATAAATTAACGAATGCCTAATTAAGTACTTTGTGACGTGATTCGCAAAAAAAATATATAGCTGCTAGAAAAAAAAAACCAATGAAAGGCTGCGATTAATTCGTTGTTAATATTAATATAAATACATATGAATAAACCTAATCGACATTGACAAATTGACATTACGTTCTAAAGTAAATAATGCTATCATGAACTTCAAAAACCGACCCAATGCATCAAAATCTCAAGCACTCATCAATTTCAATAACAAGTAAGATCTATTAAATTGTTTCTAAAAGATAACACACAACTCATTGTAAATATGACAAATCCACAACCAGTCATAATGCGCAAATCTGATTATGAAAATAAAATGAACACACTTATACAAGACAAAAATACATATCAAAAATTAAAAAATGATCCCACCAAACAATACCAAAATTGCAACAATAACCTTATAAAGAATTGGCTAAATAGAAATATGTTAGTGATGAACAAGCCTTAAAAAGGGACTACATAAGAAGGAAAATTAATATAATGACTGACAGCCAGGCTGTCATTAAGGCAGTCTCGAACCCCGTAACTAGGTCAAAACTAGTTAGGGACTGCAAACAATCCCTCAATGCACTGGCACGAGACTACACGGTGTTCTGATTTGAGGACCGGGACATGAGGATATAAAGGGCAACGTAATAATCGATGAATTAGCCAAGGAGGGCTCTAAGAGACACTTCATGGGTCCAGAGCTCGTATGTGGGATTACTAAGGATTCCGCAAGAAGGGAGATCTGGACCTGGTTAGATAAAGAAAGTACAAAGAAATGGAGGTCGACTGAAGGTCAACTCTATACCAAAACACTGATAGGGGATAGGGACGGTAGTTTCTCTGATAACCTACTCAGGCGCAGTAAGAAAGAAGTTAAAACCATTACTGGGTTGGTAACTGCACACTGTGCTCTGAAAAAGCATCTATACAACACAGGCCGTGTAAGCGAACCGTGGTGTAAAAGATGCGAACTACATGAGGAAACGAGTTTACATGTAATCTGCACATGTGAGGAACTGAGGGTACTTAGGTAGAAGTACTTCGAGAGAGATCTATTAGAGCCCTCGAAGGTCCTCAAGTTTCCACTGGGCAAGATACTGGGCTTTATAGAGAACACCAAGCTGCTAGAGTGGAAATGAGAGAATCAATAGGGATGATACAATAAGCACCTAGCTCAAGTGCCCCGGACATCAATGCCCACCCTAACTTGAATGAATGAATGAAATGAATGAAGCCTTAAAAATTAATAAATCTCTTGCGCCCAGAATATATATAAGTTATCAAAACTGCATAAACTAAATGTCCCTTTGCGTCCTACAGTGTCTTGTATACAGGGTTCGCTATACAATTTATCGTAATTTCTTGCAAATTCCATTTCAAACGTAATTGGAAATAACAATCACTACATAAAATGCGCTTTCAAAGAATTCTTGAACACTGTTACAATAGTTGATACTCAAAAATTAATAATAAAATATTATTATTATTATTTATTTATTATTATTTAGCTTTTATTCAACGTTAAACACTTAAATATATTTTAACTACAATAGCAGTTTAGATATTTTTAAAATCCGCAATGGTTTTGTAAATGCTAGTATTTTTTTTGCAATTCAAGTTCAAGTTAATTGAATAGGTAAGGTTTATTATAAGAATACTTGCATTGAAATTATTGGCCTTTTTAAAGTTAGTTTTACCGTTTTTTTCAATAGATTAGTCTATCGATATTGTATTGGCGATAACTTTTAAAATATTTTTGACGCACTTAAATGAACTTCTCCAGCAACATTAGGAAAATGGCACCACCCACATTGTGATGCAACTAATGTGCTAGCTATAACCTTCCATATCTCTCTAAAATGTAAAGTTGCTGTCGGGTTATACACAAACATTTGCGTACCACACAAAGCAGTGGTGCATCACATTTTACCCGAGTGCTGAACATTGTTGTTAATTCGTAAACAGTACCGTGCATAGCGCTGTCATCTCTATAATACCAAAATTACACCTGCGTTAATACTAACATTAACACTAACGTTCAAAAGCATATAAATTATCGTGACAAACAGGAATATACATCAATTGGTAACTGCCCAGAGTAAAGAGACACCCGTTTAGGTGTCGCATTAATTGGCTATCAGTTTTAAACCTGCCAATAAAGTGAAACCTTTCACTTGTATTTTTATCAATTGTGCTGTGTTTTAAACATGGCAAAATGTTTTGAGCCGTTTTTGTATTACATTAAATTAGTTTTAGAATAAAGGGTATCGATTCGAAATTTGTTCGACTTGTGATTGATGACAACAAATATATTTTTTCTCGCCCATCTAACATTAACGTCATGGCTGATGAAATTAGCCTTAGCTTAAGTTTGGCCCTTCTGTTTTAAGTAGCTTTGTAAATAACAAAAAAAATGCAAAGTTTCGTGATACGACTATCACTCTTATGTTGTTTTTTTATGTTTTCGAGCATTTGAGCTAATTGAACTATGGAACAGCTATTAAAGTCGGGATAGGCTATTTTGTAACTTACGCAAACCATTGAGAATTGGATTCGTATCTTTTGAAAAAAATACCAACAGCATTTATGAAGCCTTTAAAATGTTGAAGCCTTCTATGAAGAGAAGTTTAATATTTTACCATCAAACATACTGCAAAAGATCTACTTTTCTAGAATATGTTTAGGATAACCATAGTTAGCAAAGAGCCGAAACAATTTACTTACATTAAAGTTGAGATATCCTTGGTTACTAATGTATGTGATTCGTCATTTTTCAGTGAGTTTGTTGTATTCTAGTCTAGAGGATAATTCGGATTAAAGTTAGGAAACCTACTTGACAAAATTGGTTTCTTAATTATATTATTGTCAGATGTAATTACCTTGGTGTGTAAATAGAGAAAAGTATCACTTTTGCTTAATTCAATGGTAAATTCTTACTACAAAATGTGGGTGTTAAATATATCTAGAGTATCCATATCACTGTACTTATCGAACAAATATCATCCACATATTTTAAGGTAAAAGAAGTTGAAACAGAAGTTTGGATATGACATTGTCAAGTACGGAATTGATGACTATAGAGACTTAAATGAAACTAGTGAGAAAATAAATAGGAGAGCCAAAATTTGTAAGTAGTATTTGCTAACGAACGAGAAGTAGGAGATCTTGGGATAGTGTAGAAGAATTTGCACAAGCTGTATGCATTAACTGACTATTGAATTAACTCATAACAATAGAAGGAATTTGTTGGCATTATGAAGGGAACAAACTACAGGGTGGTGAAGATGTAGCATGAATTATATCTAGGACCCAATGAAAGCCATTCGGATCGATTTGTTTAGCATGTCGATAGACAACAGAAACGTTCAAGAAATTTTCAGCACCAATAATAATAACAGTCACATAAAACAATTAAAATGTGAAAATACATGCTGTGGAAACAGTCTATATTGTTCCAAAGCCTTCCTTCCTAGTATTTCGTTTGATTTAAAGGAGATTATCGCAAGATGTTGAGAATAATCCTATCACCAACACATGTATCTTGCCGAAAAAAGAAAACGCACCGCGCTTAATCCTTTGTTCATGAATGTTTTCAAATGCACAATTTTAATCCATGCCACTTACCACATGTTCGAATGCTGCATCCCGGAGATGACCTAGTGAGAGTAAATGGATTATATCAATAGTGTAACCACTACAATTTCTTGATTTACATCCGATAGATTTTTAGCTTAAAGGAATGAGTATTGAGTACTTAAAAAGAAAGATAGCATCTTCGCGGTTCGATTAATCGTCGCATCCACTATTACCACTAGAATCTATTGTAAAGCAAGTGTTAAAGTTCACACAACCACTGCCGACTCTTATAATAGCTCAGGGTTTTGTTGCATGAGATCTTTTTTAGGCCTGCGGGAAAGGCCGATTCCTCCTGACCTCCTTCTCTTCAAAAATCACTTATCTAATTCATGTGGCGGAATGAACAATGGCTAGAAATGTGTTTACCTGTCGCTTTATCCTCCATACACAGTCGGCATTCACCGTCATTCGATGGTCCGATTCTCTGCACGTGCTTTCTGAATCTGCAATACCCCTACAAAAGCAGAAGCAATTGTGAATATTCCAATATTGGAACACTTTCTAATTTGCCGTTCAAGCACCGTAAGTACTGTGCCAGAGACAGATTCTAATCCTTGAAATTGCTTCGCGAAACTCTTTCTCGCAATGGTGTCGGCTTGTTCATTTCTATGAATGAATGAGTTCTCAGGTAATCAGATCAGGAATGCATTATGCGTCCCCAATACGTTTAGAGTGTTTTTACAGCTCGAAATCTGCTTCAAATTGCAATTATGCGCCTTTTCTGCTTTCAGCATCTCCTGACTGCCCTGTTAATTTTTATTGATTGGTGTTTAATGTTTTTATCTAAAATTTTTCTAGGACACATATCAATGGCGTAGATATCAGTTTGAAATTTCATTGTACCTTTTCCAATGTTGTGGATTTTCTGACCCTTGGATTGCAAAAAAAGTGTTTCTGCGCGCACAACATGCTCTATTTCATAACCCTCCGTAAATCAGGTCTAGTACGCTTCAGCGCCGCCGTTTCATCACCGCCGTCTCAGCGCCGCCGATTCAACGCCAGGACATTTCAGCGCCGGGACGTTTCAGCGCGGGACATTTCAGCGCCGCGTTATTGAATGGTTAATCTATGGATAACTTGATGATATGTATTGGTTGCAAACTACATATGTAACACTTTTTGAATTTATTGTGATTGATACCATCCTTTTTTCTGCCTATAAACATAGTGTGAATGATTTTTTTTAATGTTTTTTTTTCTTTTTTTTCTGAATATTTTTTCTTTTTTTCGGCACGTTGAAAGACAGAATGGATTTACATAGAGACGCTTTTTTGTCCAGGAAAAGATTTTCTTTGAAATTCGTTGATTGAAGTTTTTTTTTTTATAACGTGAATATGTACCACCACAAATTAATAAGAGCTTGTTGCTAACACCATGCAGTACTTTTGCAAAGAAGTGGTGGTATGGTTTTAGGAAGAATATTATCTCTAAATCGCATCGAAATAATAGTAATAAGTAAAAAAAAGCTAAACGTATGATGCAGAGATTTTTTTGAACATCGGGGTAGGGAACACATTAAAAATGTCATCATATTTTTTTTTAGTGTTGGTAGGGGTGAGAGAGGGAGGGGAGTGACTGGTTTAAATGATAATCTTCTTTTTTGCGAAACATCGGGAGTATGAATTATTTTTTTTGCTTTTTGTTTAAACATTCGTAGAGGATATATTGAAAATGTTTCAAATCATATTTTTTTTAACATTGGACGGGATGAGAGGGGGAAGGAATTAGTTTTTTAAATATTTTTTTCTTCTTTTTGAAACATCGGAAGAAAAAATGCATTATAAATGCATTTTGATTTAATACATTTCTTATGCATCCTCTATCCAGATGTTTCTAAAAAAAGAGAAAAAATGTCATTTAAAGACCTAACTGCCCCCCCTCCCCTTCGCATGCCTTCAAAAAAAAATATTTGAAACATTTTTAAAGCCTCCCGATGTTTAAAAAAACAAGAAAAAAATATCATTAAAAGAAATATCCTCCGCTCTCCCTTTCCTCCTTCCAATGTTAAAAAAAAATATGATTTGGAAAAAAAGAATAAAAATATCATTTAAAAAATCATTACCCTCCCATGTCACCCCATCCAATGTTAAAAAAATGATATTTCGAGCAAAAAAGAAAAAACATCTTACCCCTTGCAATGTTAAAAAAAATTCAAACATTTAAAAAATCTGTGTATCATACATTCAAATCAAATTCAATTGGTACTGCATGTGGCGTCAAAACGTTCCGGCATCGAAACGGCCGCATCGAAACCTCCCATGCAACCAAGTACACGTGGTACAAAAATTCTTCATAAGAATGAACGATTTGGTTAAGATCATTAAGTTATGAATCATTAAGTTATCTATAGTTTAACCATTCAATAATGCGGCGCTGAATCGACCGGTGCTGAAATGTCCTGGCGCTGAATCGGCGGTGCTGAAACGGCGGCGATGAAACGGCGGCGCTGAAACGTTTCATTCTGCCGTAAACCAGCCGGTGAAGCCTGCGTCAGTATTGTCTCGTTGCAACTCCATTCTTTTTTGTTTGGAAAGATGATAGTGAAAAATGCATTGACCACTGTACAGAACATATCATATGGTTTTCTCATTACATGCTGTTGAAAGCGATTGATTCCAGCAGCTTCTTCGCCAACATACATCAGTATACGCGCAGCAATTGCTTCACTATCTACTAAAGATAAAACCCAGGTAATTTGCTTCGTCTTTCCAGAATAACGTGCAAGGGTAGCAGGTACAGAAGAATTTCTAGTGCCAGTGATGAAGAATACGAGAAACCCCCTGTGAGACTACTACCATATTATCGCTTCATAAGTAATAGTTGGACGTATTACCGTCTCATAGAGCAGATGAACTTGTTCTAGGATAACTTCTAAAATTGCCCATATATTATCTTTTGGTGGCAGGTCCATAAGGATAGCCTAGTTTTCTAAAAATAACTTTCAGGTTGGTATCGCTACGCTAAGTCTAGCCATTCGACTTACTGTTTGCTCAATGCGCTGAAGAGATCATTCTCATTATCCGACGAAAGTGCTATGGAAGCATCGTATGCACCAACGATCCATGCTTGAGGCACGCCTATGTCTGTGTCATAATTCTCTGAAAATTCTTGGTATTTGGGTGCATCCAATATAGATTGATTTTAAATGGTAAAAAAACTATAATTTATTTTCATAAACGTCGATCTATTCTGGCTGATAACTTATTCGCAAGCTTTAAGAAAGTCTTGGGCATTGATATTGATGAGGCACTAACATTTGAAAACCATATCCAAAATATGATTAAAAAATTTAATTCTGCATATTGTGCAATATTACAGTTAAAAACATGCTTAGACTTAAAAAGTTTACTTAATATTTATTACGCCCTAGTATATTCTGTTTTATCTTTCAATGTAATAATATGGGGGGAGGGCTGCAGACTGGAGTTGGGTATTTGTGGCTCAAAAGCGCATCATACGCTTGATTTCAATCATAGGGGTAGCTGTTGTGATGTGTGCAGGAATTATAAGTTATTGACGTAAGTCAATATACGTTTATCGTTGTGCTGTATTTGCGAAGGAAAATCCCAGCTTATTCAACAAATTATTGCCTGAACATAGATATTCTACTAGGAAGTGCTGCTCGTGGACAGTTTCGCGCCATAATACGTCGTCGTTTCGCAAATTTCCATTGTTCTCGTGTATAATTACTTATAGCCAGACAGACTAGAAAATATTAAAAATGTTAACACTTATAAAAGGCAACTTAAGGAATATCTGGCACAGAGTTGTTTTTACAATTATGACGAGTATAATGCTTTGCGATAGTGTTTCTACTAATGTAATACAATACGCATTCTTTCCAATTCATAATTCGCTTCTGAATAAAGACTGTTTATTATTGTTATTATTATCTGCAATAGGAATTTTCCTTTAATTGTAGCATACTTTGATCCTCAATGAAGTAAAATGTCCGTCATAACGGTACTACTATAATAAATTTTTATTTCATGCCTCGTGGTAATGTTCCTTCAACATTTTCGATGTTTAATATCACACGTCGGAGCAAAATTTTCGCGAAAATGAGTTTAATTCTATACCGGCCCTACCGAAGCTCACGCACAAAACGGCCCAGCAAATTTCCCAATAAATCCGGCACAAAATACAGACCCTACATGTTCGGCCTGACACCTTTTCATTAATTTATTGGCTTATGAATGTAGATCACACTTAATCTTTCCGCGACTCTTCTCCATCCAGGTCAGGTCCGCCTCGGCTAATTGGGATCCTCGGCGTTATAAGGATCCGACGTAAACGAGATTTAAAGTGTAATTAATCTAAATTTGAGAGTTGCCCACCTAGGCCGTTTCTGCGCCAAGGGAAACGTTCTAAGGACGGTCTCGCGCCATATCTGTATCCCCTCTTTTTCGCTGTCAAAATCCGTCTGGCGCACTCTCGTCCTTTTTCGCAGAATACCATTGGAAAGGGACTTGAAATTGGAATCGAGTTTGCTAATAATAAGTATTAATGTCTTTATCGATTGCACCTAATAGAAGTGTATCCGTTCTAAGCTCGCTGCCATCAAGTAAGACGTCTTAATTATTCCTAGTAAACGGTAATATTACAGTATCTTGAGTTTCCGTTTACAAATTAAGTAATCCCGGGAACAAGTATGGTGACACTACAGTGAGAAAAATATTTAATAATCATAAATAAAAATATAATTATCATAAGTAAAAAGTTCAGCTGAATAGGGGACAAAAGTACAAATTACTTAACACTAGTAAAAAAGAGATCCTGAACACTGATACTAACAAGAAGCAATCTAAGTTACTTACGGTCTGCTTCATACCGGTAACTTAGGAAGTTACTTATGATAATTAAACTGAACTAGTAAACCAAAGAATATATGCCTTTGCGGTAAGTAAAAGATTTGCCCATGTCAAGTAGATGCATTGCTATGAGTTAACTATTCTATAATGGCTATCACACCTTCATAATTGATACAAGCTTTTGGGTTACTTGTGATAAAGAAACAGTATCATTAATGCACGTTCACTAAATACCTGACATATAAAAGGTAGTAGCAATAGTTTGCTACAAATATGCAATATACTTACTTTAAATTTGTTGTACAATGATGGTTAGTGCACGCAACGAGGAGGTTTAGTAAACATTTATTAAATAGCTTACTGTGTACTCTGTGTGAATAACTGATAATGTACAAAAAGGAAGCTCCACAAATCTTCGATTATTTATGCAACCGCAACTACAAGTAGTGCATAATTTAAAATTGGTTGCAAATATTTTTTAATTACTATTTCAGTGTGCTGTAGCTTCGATTGGATTAATAATCCAAGATTTGTGGAGCTTAAATTCGCATTTAATTTGCTAAAGATGATACATAATTACTTAAGAAAAAAAAAGCAGTATTATTAGTAATAGTTTTATTTTGTGTAGGACAAACACAGTGACTACCTGATGTGAATGTAATGTAATGTTTAAGCTACATAATAACAACAAAGAACAAGTAAATAACCGAATAACCTGAACAGACAAAACAAGCTTTAGAAGGATAACAATTACCCCAACTGATTAAATTTAATCCTTATACAACTTGCCGATACTCTTAAATGTTTAATACATTCTAATATATCGTTTATGCTTATGTAGGGTGCATATCAAAAGATGATCTACGTACTGCCGTGTACTGAATGTAATTGAAAATGAAAAATGAAAAATTAAATTATGATAAATATAAATATTATTATGAAATTTTTTTAAAGAGCGCAAAAAGCAATTAACCTCAGAGTTACCCTCGCGAATTAAAACTTGAATCTAACCACGACAAGTAAATTGTGGGTGAAAGAAATCTGACTTTCTTAATTACCCGAAAAATTGAAAAGTTATAATTTAAAATAAAAGAACAGAATTTTTAACCCAATGGCGTTAAATAACAATCAGAAAATTATTATAAAAAAAAAAGAAAAAAAAAGTTAATTACAAATTTGCAGAAAAAAAAAACCGTGAACAGAGGCTTCTGGCCTAAATTTAAAAACTGCACGTGATTCTAAATTACAATAGGACAATGCTATTTCCTATATCAAAGCAAAAGATTTGTTTGTTCAGGGAGATAATTCTTTTTTTTTCAATAAAATCCACGTGGTTTCAAATTAAAACAAACTAAATTAAACGTTGACAATGTCTGGTAAAAAAACAAGAATGAAACAAAATGCAAGCACAAAGCTTCTATTCAGCCAACCCGAGGTGATTAATAAAATAAAAATGAAACAGCAAAATAGAAAACGAAAAAAAAATAATTCTTTAAACAATAATGAGAAAATTACAACTAGAATCTATCTTCCTGCATGAAAATAATAAATGATCTTATATCTAAAATGTGCACACATCAATATAATAGCAATTATTATAAAGCGAATTCCTTGATGGACAGAATAAAACAATTAAGGCGAATTAAATTACGAAATAAAAATGAAATACAAAATGGCAGCAATGAATTTAAAAAATGCATGTACTCACGCTAGCGTCTACCAAGGAACTGCTTCACAAAATCTCTGCCGCTGCGTACAACGCAGTCGTACAATTCACCGACAAAATGTAATAGAATAAACATTAACTATATATGACAAACAATAGACATCTTAATGAAAGGAAATTAATTTAAAAAAAAGTTAACACTTTATTAAATAAATCATACAATTAACTCTTTAACTAAATTATACACACTAAACATTATTGTGGAAATTTCCCGATACAAAATACATTCGCGGTATTGTGGGTTGCCACAGCAGTATGTTACCTCTGTAAAATTCATTTAAGTGGTTGAGTTGAAGCCCCAAGATGAAAACAGTTCTTCTATTTTTAACTTCTAACACAGGTGTTATCGAGTATTAATAAGCAAATATCTTTATTATTGGAGATTTATCTGTCCATTGCGTGTACGTGATTATGACGGTTATGCGCAAAATATGGTAGAACTACCAAGGTTCCCTGAAAACATACTAGGTACAGCAAAACTCAAATAATCATGGTTTTGGCAAGTTACTACTTGTTTATGGAAATACATGAGTTTAATGGCAATTAGTATTATTGTTCTCGCACTAGATTAGATTAGGATTAGGATTGGGGTGGCCTATCGACCTGTTTCACCGCGACCTTTTCAGATCTATTGTGATCCCCATTTTTCCTAGAGGACGCTCTCTAATTTTGCCCTCTTAATTAGGCCTATCATCTTTGCGAGCGGCTTCTTTATGTAGCTACTGGCTGTGGGGTTCTCCTCCCCCATTACTAGAAACCTTGTCCTCGCCAGGCCTTCACATTGGCACAGCACATGAACTGGTGTTTCTTCCTCCTCTTGGCAGTATCTGCAGGTTGCATCGTCTGCCAGGCCTATGTTGTACATATGCCTATTCAGTCTACAGTGACCAGTCAGCAGACCTACGATCATTTTGACAGTCTTCCTGTCTTTATTCAGTAGATTCTCTCGTGAATTCAGTCTTTGCTCCTTTAGGAACTCTTTTGCCTGCCTTTGCCCCGGTGATTTTTGCCACCACTCTCTGGACTGATTATGTATCCATTCATTGATGGATTTTTTGATTTGCTATTTGGTAGTGCCGAAAGAGGGGTCGGCTCCAACGAATGGTCTTGACGAACCTCGCCTGGCCAGCTCGTCCGCCGCCCCATTTCTTCTCACGCCCGAGTGGCTAGGGACCCAGGCTAGGGTTACTTTCCTTTGGGTGCCCACCTCATTTAGGGCGCTTACACAATCCCAAATCAGCTTAGAGTCCACGCTTGAGGAACTAATCGCTTTAAGTGTGGACTGACTGTCAGAGAAGTAAGCGACGCTTTTACCTGTTCGGTACATCTTTCTATCTCTCGGACATAGTGATGGATTGCGGCAACCTCAGCTTGGAACACAGTCGTATCTTTGCTGAAGCTTACCGAAAGAGCCTTTTTAGGCTTCTTAGCGTATATTTCCGCTCCAACGCCGTAGTCCGTTTTAGAGCCGTCAGTATACCAGCTTGAGTCCGCCCTTACCGGAGTACCTGCCTCCCAGTCCTTCTTTTCTGGTATTATAACCTGATATTTTCTATCTAGGTTAAATGTTTGAACCATGGCATCACATGGCATTCCTAAAAGGGGTGCCTGCTTGAGTTCGTCTAACAGTTTTTTATAATCAGCCCCGTGCGATTTACTTATCGGTACTTGATTATGTAACAGTCGGTGTACTGTGGACCTGGCGGCTCCTTGTACAAAAATATGTATTGGTGGCAGGTTCAGAATTACTTCAATCGCGGTGGTAGGGATCGATCTCAACGCCCCCGTTGCGCACAGGCACGCCAACCTCTGCACGCCACCCAACGCTTTGACCGCCCCCACCTGCCGCGCATCATGGGTCTAATTACCCTTGTGTACAACCACAGAGTCATCTTGGGGCTAAGACCCCAATTCTTTCCACACAGCCTCCTACACCTACCCAGGGCAATGGTGGCTTTGCTAGTTAGTTTCTGGATATGTGAATTCCATGTGTGCCTTTGATCAAACCATACCCCCAGGTATTTCGCCTCTTTGACATATGGAATCCTTTCTCCTCCTAACACTAGTGCCTGTATGCCTTCTAGCGTTCTTTTCCTTATGAACGTGACAGCCTGTGTTTTTTGAGCATTGACTGATAGTCGCTCTTATTTACACCATTTGTCAACCGTGTTTAGAGCGGTTTGCATACGCTCCACCAGAACCTTTGGAAACCGCCCTCTGACGACTATTATAAGGTCGTCAGCATATCCAAGGTAGTGGAATCCCTTCCCGGTTAGCTTCCGGATCAGGTCATCTACCAGGGTAGCCCACAGCAATGGTGAAAGAACTCCACCCTGCGGACATTCCCCTCCCGCCTCCGCCTCAATGGTAGCCTCACCAATTGTGGATGTGATTATCTTTCTTTCCAGACTGGCTCTTACCCACTGTAGAAGCTTCGGCGCGACGCCCCTTCTCTGTAGAGCCCCGATAAGTGAATTAGTGGTAGCAGTGTTAAATGCACCCTCGATGTCCAGGAAAGTCGTCATGGCTATCTCTTTGTCTTCTATAGACTTAGTAATTAGCCTGTTGAGGTCATCTAAAGCGACCTCTGTAGATTTTCCCGGTTGATATGCATATTGTCTGTCACTGAGTGGCTGTTCTCTTAGTGCGGTATCTCTTATGTACCTATCCACTAACCTTTCAAGAGTTTTCAGTAAAAAAGAGGATAGGCTTATTGGTCTGTATGACTTCGACGTTTGATCGGATACTTTACCTACCTTAGGTAGGTATACCACCTTTACCTTTTGCCATGCAGTTGGGACATATCCCCAGGCTATACATGCTCTGAAGATTTTAACGAGATGTGGCATCAATACCTCTATCCCATTCTGAAGTAGGGCAGGAAATATTCCATCCGTGCCTGCAGATTTGAAAGGCGAAAATCTGCTTAGCGCCCACTTGACTCTCGTGGGTCTCGTGATTTCTGCGGCCAGTCTCCAGTCTTGTCTTTTTAGCCTATCTGGCGTGCGATCTGCTGCGGCCGGCTCACGAGCACCAGTCAGGATTTTTGCGGACGGAAAGTGAATCTTTAGCAGTTCCTCAATGCTCTCTTTGTGAGAGCTTGTGTAGGTTCCATTCGTTCTTTTGATGAAGCCTACCTCGGTCGCAGCACAACCATCATTGGCTAGAACTTTATGGATTCGTGAGCAAGCGGGAGCTTCGTTCAGCTCCTCGCAAACTTCCTCATGAGTCCTTTTTGCCTTACGGATTTCTTTGTTGTACTGTGTCAGTTTACTTTTGTATGTTTCCCAGCTGTGGTCGGATTTGGCTTTGTTGAACAGCCTACGAACCTCGGCCCTCAAGTTCTCTAGGTTCTTGTTCCACCACGTGTTCTCGCACTAAGTATATGCTGTAGTTAGATGCAATACCAATAGTCACAAGTAATACGTTACTTACCACATATCAACAGTTTGATTACGATTATTACACAAGAATTTTTCAGGTACGCTGTATAATAGCTGATAATAAAAGCACTATTTACAGTAAGAGTTTGCATTCAGGAAACTGCGTTTAGTTGCAGGTATTAATTAAGGAGAATAGTTGCAAGTAAAACTGTGTCTATTGTAAATGATTTTTTATCAAGTAAACACTTTACTTAACCCATTTTTCTCAGTGTAGGATAAAATACAACTGTTTGCTTTATACTAGCGATGGACATTTTCTCGCTCTGGGCATATCCCATTACATTCCTATGGAGTAAATGTCACTGCACTACACTAATAATAAAAGCTGTACGTGAAACTGTAATGTTTACTAAAATCTATTATTAGTCGGAGATTTCCAACATAAACGATTTAAAATGTTACTTCTTGCGTCTAATTATTTCGAGCGTAATTTTCAACCACCAACGCGATGCGGGTGAAGTGGATGCTGTATATATTAAGGGATGATATACTGCCAACTGTATATGGTAACGACGTCCCAATCAAAATGATTGATGCGTGTTGTTCTTTGATAAAACAAACGTGTTAACAAAGATTTATTAACCTTAGCGCGAGCTTCAGCAGAAATTTCACCGTACCCAACACGCTCACTCAACCCTTGTTTGCTCCCGCTGGAGAATTCAGCTTCCCTTACCCCCATCCCCACCACCACCGGTCGATTTATTTATTATTAGGATGCGGTATTATTTTAAAATCAGCGGGGAATTAATGAACTTAATTATTAGAACGAAGATAAACAGTGTGATGGCGCCCGCCCTCTCCCAAAAACTACGTCTGGTTTTGTAAAATCGTGTAGGAGGGATTTTATACAATGCTAATGAGAAAAGATTTAAAACGTATTTGTAAATGTAAGTTTAATTATGATACAAGCGATGAATATGTTCATTTAGGGAGGGACGATGACATTGCAAGTGTCTTTGTCTATTTTATTATGAATATTCAATAAATAGATGATAACAAATGCTAGAAAAGAAATCACGTATGGATAACCTCGTAACAAACCGTTTGAAAGCGTGAGTAAGATCACCACCGTTTGTAATAATGATTTAAGAGTTAGTAATTTTTCTTTATATTATCATAGGGCTTAACCATAGATAATACAATAGGAGAAAAAACATTGTTGCTATTAAACGAAATGACTAATAGAAAATTAATAAATGCAACATAATCCTATGAAAATGTGTGTATTTAAACTAATTTAGAGTCACTTAAAACAGGTTTCAAAACATAATAAAGGGTTCATTGTAAGTTAACGTGCGTACTCAGTTGCATACTCTGCCAGATTATTTGTAAATTGTTAAAATTTGACTATTAAATCCTAATTTTAGGATTGTAGATACTATGAACTGTATTTTAGTTGTTAGTTCAAACTCACCTAGTATTTCTTTTACTTTTATAATATTTTGTTCCTGCAAATTTATTATTTCTCGGAATGTTTATATTCGGTAACAATTGTTGTATTCCCCTCTATCTATGGTAAATAACGGTATCTGAATGTTAGTTATGGGTTTCCCTTTTGAATCTATGTTGATCACCTGGTTTCAATAACAATCGAAGCTAGATAATGTTACATTTAGTTTAAATGAGCTTTCTTCTTGTGGCCACGAGAGTCGACGGTTGTCATGTTCACTGCTCTAAGAATTTTAGGCCAAAAATTCAGAAATATCCCAGGTCCACCAATTGTTTATTTAAAAAGTATCGATGTATCACCTGTATGGTAAATAAATACACATTTACCTGAATGATCTTTGAGGTTTTCCTATGAAATATCCCGAGAAGAATCCAATTTGATCCAGAGAGTGTCCTGCCACCACCAACCTGCAAATTAAAATGCAATTGATCTGTTCGTACGTAGCCAGATATTTCATCGATGACACCACTTAAAAAAAGAAAATAATTAATTTCTTTAATTAATTAATTAATTAGAAATAGTTTTTCCGGGATTGCCTATTAACAGTCGCTAAAAGACATAGTAGGGGATCTTCTGATCTGTGGTACAATGTGTATGAGATTTCATGTGATTTAACACACAAGCATATGGTTCTCCAGTCGTCCAACTGTTGGAACTTCCCAAGGCAAGACCAGGTAGAGCACCATTTATTTAACCTCAAGCTTACGAATTCGTGGGAATACATAGATAGTTTAATCAAAAAAAGTATTTATTTCGACACTTAAGGTATAATAAAATAAATGAACACTAATGTTAATTAGTTAATAACTAAAAACTACTTAAAAACACTTATTAAACTAACCTACTTAATTACTAATATTTATATCCACTGATATATATTTAAACTTGATCGCTTCGACTTTTTCTATGCGCACTCCGAAATAGACTAGCTCGTCCCCACTCGCGTATGCCGCGCAGACTCGCGAAGAAATCTAGTTGTTTCGTAAAGGTTCCCGTAAATTCGCTCTAGAAATTTCTATTGCGAATTGACGTACCGTACACTAGCGCCCTCTGTGAGCAGTCTCGCGATTTAGGAGTGGCGCCATCTGCCGGCACACCAGGAAACACCAAATTTTAAATTTAAAAACAAGTACGCTTGCGGTATATTATGCCTACACATATTGTAAGTTCACGCCTTTCACCTGATACAATCGCGCTGATTTCTTTCTCCAAATGGTTCATGACTGTAGTAGTATAGTTACTACGAACTGTACTGTTATAGTTATGAAATATTTGGCATATATCCAAATAAAAATCTTGAATATTAAAAGTATATACAACGACCTATTTAAATGCACCGCCACATTAGATGTAGTTCGGTGTGCTGAAGTTGGTGGCACACAACCGCCTCGACAAAATAGAGCATTAAGTTTCCACTCCAACACTGTAAAGGGGTTCAAATTGGGCAAACTAAACGAAGATGGCGTGAACGTAGTGCTCAACACCGAAATGGTGTCGGAATAAGACGAAGCAAACGCAATCTTGCAAGATATATTTATAACAGGAAAGACACAGTTGATTTCGATAATGTAGAAATTTTATTCTAGCAAAATAATTATGATAAATAATTTTCTTAGAAAATATAACTATTTATAGAACATATATGCAATATATACATATTTACCATTTATTATTATTGTATACATTGTAGCCTTATGTATATCATTTTAGATCTGATAAAAGAAGTATATTCTCGAATCATCGCTAATTGTACGGCCGAAACATTAAATTCTTTACAGATTCGAATTCTATTTCTTAATAGTAATCTACATTGAAATTATTGTATTCCATTCAATGCAATTATTTCATAATCAAAGATACAATTAGTACGTAGTACAAAATTACACTTAAACCTTTTATCTGTTGAAGTTGGAATATATCTAAAGCTAAGGCATAACCGAACTCTATGAATTTAAACGAGGCCAATGATGGATTTGTACAACAAATTCAGTGTTCAAACTCCAACTAGGGATTCGTGCTCGTACAGCAAGTGGTAAGTCGTTTGTTCATAGAAAGTTTTCTAGTACGGTGTAAGTTCGCAAGTCAAACAGCGTGCCTTGGATATTGTATCAAAGACAATCGACCGCGGACGGCAAGTTCGAACCGTTTTGGATGTTTGAACTGGAATATTAAAGTACTTCGGTGACCGTGCGGTGTTGGACCCGAAGAGCAGACCGCAACACAGAATCTCGTCTGCCCATTGAGTAGACAATAGTTGTACAATGACCGAGTTCCAGTTTTGAATAATCCTGGAGCAGAGATATCCTATTGTGACGACTAGTAATAGATAATAGTGACCGATTCTTATGAGAAATTACATTACTTGGCAAATACTTCAAATACAGCATTCCATAGAAAAAAATAGCGTTATTTATGTTTATTTATAAAAGATGTTTATCTTTTTCCCATTTTCAAATATTATCTAACATTAAATTTAAATATTTACATAAATATCTTTATCTTATACTCTGAATAGCAATGCTCTTATCACGCATCCAAATTAAATGGTATTATAAATACTTTTTTTTAATGTTTGGGTGCTTCATGATTTTATTTTATCACAATAAAATAAAGTTGATGGTCTACTAACCTCCATACAAGGAAGTACATGAAAATATACTCGTGATATAGTCACTGCATGTATCCACTTAAAGAAAAGTACGATTACTATCTTTGATTTATGAAAGTAGCTTTTTTAAGTCTTATCATTAAAATACATATTTAGATGCTAGACGTAGTTTATGATATGCAGTGTGTACTATGTACATGTTTAAATACCTGTCGTTGATCTTTTAATTGATAGTATTAAAGTACGCAATAGATTTTCACTGCCATAATTGTTCTGATATCTCTACGAAAGAAATAAATTAGTTAACTAGTGGCGTTTTATATTTGTCTGAGGAGATCTAAATTTAAACTT